>VZTE01003158.1:742145-846100 GCA_013397775.1 Eulacestoma nigropectus
GGCCGCGCGTGGCGGGCTGGGGCGCCCTCTGGTGGTAGCACAGCGGACGGGCGCGGCCGAGGGATGGGTGCGCGGCTGGTGACGTCATCTATCCGCGACGCGGGGCACCCCGAGTGCCAAACCTTTTTTTGTTTCTTTGGTTTTTTGTAATTTATTTCAATAGTAGTAGTAATTAGTAGTATTTGAATAAAATTAGGCAACAGGCACACTGGACGAAGCTCTGTGACCACAAGAGTGTGTGACGGGGCAGCGTGGGTCCGGCCCTGCAGGGGGAGGAAGCTGGGGGGCCCCGAGGCGCCGCGGGGTCAGCGGTGGTTAGTGCTGGCTGCGGCCTGTGGCCTCACGGGAACAGTGAAGTCTAATCCTTGTATATTTCCATAACCAGTTATTTTAAAAGCAGTTTGCCGTGGTGTCGTACGTCCTGATTATGGCAGACAGAAAAGCAGTTCAGTGCAGCAGCCGCTTCTGTGCGCTGGCCCTGTTACATCTCCATCACAGCACCGCCAGGCTCTGCGGTCTGCTGGAGGCTCCTCTGCGCGGGTTCAGAGGCAGCGGAGAGCTGGGAAGCGCCGTGGAGAGCCAAGCCCTCAGCTGAACCCCCAGGGCAACACATCTGCCATAGCAACAAACGACAGGGAAGGGGAAGCAGCTCCCCAAATACGCAGGCTTGGTTGTCTCCTTGCGTTCGGAATGATGTCACGACCTGAATCGAGTAAAATGTGTGTCAACGTCAGTCTTTCAAGAATTATGATACCTTATTAGTTGCCGTGATTAATGAGAGAGTATTAATTTAGGATCAGCTCAGAAAAACTTGAATTAAGTAAAAGCAGGCTTTGGGACAGAATGTAAGAAGAGTCACAGAAAGGAAGGAAAAGACTGTGTTCATTGGCAGGCTGCAGGGAAATGTATTAAGAAATAAGACTACTCTCATAGTTTGGAAAACACAGACTTACGAATGGAGAGTAACCATTTAAGAAAAGTCTGACTTTAAAGTGATTAAGGTTAACACATTCCCCAAATATTCAGTGGGATTATATAAAAATAGGAATAAAGTGTTAGGAAAATTTGAATTAAAGAAAGCCTTGTTATAAAGTAAACACAAGTGCTGTGTTTTGCCTACACTGAGATCTTGAATGACCCTAGAACTAGACACTGATGCATTTAGGAAGGGAGAACCACAGCAGCAAACCAGCTGTGTGTTTGCCTAGCCAATCACAGGGGTACAATCACAGGGTTTTGTTGCAAGCAGGGCATACCATACACAGCTACTGTATGTTACTCTTTGTTACTGTTGAATCTCTTAATTAAAATGGTTACTAAGTCACTTGGGGCTCACAGTTGCAGAGAGAGCTTGGTATTCACTGTTTCTGTCACAAGTCAGGAAGACGTTGCTGTCACCCACTCATGCTGCACAGATCATGTTGCACAGAAGAGCCAGGCAAGCTGAAGAGAAATATCTGTGTGAGAGTGGAATGCAAAGAGAGACACTCATCACCTCTGATATGCTGTCTGTACTTTCATTTGATCCTCTGATTGTCTGTCTCACATCTATCCCAGCACTGGCCTTTATGGCTGCTCACACAGCTTCAAGATCTGTAGTAACAGTCAGGTGACTTTGGCCCTCTCTCACCCACCTTTTGAGATGGACGTGTTCTGTACACTGTTTATGATGGGGGTGGGGAGGGGCAAAATCTGTGAATTCCCTCCTGTCAGCTCTGGCAAATATGTCCTTAGTTTTCCTATATGTACATGAAGTTCCAGCCTGCAGAGGTTTCCAGTCCAATCAGGGCTGAAGGACAGTGCTGTCCAGTTGGATGTCTTCTCCCAGAACCAGTCTGTCAAGGATGAGCGGTCGGTCAGTTCTGCCAAAGGTGAGCATGAGATATAGCTCCTCCTGTGTGCCTTGTGCCTGCTGAAAGGGGGAGTGAGGCGTTTAGGTTTTGTACAGGGGTATAGAAAAAGGGGGTCATGAATTCTAATTTTCTACTAATGTCAGCAAACCCTGTGAAACAGGCACTTTCATAAATTTATTGGGCTACAGTCATTCATGCAACCATTAGTATTTTTCTCAAAAATCAAGAGAGGAGGATGATTTGACCTGAAGGGATAGATGAAATATCATTGGGAATTGAGATGAAGATGGCAGGAAAAGAAATATTAGCTGGGACAAAGTTGATAGGAATGGGTACACAAATTGTTAAAATTTCTGGATTAGTGGATGAGTTGCCAGCACCAGCCAGTTTTGCTGAAAGGAGAATCTTATGTTCAAAATCTTAAGATGTGGAAGCCAACCTTGTGATTTTTGACATTTGATAATTTTGTTTTCATGCTTTACGGTGGTAAAAACCCAGTGTCTTTAGTCTGTTTTAATGTGTTCTAAAGTCTTCAGCTTCTCCAAGTGTTCTTCAAGTGACTGATGGCAGAGGTTGTCCTTAGTCGAGGTGGACACCACACCAATAAATCCTTTGTAGGTGAAGGATAGGACTAATGGAGGCAGTTACTATGGCCTATTGTCTTTTCTAGGTAGGTGTGAGTAGGGCTGTTTCTTCATTTTCCAGCTTGATCCAGAATGTTCTGCTGAAAGACTGTGAGTAAATCTCAGGCTGTAGGAGACACAAAATATTTAGCGGTACTTTAGAGGCCCTTTTTGTGTGCCCTGTGCTTTGTTTGGGAGATTTACTCTGCCTGCAGTTTCAGAGTTTCCCGGTATCTGTGAGAGCTGGAAACTTTCCTGAAGCAGAGCCTCTCACTGGCTCGTTTCTCTCAGGATGGCAGCATGGTGTGGAAGCACAAGCAAAGCTGTATTCATGGCGCGGCTGTGAGTATGATCAGAAGCCAGATGTGCCAGAGAAAAACTGGAACACACGCAGGGAGAACAGTGTGAGTGAGGGCATGGTCATTTGGAGAGGGGAGCAACAGGGAGTGTGATACTAGAAGAGTGGTATTAGGGTGAGGGAGAGAGGGAGATGATGGCAGATCTGACTGAGAAATTTTGATCGTGGTATGGTAGAGCAAAGGAGAGGAGGTGACGCTTGATGAAAGTAGGGATGAGTCAGCATGGGACTCCTGGAGGACAAAATGGTAGTTATCCATGAGAGAAGAAATTAGAATTGTCATAGATCACAGAGGGGAAAATGGAGACAACTGCTTATTTGTGCTGTGAATTTAAATTCTTAACTTGGAAGTATTCTGTGCCATCCTACACCATTTGCCATTTACACAACATTGCAATGAAAGCACAGGTAAGTGACTTCATTATTATTACTTTTTTCAATGTAATGAGCCTGACATGGTATTTCTGGAGTCTTGAAGCTGCCAGTAATACATTCTGTCTATGGAAGACAGGAGGTGAAAAACTTTTAGCATTGTTGATGGTTCTTCCTACTGTGACACTGTTGGGACTGATCAGTTAAACCACTGAAATATGCTACGCCCAGGGAACAGAAGAACTGTTGATGCTATAATACTTCTGCTGTCTGATTTCAGATGCTCATTTAAGTAATAAATGATTCATCTATTGGGCTCTTGGATTCTGAGCTTTGAAAGAATGTCAATATATGCAAATGACATAAAAAAGGTGGACTCTGAGGGTTTATTCAGAGCTCATTCACCCTCTCTGCCCCATGCAGGGTCAGTCATGTATATGATGCTCCTTGACTCAGTCTATTCTTCAAGGTCTCTGGTGGTGGACTCTCCTTCCAAAGCCTCCTTCCTCAAGCAAGCCGTTTCTCTGGTTTAAAATTTATACTTTTGAAAAGCTGTTCTGATTCATATCTGTGATCCTTCCTACTGCGTCAGAAGCCCATTCATTTATCCCTGTCCGCCATAAGTGCTGATATCAGATTATCCTCTTTCTCTTTGAAACAGATTTTTACTTGCTTTTACCATTTTTAATTCCATTTCAATCTCTCTCTTAGGTTAAACAACATTGAAAGGCCTCCTAAAGTCAAATAAATGATATGTGCTTTGTCTGCCCTATCCAAGGGGCTTGATATTTTGCTATAAAAGGAAATGAGACTCCTTTGGCAGCAGTTGTTCTTGAAAAATTAGTGTTGGACATTATCTTCTTCCTAACTTTGAAGTAATTAAAAATTGTTAGCTTGATAATTTTTTCACAGAGTTTTTTTTGGGCTCTCTCTCTCCCGCTTTCCAGCACTAAATTTTTATTATTGTTTTAATTGGAAGTTCAACTTTGTCTTGTGTTACTTTTTTGCATAATAATATATATTAGGCAAAAAAAAAAAACCCTGAAAATAAACTAAGTGGATTAGCTCATTGTTCCAATAATGTGGTGTTCTGAAGTCTTTCTTTGGTACTGGCATTTTCATTTCTTTTTAGGGAATTTTTAATTTTGACATTCTGATATATATATATATATATGTATCCAAGTAAGTAGGTTGTATGTTTTCTTTGTCAAGATGCCTTGAATACTTTGCTGCACAGAGAACATTATTTCAGTGATAGAGCTTTTCTTTTTTTTTTTTGTTTTAAAAACTGTTTGATTGAGGTATTGTTTTCTTATTTGCATGCAGTATGTCTTTGCTTACAAGTTTCATTGTTTAGAAACACAGCATGATAGTCTATAAATAAAAGTAAGTTAACACACACTAGTGAGGAATTTCAGACTTCTTTTTATCCAAAGGGAATATAAAAGCTTGGTCTAACACCTAAAAAAAAATCTTTTTGAGAGTATAGTCAGTCATAGTATAGACAACTGTTCTGTTTCCTTTTTTCTTCTTCTTCTTTATTTTTTTTTCTTGTATTTCTTTTAATAAATTCACAGAATCACAGAATATTCTGAATTGGAAGAGACCCACAAGGATGATCAAAGTCCAACTCCTGACCCTACACAGTACAAACCCAAGAATCACAAATGCTAGCAGCCATGTTGGAGACAAAGTTATCAAGCCTCTGCTTTGGATTTTTGGTTGGTTGGTTGTTTGATTGGGTTTTGTTTTTCAGTCTTCTAATTCATTCAAAGATACTAGTCAGTTACTACTGGTTCTGCTATTCACGTTTGAACCGGCCTTGTTTGCCATTTAGTAAAGTATATACAATTGTCCCTGTTGGCTTAATCTTTGGCAAAACTGAGTTTAAAAAGATGGACGGGATCAGATCAGATAAAATTGGATAGCACGCATTTCAGATTCACAGTATTTCCATAGCCAGTATCCACACATCAGTTCCTGGGAGTTTCCTGTTCAACTAAAGTATGTTCTAGCTCTGAAGCTGAAGATCTTGGACAAAACCCTAGGATATCAGACTTTCTCAGTTCTTTGTGGGTAGCAGTGACCCTTTTGTATAAGATCACAGGAATTTTCTAATGGTCTTGGCTGGAATTTTTCTTTTGTTATGCCAGGTTGTTGGTCACACTTTGATTGTGCTCCATGGAGATGGACTGGAATTCTCTGGAACACATCCCACTGTAGAAATGAAAGATGCTATTAACAGCAATATTGAATATTTGGAAGAAGAAAAGACTTCCTGTGTTTAGGGCTATGAGGAAACAGGATGTGAGATAATTAGCTGTAATTTATAATATATAGCCATATTGTTTCCTCGGCAAGAAATGGGATGGGTGTTCTCCTGTCATGGAGATACCATTCTTTAATTATTCCAAGAGTTCCCAAGAGCATTTTGCAAATATCCTAGTACTGTGCTGTGACAAACCACATCTATTCACAGTCTTAAGACAAAAAATCCTCCGAGCTTTTAACACTAGTATGTACATACCTCGCAATTTCTACCAAAAATCCAGCAATGCACTCCTTAGCAAAAATAGCCACCCTTCTTTCCTTGTTCCAAATTATTAGTTCTAATTTGTGGGGTTATGACCTGTCTAACCAATTAAGTCCATTGAACTTAAGCTGAACCATACTACGTAGTGTTTCTCTTCACCACCCTGAACAGGCTTACTGGTTTCACTCAAACCTGTAACAACAGGTTGAGATAAATATTGTTTAAAGTGTTGGGTGTAAGTACCACCCTTCATCTTAGAAGAGCTATAGGAGCCAAATAAAAGCAAAGTTAAACTCAAATTAAAGGCACACATGGGCTTGAACTCATTGGATGGAAAGGTTTTGCTGTGGGACTGTGTGTCACAGAGCAAGAGGAGGATGAGAGGGAATGAAGTTAACCGGTGTCATGGTTTAACCCCAGCCAGCAGCCAAACCCCAGGCAGCTGGACTCCATAGGTGGAGGAACTGCTCTTTATTGTGTGCTAGCACTTGCGGACATCAACAAACTTAGCAAAGAGTGTTCCTTCTCTATCTTTTTTTCTTATTTTCGTTTACCTAAGGGGATGAAAATATCTCATCTATCAAGAGTTTATGCAATCTGAACCATACTGGAGAACACTATAATACTGCAATCTAATAGCCTTGTTTCATGTGAATCAGTATTTTTGTACTCACATGAATATCTAAAAGATTTTTATTTTTTAAACAGATGCAAAATGTCCATTAGTTGATGTCCAGTTGATTTTTTTACATGACAGATATGGACAGATTGATTTTTCTGAAATTCCTTATTTAACCTTGAAAGGTTAAAAACACTCTTTGGCCTTTGCTGGTTCTGCTAGAAAAGAAGCACTTATGTTTCATTTAAAATGCTGAATCTTTATCACAGATTTGCTTTCTCTAAAGTACTGATTAACTACTACAGTTCAAAGGTGCTTTGAAATCTTCATCTTCCTTAGTTGTCCAGCATATTGCATCCTACAATATCCTTTGCCCTTCCTTGAGATTTTGAATATACCAGACTTCTCAAAATTTCCTGCACTTGCCACTCTTCCTGTTGAGGAAATCTGTATCCCTAACTTTGTGTTTTAGCAATGGCATTAGCAGGATGAACAGGAGTCTCTGGAATCCAACCTACTGTGCCATCAAGTTGTGGTGCAAGAGAAGTTAAAGAACATGATGCAGAACCGTGTCTCCAGAAAATGTGTCTTTTCATACCAAGAGACATTACCTTCCCCTCATGCCTAATCTGTCCCTCTCTCGAAGGTTTCCGTTTTTGGAAAAAAAAAACAAAAAACAACCACACACAATACAAATAAATCCCAAACTGATGGTTCTTTACAATAATCTGCCATGCAGTTTGAAACATTGTTTCTACTCTCTGTTGTGACATGGTAACCATTAGCAAAATGGAAAAGCAGATAGCCAGAGATGGTAATACCCTCTTTGATTGCTCCAAATGAGTCAGTCAAGCTTGTCTGGAAGTACCCAGAGAGGGCAGAATACAATCCATGTTCACTTTTGGTAATGTTTTGGTGAGGTGGTGATGAGAAAAAAATTATTTTACTTAATTTTTTTGATTTTGAGATAGTTAATTCCGTCTTTTCAGTAACTCTGAGTCAGCCAAGCCTGTTGATTCCCTGTGATGGTTGCATGCCTCTTCTTCACAGAAGGCAGAAAACAGAAGTGTAATTAAGTGTCTCAGAGGTGGAAAATCGAGTTGCTCTGAGGCAGCAGCTCTCAGGGGCTGGGCAGCTTCTGGGAGGACTTCTTCTATTAACTACTTTTATAGTTGTGTATGTTTATTTAAATGCATTCAGAAAATGTCACATCCTAAGCACAACAGGCAATAATCCAAGTCACTAAAATAAGAACAAAACTTGGCCATAACTTTAAAAAAAATCATTTCAGGCTTCAGATTATTTGCTGTGTAGCTCACATGAATTACATCAGTTGCCAACACCACCACCATCAGCTTTTCCAAATAGTCATTTAGTTTTGTATTATTATCAAATACTTTATCTTGATAGCATAATTAGTGATTTACTGCACCCAAACTGGTCTATGTTATTACAGTCCCTAGACAGTAATCCCCAGCTGATCACCCAGTGGAGTCAGCCGAGAGGCTGCTTGCTAATGGTCCAACAGAAACTGAAGTGCTGTTCGCTATCTAATAAACACATTTGTTCATAGCGCACTCGTTAATTAGGTCACCACTAAAAAGAACATCCCTTAATCATATATAATACCACTGGAGTATTTTTAGTGCATACTAAACAATCTTTTTACCCAAAAGAAGAACTAAGCATCCACTCTACTAAAAGTACACCCCACTTAATACACTCTGAGAACAGTATGTTCAAAATTGTGTTGAAATTTCTATTTCCCCCAAAATAACAGTTTAACAAGCCTCTGCTTGTCTGCAGCTGCTCAGGATGACATTATGGAAGAAGGCAGCTAGGTGGAGGAGTTGTTAATGTTATGGTGCTCACATTCATGCAGCCACCATCGGGGCTGGACTAGAGGAGGTGTTAGCTTTATGCTCTGAGAAGAGAAATTGTGTTGAATTGCTGAGATTACCCACAGGTTATAAAATTAAGGAGAAATATAATAATTTCCTAGGTCCATCATCCCATGCTTTGGGTTTTTTTCTAGGCTGTTTTAATTTATTTTGTTTTATGGTTACATTAAAATATATTCTTGTCACTTAAGCCAGGATTTTTTCCAGTGAAGCTTTTTCCACCTGAAGATTGCTTGTCCTTTGTATTTAAAATGCTGAAAGAAAAATTTAGCCAAAACTCTAAGCACTTTCACACCTGTAAATACTAGTTAAAAATAGGGAAGTAACCTTTCCAGTAATAATTCTGTGACTTGAGCAACTTCTGATACCCCCTCTGCTGCAGTCTTTGGCACAAGAGCTGTGTGGCACACTGCATGCTGTGGGGCCCCTGTCCCTGCTGCTCTCAGCTCTGCATGGCAGAACAGCGAGGCTGTCGTGGTAGGAACACACCACACAAGCAAGGCTTATAGGACACAGAGGTGGAAGACAATTTTTGGAGTAGTGTCTGAAAGGAAAAGCCATAATCTCTTCAACAGACCCAGCAGATAAAAAGAGGGCCTGGGTTGTAACTATCATATAATGCCAGAAATCAGAAGGGATTTGAGCCATCAAACCCAATTAGCCAGCTATTGAAGGAAAGAACATCTTAATTATGTTCTTCCCCCAACACCTTGCTGCTACCATAGACCTGTTTAGGTGGAATGCCTGCAGGTAACTGCTCTTGTTGCCCACAGCTCCTTAGTGAGATGTTGTCCTTCGTGGTCTGTGTCTTCTTTTTACACTGGATATATCCTTGTGATATGCCTACATAGGATGGTTATGTATCCATTTGTTTATCAGACAGAATTCACAGAATCACAGAGTGCTTGTCATTGGGAGGGACCTCTAAAGGTCATCTGGTCCAACCTCACCTTGCTCAGGAAGGGTCACTTAAAGCCGGTTGCCCAAGACCATGTCTAGGTGGCTTTTGAATATTTGGAAGATGGAGACCACAGCCTCCCTGGGCAACCTGTGCCCTGATATTCAGAGGGAACCAGCTGTGTTTCCTGTTGTGTCCATTGTAATGGATTCTGTCTCTGGGTACCCTTGAAAAGAGCCTGGCTCCATCCTCTTTACACCTTCCCTTCAGGTGTTTGTACACACTGATGAGATCCCCCTGAGCCTCCTCTTCTCCAGGCTGGACAGTCCCAGATCCCTTGGCCTTGCCTCATATGTGAGGTGCTCCAGTCCCTTCATCATCTGTGTGGTCCTTAGCTAGACTCCCTCAAAGAGCTCAATACCACTCTTGTAGTGGGGAGCCCAGAACTGGACACAGCACTCCAAGTGTAGCCTCCCCGGTGCTGAGCTGAGTTGAAGCATCACCTCCCTCAACCTGCTGGCAATACTTTGCCTAACACTTGCCTTCTTTGCAGCAAGGCCACTTTGCTAGCTCATGTTCAACTGGGTGTCCATCAGGACCTTCATGGCCTTTTCTACCAAGCTGCTTCTGAGAAAGTGTGCAAAAAAAAGGAAAAAGAAAATGCTATCAAATAGAAGATTTGTTCTATAAATTTCCAAATTTACAAAAGAGCTAAGTAGATCCTATTTATGCCACCTTCCCAGGTTAGTGAAAAGGAAGAGTTATAAAGTGTGGGTAAAATATCCCTATTTCTGCTGAGGGTGCATGTTACGTATTTTGTAGCTATTAGTAACACTGAACTATTACGGGGAGTCAGTAATGACCTGCTCAATTCAGCATTAAAATTGTGACTGAGTCTATACCTGATCTGTGACAAACTTTGTGTTTTCAAATATTGGGGTACACTGCCCAATAACATTCTAAGCACACAGTCTACGGGTATTTATTTTTGCCCACCAACTTCTTTCCAACTGCTTTAAAGTCTATAATAAAAGTGGTAAAGAGACTTCAAATAAAATTTTGTACCTTTTTAACAAAATTGAGATCCAGCACTGAGACTGCACCTCTCCAGCAGAGAGATGTTTCATGTCCAGTCAACCCCTCCAGAATGTTGGATATGTTGAATGTTCTCTAGCCCTGCAAACTCAGTGTTTCCTTGATGCCATTTTCCCTATCACAGCATCAAAATATTAGCTCACGTGGGAGGTTGGTGTTGTGGTAGTCTGGAGAGCACTGCTGCCCATGAAAGCAATTATTCTGCTTCCCCCCACTTGCTGATCATCTTTCCAAAAGACTTCTAGAATACATAGGGAACCATTCTAAGGTTGAGATGAAATTACCAGTTGGCAGCTGCTGGCTTCTGGATGCTTCTTTTTTTTTGTGGTGGGAGTGATGGCCAGCCTTCTTGTGCCACTTCTCAAAGCCATGCAGCAAGCTCTCTGGAGAGGCTGTTCCTGAGGTGGCCCTGGACAAAGCTGGATCCCTGGACTTGCATGAGGCAAGAAGAAAACTCCTGTCAGCCAGCTTGTGCATGGTCCCCATCCCTTTCTTCCCCCCAGCTCCTGGGAACACTTTCTGTGGCAGTACTTTGTGGGGATTTCTGTGCTAGTTTTTGTAATGCAGATTTCTACGTTTTAAAGGAAAAATGTGGATTTTTGTTCGATTCTGAACTGACTAATAATTCTTGAAAATTTTAAATGGAAACAAAACCTGCATATGCTAGCTACAGTTGTCCATATTTTCTCAAACTTTAGTTACCTGGATAATTGTGAGAAATGATGCAAAGTCCTTTTTGAATAGGGCCTCTTCCCCAAATGAACATCAAGATGAGTAGTTTGCAAACCCCATCAGAGAACCTTCCTGAGGCAGCTCCTGTAAAGCAGGCAGCAAGCAGCTGTTGTATGCCTGCAGCCGCAGAAGATGCCCATTAACACAACCAGCCGCATGGTGGAGCTAGGTTTGAGGAGACGGAGGTCAAAGCATCCCAGGAGATGCTCCTTCTGGCTTTGAGAGGAGAGGTGCTGCCTCCCAGAGTGCTGGCAGGTTTCCTGCTTGTTATCTTCTAGATATAAATGATCAGTAGGCTTTCAAATAGAGAGCAAAAGCACAGAGAAAAAGCAGATGTCAACGGGGAAGAGGTTTAGCAAGCTCTTCAGCAAAGCTAAATAGCAAGATTGAGTGCCAGTGAGCACAGGATCCCGGCTACGCACCTGACTGCTGCAATAGAAACGTAACATTAGGGGAAAAGTTTAATTTTCTAGATGTTGAATATCGTGACTAATTTCCACCAAAAAACCATGTTTCATCAGGATCTGAAACAGCCTATGACTCGGAATAAGGCTGCAATTGTTTCTGTGGACATTGCTAGCTGTGAATGAGAGGTTTAACTGAGCAGTAGCATCCTGCATTTCCAGAAAAAAAAAAAAAAAAAAGAGGACTACTGCAGCAATTCCTTTCAGACAACTCTTCTGTTCACTGCAATGAAATCAGTTCAAAATTAGTTGTTATGTTAAGTATCAGTTAACCACACCATTTTGAAGGAGATATGGAATTTCTCTCTCCTGATGGAGTTTCCCAGCAGCCAGGCAGGAGAAGCTGTAGGTGGCACCATGGCACCCTGCGGGAGGTGCTGGGCAGTTCTGACTCATAACTGAGCTGATGAACAGAAACCACAGACTCGGTGGAGACGCCACTTTTATGTCACATTCCAATCTCCCTCCCTCCAGCAGCCCTTCTGGCCTCTATACATTACCCATCCCTGGCTTTCCCCGCCAGATAACCACTTATTCATCCTTTTCCTTCTACCCATCACAAGCATTTCATTGTACAGCACCGATACCACTGGGTTTTGCTGTAGTTTTATTCCAGTTATCCTTTTTTAGAGAGGGCTAAAATCTGTGACTGAACACAATGACTATCCCTCAGGGAAAGGGACAGCCAAAGATATTATTAGTTCCTATTAAGTGGCAATGCCAAAACTTCACAGGATCAGGTTTTATATGACCGGATATATTTAGCAGTTTAGCAGTACTGTAAATGAGGATGTGCATCATTTCCTGGGATTGTCAAGCCTTTGATGGAACTCTTGGAATGCAATGAATAATATTATTACAATACTGTACTTTCTTAAACATAGTGGGCATAATTAAAGTCCCACCCACAGAGGTCAGATCCATCTAACTCACTATTGTTAAGAGTTAAGAGACTTCCATTTATTTTGACAATGGTTTGTTTAGAATATGAAGTCAATGAATTTCTTGCCTTTGTGGAAGGTGTCATTTTACTATGTCAGGGACAAGTGGAGTTCAGGAGTAAGGCTATAAATAGAATACAGATACTATTGGATCTGGTTGTCACTTAAAAGTTAAATCTGCTTTGGTTAAATCAGTCAAATTATTATTTGCATCAGTGTATTATCTGATCTAGTATATTTAGAATGGGTCTATACCTTTAAAGGTAGGATTGCTAAACCAATAACAGTGTAGACTATATGAAACAATAACACTTTGATAAATTCAGGGGGTTTAGGTATTTTGCTTACCCCTTTCATCACAGTGAACTAGATTAGAGAAAAAATTCTATTTCTCATTTTTATGTCAGTTTTACCATCTGGAGCTTTTGCAGAAGCACGGAACTGATGCACTGTATTTGTATCAAGCATCGCATTGGGACTTGTAAGGGGATCCCATCAGGAGGAAAAGAGTTTAAACTATTATTACCAATAGCAGCAAAATAATTATTAATGAAAGCCATTAGCAAAAATCAGTCTCTATTTTTTAGCTGATTAGTCTATGGATTTGATAGCTGTCTGTGTAAAATTAGTTTCATGGATTTGCTGGTATGGACACTTAGATCCAGATCTTCAGAGGCATTTTGGTTTGGAAATCTAGGGCAAGCCTGGTGCTTGTGTTTATTATTAGGAGCCTAAATAACTTTGTGGAGTCAGACATTAGTCCTGCTGATGGAAACACCTTAATCTGTACCTAACTCTGTTACTTTGAACAGTCTGGTTGTCAAGCTTAAAAAGAAAAACAGTGAAAAAAAAAAACTTCTTTTTTGTTTTTAAAATAAGGAAAGAGGCTAAAAGCTTCCATCCAGCAATAGTCTTTCCACACAGAAGCTCATGCTCCTGCAGATGCTTTTGCAGGGTGACCTATCCAAGGTTCAGAGATGGACAGGATAGTCAATAGCTGCAGTGGGGATGCAGGTCAGCAGCCCTCCTCGCCCTCTCAATGAGAGAACCACAAAGTGGCAAAAAAGCAGCAATTCCAGGCAATGCATCTTCTAGCTTTCTTAAGGCAAAGAACTGAAGCACCACAGGGGCCTGACATCTCTGAAGGAGATGTTCTGTAACCCTGGAAACCCAGTCTGCTCCACTGTCCACCACATGCCATGCCCATTGTTTCCCCTGGGGAAGCTTAGGGTTGGCAGTAATTGTCCCCATGGTCACCACGTGCTTGGTGGGCAAACCATCATCTTACTCCTGTATGTATTTACTGATAACTGAACAAAGAGCAGACTTAATCAGCTGGGGCTGCAAGTATATGTTATACTACTTTTCTTTCATACTTGCATGAGAGAAACGCATCAGCACATATTGCTGCATGTGGTACTGGTGAATGTGCTGGATAACCAAGGCAAAAGATGGTGGCAGCATCTGGCAGTATGAACAGCCAAGATGCAAAGGAGTAGAAGGGACAGTGCTTGAAAGCCAGTTCTCCAATCATTGTACAGATGTCTGCAATTTTTCTCCTCAAGCTGAAGGCGAGAGGGCAGGGTTCAACACAACACTGAAATGAGTCTAGATTTCATTCATGATTGATTTTGCTGTCCTGCTTACATAACCCACCTAATCCTGCCTCCTAGCTTGGTAAATGACAACTTGCAGTGCTCTTCTTAAGCATCAGCCCAGAGGATCATGATGAAAAGCAAATCTCATTACCCATCAGCAGTGCAAGAGATAGAAAATAGAAAGTAAAGAGAATTATAATGTTGCCACCTCAGTAGAATCAGTTTTATCTTCGTTTTTATCCGGTATTAATTCTTAGACACACAAATGCACTGTTCCAGGGGGGTGGTAAATGAGGTAGGAATTGGAGTACAGGATTTTCCATTTTAGAGGAGCCCAGATCTCAGGCTGAAGGTGTGGGATTAGTGAGTCAGGGGCCATGCTTATTCCAGTGTCCCCAGTTAAGCCCTCAAGTAAGTAGGCAGGATTTACAAAGAGATATTGAACCTTCCAGAATAGCACTCCCACTGACATATCTTGGCCAGTAATATCAATGTGAGGCACTTTAAAACATGCTCTTATTTATTGATCTAAGCAGGAGATGAGCTCTTCTGGCAGTTTATTCTGGAAGATGGAGTATCTGGGACATCTGACCTTGTACACCCTCCCTTGGTGCTGGGGAGGTGCAGGTTTGTCTTTCCTTCTTTTTGTGCAAAAACAAGGACAGTGCTGAAAGTATTTGGGGCAGGAGGGGAGGGGGAGGCAAGGCTGGCCCCTAATTCAGTCACTTCAGTCACAAAGTTACATGAGTAACTTTGGTCTTGCTTCTTCAGACAGCTGGGTTTTTTTCTTAGAGTAATTTGCTCTTTGCTGAGATTGAAATAGGGCATGGCCAAACAGGCCCACAGGGAGGAAGGGGAAGGGTGAGCAGAAGAAGAACTAGGGTGGCAGTCATTCACAGGAGCCTTTAATCCTCAGATTGTCTGAAGAAGTGATGCCAGCTAAATATTGGCTGTCCTCCAGCAATCTGCACCTTTAAAACTGCTCTCTTGGGGAAGGGCTGAACTAGATGTTTAAACCAGCTCCTGCAGGCCTCAAAGATGAAGTAAAGTAGGGTCTCCTAGGGAGACAGCACCGTCTTTCCTAGGCCCTCCTTCACTGAGAGCTGAATCCAGCCCTTGACAAAGCAGGGACATAGGATCATTGCTCCAGCCTGCAAATCACAGATGGAAGCAATGCTGTTAGAGCGCGCATGACCCTATCTCTCTTCGACCAGTTCTGATTAGGAACCCTGTGTTTTGCAGCAGTAGCAGACCAAATGCAATCAGGAAGGCCATGTGAAATCAATTTTTGTTTAATTATTCATAGCATATTTCTATGCTGTACTTAGAAAATAATTCCAAACCCTATAGTACCCAGCTACTTTCATCTGCTTTCCTGAAGGCAAACATGTGACTCTGGTTTCAATTGCTACTGTAAATATGCAATTATTTATAAACTACCTCAGAGGGACCATATGGTCCCCTTTTGAATAAAAATGCACAGACGGAGCTGAAAAAAATCAGTGAAAGAGAGGCATAGTAAATCGATATGTAGCAAACCATCTGCTTCCATGTGCGAGTGATGTTATAACAAACTGCAGGAGGCACAGCTAAGACAACTGTAGAGAGCCAACTCCTTCTTGGTGTTTGCAGATCTTCTGCTGGTCTTCTGCCTAGATTTAATTTTGTGTTGTCTTTTGCTCCAGCAATATACCAGGAAAGCCATATTGACTACCTTCTTCATGCCTGGGACTAACAACCTTCTGTGGTTTCTCTTGCATATGCCTACCCAGTGAACACCCCTCAATTTGATTTAAGTTGCTTTGACTTTTGCTAGGTCTGTGAAACACACTGAGTATCACTAATTGACTGTGCTAAAATTAAGATGTTTTGAACAAGGTTATTTCTGTAAGTCAGAAAAAAAACCTGATGTAAACCTCATTTATTAAAATATTTTCCATACAGGTCCAAAACTTACTATGGCTTTGCTTGGATGATGTCAGAGTAATGTTTGTGTTAGTTCTCAGTTATTACAAAGGAGCTGTGAAAGCTGCAGAGATCTGATTTATGTCATTGCTATCATAATGTTGGGATACCATAAGTACAGGTGCCAAATCATTGATGTTACTTGGGTTACGGTGCAGCAATGTGAACCCTTAAATGTGTCACTGGCTCCGCAGGGAGCGGGTGGCTCAGTACCAGCAAAAGTACAGTGTAGTTAGTTGTGGGTGTGAGCATGTTGTCCTATGCTTTGCTCCGTTCAGTGTTACAGGAGCTGGGCTGCTGGCAGTCCCTCAAAAGCACAAGGGCAGTGACTGAAAAACTATGGGTTTGTTATGGCAAGAAAAGAATGACAGGTAGGACAGCAGTCCTAGCACCAACCCCACAAGTTTGAGAATGGTTCAGTGAGCCTGCCTGGCACATGCAGTGAGTTACTTTTGCTCTTGCATGGTTTGTGAACTCATCTAGGGGCCAAGAAGCTGTCCCTGCCCTTCCTGCCCAGCCTCTGAGAGCAGGCAGGCAGAGAGTGAGGATGACCTCTGTGCATGAGGAAAGGAAGTCTCAGGTCTGAACTGCCCCCATGAAAATCTAACTGTGGCTACACTGCCTGGGCAAGGGGGAGAGGGGAGACACCTGAAAATACTTGGGATCTTTATAAAAAGTCAAGAAAAATATTATTTTCTATAAAATGGCAAAGGGAATAAACATTTAAAGAATATAAAGAATGTGCATTTTCTGAACTATTGTAGTTATTGTAATAATGTAACAATATTATGAATAGTATAATGATCAATATTATTAAAATTCATTCAAATGGCTCATGTTTTGACATGGGAACTTCAGCCACGGGGCAGAGACTGGGTCAGACAGAAAAGGACAGAAGCATTAAGACCAGAATTATAAATAAACTGATTTGTCTTATTCTCTCCTCAAGTCCTCCTCGAGGCAGTCGAACACAGGACCGCAGTCAAACAGGCCTTTGGGCCAACATCTCCTTGCCTGGCCAGCTTTGAGGAGATGTTGAGTCTCTTGTGAGCACTTTCTTCCTTTGCAGTGTGTTTTGTTCTTCAGAGTACATTGAACAGAGACTTTACCATCTTGACTGACTGTGTACTGGGGGGCAGCTGGAGACTCTTTCATGAGAACCAGCAGCATAAAATGCTGAGATGAGAGAGCAGCATGTTACTTAAAATGAAAGCATGGCTCATCTAGAGACCTGAATTTCCACACAAAGCTTTCTGACCCTCTTTCCTTACTTCAACCAGTAGTAAAGTTACGTATGCACAACCTTTTCTTCTTACTCTCCTAGGCTTCCCAGGTGAGCTGCAGCTTGCTGGAGCATCTCTTTACAGAGTTTACCAAACTTCTTTGGCTATAAAGCAGTGGACGGAAAAGATGGTCCTTGAAAAGCACTATCTTCTGACTTGAAACAGAAAAAGCAGTAGGCATACAGCATCTTGCAGAGAAGTTAAGGCTGTCAAAAGCAATATCAGCTGGGCTGCTAAATGACATGCACATATTAGTGCAGTGGTATGGCTATTTTTTTTTCAGCTGTTGAAGCAAAACATGTGGTAATTGTCTTATCCCAGCCCTAACAGTTTGAAAAATGATTCCCAGTGAGGCTTGTGTTCGGCCTTCATTAACTTGACTGGGTGAGGTGGATTTTTTTTCATGGGTTATCAGAACCTTGGACACTGGAGTAACACTTCAGTTTCTGTGTGTTCAGATGTAAAACAACGGTGAAGGACGAAATACTTTTGGTGACCCAGTTTCACTGGAGCTGAGAACAGATATATTTTCTATAGCATGCAGTATTGCTGCAAAGTGGTGAAGTGGTGAAGTGCTAAACTGCTGGTGTCTGTGCTGATTTGCCTCTTGACTTGGATAAGAATGACAAATTTGTGTCAGGGATTAGTCTTCATTTATAGCCTTCAAGGACATATCCTCTAGGCAGTGATGGTTTTGCTCTGCTGACTGTGGAGATGAGTAAAAATAGCGGCAACAGCTAAGACAGACTTATAAATATGAGTGTGTATGCAAAACAGTGTTTGCCACAAGAATAGAGAAGAATTTGGTGCCTAGTTGTGCAATTCTCAGTAGCCATCACTAGCCATGTTGGCTACCACCTCGCAGCTTGGGCCTTGTGCATTAGATGGTGTTTCACTGTGCTCTACAACCACTATTGCACTTGCCTTTAATTTTTTTTATTCTCAGTTGAGATTTGAGGTAATGTTGTCCTAAGAGACCTGGAGCTCATACAACTCCAGTGCAGTAGTTTTCAGTCCTGAAGATATTTTCCTTAGTAGTGCTGTCTGTTTTCCTGGATTTTTGTTGACTTTCTGCATCTTTTACAGAGTCAGTTTAGATAATTTTTGATTTCTTACCAAGGTTGGAACAAATAAAATAGAAATCCTTTTTCAGCACTAAAAGATACAAACACTTGAAGCCTATCTAGCGTTTCTCTTATCCCCTCCAATTCCTCAAAGCTATTCATATATAACTTAGTATCTTAGTAGAAATCCATTAAGGCAGTTCTTCAGAAGTCTAAGACATTTTATCAGGTTATATAAATCTAAGGCTAATTCCATCGATCACAGTGGACCTCAACCATTTCACAGCAGGGTGTGAACCTTGGAAAGTCTGTGGAAGTAGTGCCTGGGAATAGCTCTGTTTATCTAATTAGTATATTAGTATATTAGTCTGGTGTGCCTACCACTTAGTAGTGGTTTCTAGTACGCTTTGTGAAATAAGCTCTGTACCAACCCTAGACTTCTTTGCTCATAGAACTTGTCACTTGAAATTCTTGTGAGACATTAATTAATTCTTAAAAAATGTACAGCGTTTGTATACAGACGCTATATAGCTAATCTGGTCCTTTGTAACGAGACCTTGGGTTTTCTGTCTTCAGCTCATCCACATCTTACTGAAAGGTCTCTGGGATTGAAAATTCACTGAGGAGATCAATGGCAAGGATACATAAAATCTCTTTTGCAGTTTTGAGCCATAGAACATCCCAAAGTTGGTACTTCCCCAGCAAGGCAGCAGAGGTGTTACCGGCTCTGTGCTGGGACAATGCTACCTTTGGTGGAGGTCCACTGACGGAGCACCTATAAAGGCGTGGGATTGGAAACACAGCATGTTCTTCTTATGGATAAATGCCCTCTTCCTGTCTGTCCCCTTATGAAAACTACCTCTCAGAGCTGGCTTTGATGAATTCTTCTCTTTGTGGATGTTGTTTTCCTGTCTCAACTGTGCTCACCACGTTGTTTCCTCAAGGGTAAGTGGGTAGGTAAAGAGTGTGTTGCAAGACTTGTTTTCTGGCTATTAGTTTTGACCTATTTTGTTTATTGGTATCTGGACTGTTTGTCCAGATGTGAGTAAAATAAAAAATACCCCCAAAAAGAAGCTTTCCAAATTTAGACAACTGTTCTGAGCCCTCAGAGGAGTATTCAGTTGCCTGAGAGGAAGTATGGCTTATTTCTGCAGTAAACAGGACTAGTGGTCTCTTGTGCTTGATAGAGGGTTATAATGTAAGTATAGAAATGTTCTTGCTTGAATGAACTGATTTATCACTGTGCTCTCTTTTAGGATAGGGAAATTGTCCCCAGAGAGGTCGAGGTGTTAGTGATGTGCTTGCCTGATGCACTGAAGTGGAGCCTCACTTGCTCAATGCTTTAGCTGCCTGCATGGGGTTCACAGACTGCATGGGGTACATCTTCTGCTCTGGTACACCTACTCATCATGGTACATCTAAACTCATCCTCTGGTCATTCATGGGGACAAGCTTTCTCCTCCCAGTTGTCCAGAGCATGAGTCCTACTGAGAGCTGAATTTGCCCTGGTGTAATCTGTAGCAGGCAGGGACATGCCAGAGCACTAGATGAAGGAAGATAATTAGGTGGCATTCATTTATCTGAGCACATTTCCCACTCCTTAGAGAGTACTCTGCATCTTGGTGGGCACTGGCAGCCTTGTACAAAAGATTTCAGGCCATTCTTTATTCTTTGGCCCAGAGCAGGGGTGAGAATATCATCCCCTCTGTGGGTGAGACTGGTCTGAATGGTACAGCCAGTAATCATGTGTTTGTAGTGATAATGAATGTGTTTTGAAGCCATTAACACAGCTAGGACTCATTTATTTTGTCTTTTTTTGTCAACTGAGTTTAATTGTTTCACAACCAGAACTCTTTGAGAAAACAAACAATTTCTGAATCTCCTAGTACCTGCTTTCCTAGGGTTTATTCCATTAACTACAGGGACTGTGCATTCTGGTTAAAATAATCTGCCTCTGGAAATGGAGTTGACCCTGCTTGTTCTGCACAGAAAGATGCTAATTAGTTCTCTACTCAAGTAAAAATTTAACAAAGACTTGAATGTTCCTGTGCCTGTTGCTTTACAAGATTGCTCATCAGTTTACAGGGAGGCCACGCTGCCTTTTCAAAGTGCTGCTGGAGGGCTGCCAGCAATAGTAACAGAAACTGTGCTCATTGTTTAAATGCCACTGGATGCAGGAATGGCAGACTGATGCCTGCTTTCCTTTCATTTTGTGATGATCTAATTGCAAGAGATATATAATTCCTTGTTATGTCAGGGAAGTTGTTTCTCCAGCATCTGGTACTTCTTTGATTATCTACAAACAGTATCTGAAAATTAATAGGAAATCCAGCTATTATGTAAGAAGTACTACTGGGAGCTGCTGCCCGCACTAAGCCTGAGAAGACTTCAGAGACTGCAAGAACTGGCTTTGTCAGTGAACATATAATTTTCTTCTTTTTCTTGTCCTTTTTTTTTTTTTTTTTCAACATCCTAGTAAATTACAGGTTATGGTTATGGTTTGAAGAAATGGATTCTACAAATGTTGTAGCATCTGTATGCTGCTGTTTTTACTGCAGCCATTGTACAGGCCATTAATCTGATCCCACATCGTAAAAATTTCTCCACCCTCTTCATGAGTTTCTTTGTTATCGTAACGCTTTCCAGTACCTTAACGCCTAACTCTGCTATGTTCCCTTATAATTACCTGGGGTAGGACAACAGTTTTTTTATCCTCAATGCACTTGGCTCTTGCAGCGGTGCTGCTGAGCACCACGCTCAGCCCACCTCTGTGACAGACTGTGCATCCAGCTCTGATGGGCTAATCCTGGTGGCTGGGGAGACATCTGGGCAACAGACCCTCCTCTCTCATCCTCATCAGCTGCTCACCAGGATGAGCTCATGACACGAGCCTGAAGAGGAGAAATGGCAGCTGCAGATGCTCTCACATCTGATACTTGGTTTTCACCTCTGTAATCACTATCAAACACCTCTCTGCAAGGGTTGTTGCCATCCAGTGCTGTGTAAGGGGAATGGTTGAGCAAACCCCTCCTAAGCAAGGTGAGGGGAGGCGGCAGGTTTGCCTAGGCTGTGGGGCAGGTCTATAGCAGGCAGTAACAGGGATGGTCCAGCTTTGGTTGCAAAGCTTAAAGTGAGCACTTCTGGGAAAACAATGGGGTTTGGAAAGAATAATTTTGGGGAACTTACCTGAGCATGGGTCTCAAAAAGTGTCCAGGAAGGAAGACCACATGGGAGCATGTCATGGGCATGGTCAGTACTTGGTACATTCAAAGAGTTTAGTCTGCAGTCATGATCTTCACCAAAAACTAGGTAAATTTCACCAGCTTTTCATGACTGGCAAGAGGACAGTGCTTAAGGTTTGCTGCCCAATGGGCAAACACTCTCCCAAGGGTACACATGTCCTAGGTAACCCAAAATGCTATTGTATTCCATATCCATCCATGTCCAAAAAATCGTTTCTGTCTGTTTAAGGCCCAGCAGCACACCCAGAACCACAACTGTGGGGCAGTTGGGAGGTGCTGATCCCTTTAAAATGTTTGGTTCTGACACCATTTTCCCTTGCAGTCGGCAGTGGGAGCTGCTATCTTGGAAGGGAGTGGTACCCTGCCAATTTGGGTGTCTGTTCCTGTGGAGCTTGTGAGATTAAGCAATTTTGTATTTAGTGATTATTCACTGCTATTTTTCACCTGTTGCTGTTTCACTTATTTCCACTTTTTTCCACTTATATCTACTGGTATTTGTTCTTTATTGGTGCAAAGGGATTGGTTGGAACTAAGGGGAGGTAACTCGTTTTATAGTGTCCACCTTTTTAAATTGTTTTAAACCAAGACAATGTGGCAGGCAGGCAGGAGGAGGGAGATCTGGTTACCTCTGGGAAAAGGACCTGACATTTTAAGCTAGGCAGCATTTTTAAGGAGGGGACGTGGTTCTTGTCTCCATGGTACATTCCAACTCATGTTGATGATACACTTTCCTCCATTTTTCTGGGATAGCATCTTCCATGGGCCCATAGCTCAGGGAACTCCCAAGGCGGCTTTGATCTCCAGACTGACTCTCAGAGAGGGCTGGCCTGTGCCACCCCAGCCCTCACAGTTTCCTTTCCCAGCCATATTGTGTAGGCCTTGGCCAACCAACACCATTTTCTAAGAATACCAACAACCTCACATTTTTCAGGCAGTGAGCCATGACAAGGTTGAGGCACATCAGCACTGTCCCTTGCCATGACATTTAGTAACACTGACAGCTTTAAGAGTCTCCATTTTCCGTCACTGTGAGCTGAAAATGTGGGGCACTTAATATTTGCAAAAGATAGGTGCTGAGTTTCTTGAAAACTTCACACTGGGATCTGTGCTAGGCAAGTCAGTATTTCAGCCAGAGATCCTTAACACAACTGACTGCAAAACAAAGGGTACTGTTCTCCTGCATGGGGCTGAGAACAGGGAAGGAAGCTTCCTCGTAGGAAACAAAGCCCATGTTCAGCTTATTATGGGTTCGTGGTTAAGAGTCTTAGAAATGATCACTTGTGCCTGTTCCTACCATCTCCATTTTCTCCACACTTCCTAAAGTTGGCATGAGTTCTTACTTCCAGCTCTTAAGTGTAATGGAGAATGAGATATCTTAACAGTGGCTTGAATTTGGGCTTCAGCTTGAAGACTAAATGCAATGTCACATGAATTTAAGTCAAACTAAGACCCCACTTGAAACATACGGGGGACTGTCTTCCTTCAGGTAAAAGCATTGCCTGCCCTAGGAAATAGTAATTATTCTTTTTTTTTTTTCCCATTCCCCAACAGGGACGGGTACTCAAGAGATCCGGCTGACTTTGGGGATACAAACCAAAAGCAGAAGTGTGTGGCTGGAAAGGAGATTGGTGTTTTTAACTTCAGCTGTGTGGTTTTAGGTGAACTTCAGGTGAAGCTGTCAAGGCTGCACTGCAGAAGGCAACAGATACTCATGGTAGTCTCTGAAGCAAGGAAAAAAACTATAGTTTCTCTTTTTTCCTCTGCTCCATAAATTATGTTCCTACGTCTTAAGATATGGCTATGAGATAGCTAAGCTTGGCTGGGTAGAGAAGTGTGTGCAAAACAGAAGAGACTGTAAGACCAGGTCAGTGCAGAAGCTTGTACCTCTGTGCTCCCAGGTTTCTGGCCTGGGCTTGGCGACCAGACAATGGCTTCCAAGGATCCTCTGATACACAAATTCTCCCATCACTTCTCTTGCAGAGGAGCCTGGGGAGCTGTACTCATCCCATGCAGTCAAGTAAGCTCTTCAGTTGTTCGTACTCTAGCCAAGAGGCCTTTTTGTAGGTGGTCACTATAACCTGAACAATAGTAAAATTAGTGGTCAAAGGCAAAAAAGTTAGCACTTTCCAGACCCTTTAAAGCTTTGGCAGAGATACTTTGGCAGATACAGCTGCCTAAGACATTACTGTCTTTGGGTATTCTCCTCATACATCCGCTAATGGCTTCTGCTTCCACAGCCGAGAAAAGTCAGGCAAGGGTTTAGTCACTTCAGGCACCAGTTGGACATCTGAACTCAAACCCAACTTAACAGCAGCCCTTTAAGTTAAAGTGCCTGACTTGACCTTGCAACAGACTGGCAAGCACTCAGACGGTCTTCAAGGAGGAGGCAGAAACAAGTACTGGCCTTGAGGAATGCTGTCATCTTCAGCAACCGCAGACTGTGGTAACCATCTGCCCCAGCTTCAGGTCCCTCTATAACTGTATCAGAAACTTCACCCTAATGTTCCATAGCCGTCTGTTGATGCTTTGCTCTATATCCTGCACCAAATCTAATGTAGTTGGCTTTGCAAAAGCTGCATGCCCTAAATTCACTGAAAATACTTGGATAAAGAGCAGGGAGCATTTGCTGTTCAAGCCATTAAAATGATACACTGTCATTCCTTCAGAAGAATGAGTATGGCCCCAACATTAATTTAGATCTCAATTTTAATGTTTAAAAACTAAGAGGTAACAGAGAGATCATAGAACTTGATACATTTTATTTACACATAGAAACTGAAAAATGGTGTTGTTTATTTGGATATGAGCAGCACAAAGTTAACAGGTGATGTTAACAGGAGCAAAATATTACCGATTACTCACTTCAACAATCTATTAGAGATGAGCTTGTATCAAGCATACATCATTCAAACAACATTGTTTATACTGGATCTGTGTGAGCCTTAGCATATGTTGGGACACTAAAAACAGGTTTCTATAAACAATGTAAAGTTCAAGTCTAGTGGAAAAATACCTTTACAGTTTATATTTTGTTGGCTATAACACTGAAAACAAAACGTACACTGGTATTAATTTGAAAAGCTCTGTAGAACTGACTGTATGTAGGTTTTTTCCCCTCAAATTTGTGCTCATGATAAAAGCAAATGTTATTTCAAGTTTCATTTTCATCCAAGCCCATAAAGTAAACATGGAAAAAAACCACAATTATTTTTAGATGCATTTCTTAACCTCCATTTTTCAGCAGTCCTGAAAAAAACATTTCCATGCTTTACCAGTGAGAAAGTCTATGCAAGGCCTCTGATAGATGCACTCTCAGGACATACCCAGCCCTCCTCTCCCATCACCCTTGCCCCTGGACACGCAGCTATCCCACGACCTCTGCCTGTTCACAGGGTGGGATGTGCAAGCAGTCCCTAGCCAGGGAAGCTCTTGGCAGCCTCAGGTGCCAGTGTTTTGGTCACATGAGAGCAGCAGGGTCTGAGGTGGAGCAGCCACAGGACTCTACTGGAAGGGAGGGGGCTGGAAATGGCACCAATTGCTCTGGTTGCTGCCCACCCCTGGCTTGTCATTCTTATTTTTCTGAACTACTGGCATTTCTGATGGCTGAAAATGGAAATGCAGAAGCTCTGCCCTGACTTCGGTTTGTACTAGTTGGGTAAATACACGCCTGGATACAACACGGCATAATGCTGGGTCAAACTGCTGGCTGCAGCTTGCCATGGTTTCCTCCATAAAGCTTTTTCAGCACTTAGCTACCAACTGACCTCAGCTGAGGAGGTAAGAGGTATCTGGGTACCAAAGGGGCCCTTTAACGAGGGAGGTATTTCACCCAACAAGAAGACTGGCAAACTTGCTGTTGAGAAAACAGGGAGTCATGCACTGGAATTAATCCTAGCAATTTAACTGGACCTTTTATTTCTCTTTTTACTTTAGAGATGCAATTATAATTTCAAGTTTAGGATTTAGCTTGTGATCTCTTGGGAGAAAGAAAAGGATATACATTTTGCTAAGAAGCTAAAGTACTTGTATTTCTATTAAAATTATTCTTAATATGCAGAGCCTATCTCAACACTTCTATTCATAGGGGATAAACAACTGCAAAAATATACAGCATCCTATTTATTTACAATATATATGTACATAAAAATGAAATTTCCTACAATACAACACAACTGCATAGATTTGTCTTCAGAAACATAGGTATGTGTACAATTTGTGAATTCTAGACTTTCCAGCCCTGTACCTTTTTTTCATTCATTATCTTTTTTTTTCACAGTTTGTTACAGAAATCCTTACATTAGATACAAATAAAACATTCTTTGCTGTACGTTATAGGAAATAAGGATTTTCTGACGCCAAGGGCTCTGGGGATTTGTTTATGAAAGCACCGTGGCGCCAGCTGATAAAGCCATCTCATGGAGCTGCTGATGGAGCTGAGTACATTCTGTGGTGCCTTTCTCCTACAGGCACTGGGGTGGGGCAGCAGGACTGGAGGTGGGACACCACCACATGAAAAGTTTTGTTTTGACCAAGGTGCTCTTTAGCCTTAATGTAAGGTTCAAGCAAAGAAATGTATTCATTTAAAGATAAGCTAGACATACCATTAATTGTTACTGTTTAATACTCAATATCAGAGCTGTGTTGCGCTTATGCATTGTAAGGCAGATGTACAGACAAAACCCACGTATCATCCAACCCACACTTGCATGTGTGACCTATTACAAGCGGAGCACAAGCTTTGGGTTCGTATGTGGCTCAGAAGAGCAGCCCTCGGAGTGGATGAGCATCCCCATCCCCGACCTCCCAGGATGAGACCAGCTGTTGTGCCCTGGGCCTGCACATGTGCCAGGCACCACTTGGTCCGTGTCAGCTCTACAAAAGGTCTGTGCTGGTGCACAGATTTGGCATAGGCCCTCTGACCAGGAGCAAGCATCACCCAGAGAGGTCAGTGCCCCGAGATACCGTTCCCAAAGAACAATTTACTGTGTTTTACTAGCTAGGCATGTTTGCCATTGGACAGAGAAGGGCAACTGTATTATGGCTGCTTTAAGCCTGTAACTATTTTCTTTGCAATGTGCTGTGGACTAGGAGAGGCAGCAAGGCTGTCTTTTAAGTGTAGCATTCACTCTTACAATCTCTTATTAGTAGTCCCTGCTTCTAATTAGTCCTTCCTTGTCCCTCACCACTTGATTGTTGCTATTACACAAATGAGCATTTTAAAGTTTTTTGCTGCAGTTATTAGGAGCAATTTTGCATTCAGTCTATGACACTTGCAGTGCTCACAATAGTGATAAACTCTCTATGAAAAGAAAGCATGCTATAACCTACTAAGTAGATATGGTACTCTGGATCCTATTAATTTTACAACAGAGAAACTCCTACAGCATTTCACTGTGCTCTTAAAATCCTAACTAAAATGTGGGACTCGTACAATCGTGGCTACAGGTTCACTATTCCAAATGAACTGAGTAACAGCAGTACATTTTACAGATAACCTCATACAAATATTGTCATCCATCACTGATGTTGACAGTTACAGCAGGGTCTATTGCATTCTGTTAAGAATGTATAAACCTGATGAGAAAACAAAAAGCACGTTATTTCACGTTCATTACCACAGACATCAATAAACACATGATTCCTTTCCATAAATATCTATAAATATGATGCCAGTAAATCAGTAAATCAGTCTAAGCAAAATTCCTTTTTTTTTTTTTTTTTTTAAAGAGACCCAGAAAAAGTCTGTTTAAAGACTTAATATTTTGGGTATCTATTTTTCAGTATATAAGACATGCTTTGGTGGTCCAGTACCTTGGGTAATTTTACTCTATGCTCACTCAGCTCATTCTCCCTATTTATTCAGTAAAACGCCAGTATACAAATAAACTGGGAAAAAGGAGAAGGCAGAATAGCAAAGAGGAGAGAGAGGAATAGTGATGGAGGAGATTTAGGAGGATGAACAGTCAGCGACCCAACAGCCCTTCAAGTTGAAGGAAGCTGGGTGCCAAAACTCAATGGCTAGTATTTCAAACAGCAGACTACAGACTATTGGGAGGCTGGCAGGGAGGAAGGAGGAAGGAGATGTCGCAGATGTGACCTTGCTGGAACCCTGTGCAGCAGATCAGACCTCTAGTTCATACCTGGATACTTGAAAGTCATTCCCAAGATCTTGTCTCTCACAACCCCCCACTGCACAGAGCTGGGCTGCTCATTGATGAGTAGCAGAAGAAAGATAAAGGGGGAGGAAAGCAGGAGAGCCTGGTAGCATCTTAAGGATAACACTGTACAGCATTCTCAGGTCTGAGTTAGGTTTTTTAGGATAAGATCCAGAGAGATTATAAGGCACCTCAAAACCTGAAATGCAGCCTCAGCAAGCTGAATCAGAGGAGAATGGAGTGAGATGCTGGGCTTCTGCTGCAGTGACCACTGAGGGTTGGGCGCCTGCAAAAGGAAAACCACAAATTTACATCCCAAGCTGAGAAGATGCCTGGAATGAGGTGCAAAGAGATAGGAACAAAGCACAGGCTCTTCTCCCCTGAGCTTGCCTAACACCTGGTCTTGTAGGCTATGGTATAGACCTCTCTGTGAATAAAGGCAGGGATCAGTCCCATAAGCAAACAGGGCAGAGAGAACTGGTGACCTGGCA
This sequence comes from Eulacestoma nigropectus, assembly GCA_013397775.1. Classification (NCBI taxonomy): domain Eukaryota; kingdom Metazoa; phylum Chordata; class Aves; order Passeriformes; genus Eulacestoma; species Eulacestoma nigropectus. The sequence goes on from VZTE01003158.1 coordinate 770,333, forward strand.
CCATCGCAGGCAAGGGTCTGAGACCAGCCACAGGAAACCATAAGGGACCTTAGCCCAGGGGTCCCAGGTAGCTCAGCAGTTTTTATGTTAAAGGCTGGGCTAGGGGGTGCTTGGGAGAAAGGATGATGCACCAGAGACCTTGCTGGGAGCCTGCGAGTGACGGTCTCAGGGGCCTGGAGGAAAGCAGAATAAAGGAACCCTGCACTGCAGTCTAGCAGGTCACTTTGCCTGGAGGGAGAAGGCTTCTAGTTTTGTTCTTGCTGCTGGGCTACTCCAAAGACTTGGGCAGCCTGTGGAATCCACTCTGCCTTATTTCTGGATCACAGTGAAGTATCATCAGAGGCAAGCACCTCAGTGCTTATGCTAAGGTACAGATCTGGAAGTCTGGGCTTACTAGGCTTAGTTTCTGCAGCATGAACAATCTGCATCTCAATGCCCAAATTCCTAGGAAGGACCCAAACTAACCTCTCTGGATGTTATCTTTAGAAACCGACTTTCAGGGTCCTGAGATGTCTTCTGTGATCTCAACTCTCAGTGACTTCAAGCCATGTTGAGGCCATGTTGAAAAGGCAATGGCAACTGAGGCAATTCAATAGCTCACAGAAATCCCAAGATCCCAAATACTCCATCCCTAACCTTAAAAAGAGCAAGTTGCAATGACAGGTTCCTCACAGCTGATGAGAGTCTCCTTCCACAGCTACAAAGGGAGTTGTCAATGAACCAGCTACTGAGAACAAGGAGGTCACTGCATACTGACAGGTATGGCTCGAGCATACCAAGGGCATCACAGCCCTTGGGCATGAAGCAGGGCTCCCTTTAGCCATCAGTTCTTTCAGTGGGAGCCATGTTCATATGCTGAGACACTTTTTAGCTCACACGGTGAATGACACAAAGTGAACACGTTTACGCTGCTGGCAGTGCACTAATAGAAGATGTCTGCTCAGGACGGTGAGTGATCACCTGCTTAGCTTTTGAGTCTCTACAAGTAGTTCTCTACACCAGCTATAAGGCATTAGGCAAATGCTTATTTTGTGGACAACTGTTGCAAGTTACAGTGTTTCTGCTAGTAGTAATTGAGTATCTTTTAAGTGTTATGGAGAACTAATGAAAAATGTAAATGAAATCTTTCAATATAAAAGGTATTTCTGTTCATTTAAAGAAATGTTATGGATTTCAATTTCCATTAGAAATCCAGTAGTTTGGCAGAGTGAGTCAAATCCTGCTCCCACTGCTGTCAAAGACCCCACTGACTTCAGTGGGGGGAGGGTAAGACACAGGAGAGGAGCCAGTCCCTACAAGGTATGGAAAAGGCATGAGGTATGATTAAATGCGTAAGTTTTGATAAAACTGGAGCTTGGTATTTTTTTTCTCAGAGCAATGGGGCATTACTAAACAGTTTAATGTTGAAGAAAATGCAGACTTATTATGGAAATCTCCAAATGTCTGCTTCTCTTCAGGCTCGAGTACTCATGGTTTGGGGTCAAGTTCTGGTCAGCCTCCAACTCAAGTGTGCCAGGGGAATGGTGGCTGGCAGTGGTGGCTGTCCTTCTCCTGCTCCCTGCACCACATCACAAAGACACACACACACACAGAGTCTGTTCCCCAAAGCCATGAATGGGCCAAGCCCTGGGGCTGGCTCCCCCCCCAAAACATCAGAGAGAAGCACCGGATTTAGGACCTATGCTTACACAGTGCTCAGTTATGCTCTTGTGGTGCTTTTCATGCCTGTATCCAGAATACTACACTTAACCCAGTGAGGCAAATGGTGCCTGAAACAGCAACAGAACAAACAAACAAACCAACAAACCAGATGCATACAATTAAGAGAGCAGAGTTTTGGCTAAAAGAGTGGGGAAGGATATGAACGGACAACACTCCAGTTGGAATTGATAGCAACAGGTGCTGCTGCCCTAAAGGAGCAGAGATTGAGGCTGAAGGGCTAAGGATAATAATGGAATAATGCAATTCATGGGTGGAAGAAGGGAAACTTATTGTGATGAATTTCTATGAGCGATGCGCTATATAGTCTCACGGACACTTAACACAGACTTTTTGCTGATCAGAGAGTGATATGCCTGTTGGAAGAATGGGTCTGTTTTCTGCAAGAAAACACACCCATAACAGTATTTTCAATACTGGATAATCATTATTTGGATTTGATTTGAGTAAACTCACAAAAGGTGGAATAGACAACAGAACGGATGGTTGCGATTTTGGTGTGTAGCAAACAGGGGTATCTTCTTTTGAGAAGAAGGTGAACTTCAGTGGCCTTCGGCACTGCCTCCTGACTGTACCCAGTCATAGATGACCAAGGGAATGCTCACTAGGGAAAACAATACCCCCAGTGCCAAGAAAAGAGAAGCCTGAAACAAAAAAAAGAGGGAAAATTAACAAATAAAATGAAAAGACAATTAATTCAAGTATGATATCTTCTCTTAAGGAGATTTACAAGGTGCTGTATCAAAGTTATCAGCTAAAATGAGCTAGCACTTCTGGTAAAGACAAGACCCACAGATAATTAAGCAGATTAGCGTCATTAATAATTACTTGCTGAACACTAATTTTTTTCTCCTTTCAATTCACTTCTTAAACACCGATCACTCATCCCTAAAGAGGATTAAGTAAGTCTGTTTTTAGGACTGATCAGCTCTGCTCTTTCCAAAGCCTCACAGAAATCAGTATATTCTTCCTACTGGATATGTGTTCATCAAAGTTCAGCCCTTTCATCATGGGATCTGTGGATGCAGCCAAAGTGAAACATGCTTTCTACCTGTCTGCTCAGAGAAGAAAGGTCTAACCTTACAATGCTTCCAGTGCATGCCCCGTCAGACTGGGATTACACAGGAGTGTTGTATCTTTTCAGTTACAGCTCTTTCTGAGGCTCATAGGAAATCTTTCCAAGGCCCATTCCTATCTGCTCATGCATGCCAAACAGCTAACATAACATTTCAGCTGGCTGCTTCACGTGGAACCACCCTAAGTCTGATTTAGGTCCATTAAAACCATGAGGAATACTGCAAATGGAGCACTTTGCATGCTTTCTGGATCAACACACAGAGAGAGCGTGCTGGGCTGAAAGGCTTGCTGAGGTGGGCTGGAGGGGTTCCTGCACCCTGCTGACAGCTACTGCTGCTTGCCAGCCAGGGAAGTGCCTCACCCCACAGAGAAGGGCCTCCCCAAAACACAAGATGCTGTGCATGGCATGGCCCCTCCACCATAGGACCCCCAAGGTAAGCGAAGGAGCAGCTGCCAGCTGACTGAAGCACAGGGGGAACGTAATGTAAATGAGCTCACACATATGTTCAGATTAGGTCTGCTTTGCACCTAGCACATTACAGAGAATGACAAGATGAAAGTGTTGCATTGATGGGAATGGAATGCATACCCAAATCCTCTGAGTCAATTTCGATCCATCCTGCTGTGTAATTTTTAAATACAATGACGAAGGAAGAATGAAAATCAGCATATTGGCAGAAGTGACCCCTGCAAATTCAAATGAATGAGTTTTGTTAACTGTCAGCAACAGCTAATTATTGTATTGCTGATTAGCAACTGTTTTTTTATTAGTAGTACAAAACCAGGATACGGTACCTACAACTCCAAAAATATCCTTCATGGATGGGATAAAAATGACTAACAGGTTGATGATAACCAAAAGAACAAAAGTAACCAAAACATGACGGCATAAGTCAAATTTTGTTTTTCTGGCCATCTCAAATAATGATGAACGCACCTGTAGAGAGAGAGAGAGAGAAAGTTCTCTGTCAAGAATAGTCTATGAGCCAACTCAAAGCTTCCCATGTTTATTTCAACTGGTTCATGTGACAACTGCTGCACAGATCTGTCAGAAATTTTGGGTTGCCTGATGTAATGTCCTTTGAAATACTCCTTAAAATTGTTATTTCAGAACTGTAGGTACATGTGCATGTGCAGTAGGATATTCTTCTCTTTTTAACATGCCTTTTTGAATCCTTCTGCACTTAAAAAGGAACTTCACCTCTGAGCCTGCTCCAGTAAAGTGAAGTAAGAGAGGAACCTTGTAGATTCAATTTAAAACAGGTTTAAGACCAAAAGTCATTTATTTATTTACTGCATAGAGAACTTCTCCAGAAGTTGGTGGGAGTCTGGCATCAGAAAAGACTAATCCAAGCTCAAGCTCTTTTTGTAGCTGCAATGCTGTAGTCTCAGCCACCACTGGACTGTGGTTTGAAGAAATGTGCTGTGTACAGCTGTTACCAACTTCTAAACCATTTTTACTTACAGTGAAAAACAGCACCGGCACGGTGAGTATCACCGCCACGATCACAGCCAAGCGCACCGTCAGGATGAGGATGTCATCTTTGCTCTGGTATTTGTGAAGCAGATCTGACTGCACATTCTCTATGGGAAAGACAGTAAGGTAAGTGTTCTGGCAAAAAGGCAATTAGTTCAAAAAATCATTTCTTAACAACAGCCTTCTTGAACAACAAGTGATTTATCTGTAAACAAAAGAGTATGGAATGAAACATTCTTGAGTTAAAACAGCGCTTTGAACAAAATCCCAATGATCCCATTATTCCAGATTAATCCTTTGGAGGCCTGATTTAGGAATGCCTCTTAATTCATGACAGCACATGCCTAAGTCTACGGTTATTTTCACTGTAGAAAAGACAACAGTGAGACATACATGAAAGCTTGCTTACATATATACATATGTACAAAAATAGGTAAAGTGAAATCAGCTATTTTTAATTGGTTCTGTGGACTTTTTTTTTTTAAGTTTCAAATGATATAAAAATAAACACATGCACTGCAATGGCTGAACTTAATATAAACTGCAAGGTCTTGAGCTAAATTAGTCTAAACAGCAAATAAACTTCCAGCAAAAAGCAGTGCCCCTGTTCTCAACTGAGAACAAAGCCTATCTTGGGTCAGCTCTCAGCAGGACGCTCTGACATTTGCACTCAAATCCCTCAGCAGCTCCTCTGAGGGCTGCCAGCAGAGCCTGCAGCTCAGCTCCACACTGGCCAGCAGCCCCAGCAGCCAAGACAAATCACAGGGGGTGCTTAACGGGGAGGTGCTGGCAATATTTTAATACAACCTCCTGCCAAAATGTTTCCTTGAAGCTGTGATAAATAGTGCAGAGCAGGTCTGCGTGCACTAACCAGCAGGAAAACCAAGTTGCTGAGGGACCTACGTGTTTGCTTTGTAATTTTTAAATATCCACGAGCAATAACCTAAAGGGGTGGCTGTTAAGCATGCCACAAAACACACTTGCTGCCCCTTTTTAGGCCCATGTTTTGTTTCTGCCTGCTAATCTTAGAAAGCTGGTGGTAAAACATAACAGCTCTTAAAGGGAACTCAGTGGCCACGTCTAATTTACCATCTTGGCACTTGGTAAAACCTCATGTATTCCTGGAGGCAGAGGGATCTGTCCTGTGGCAAAATGCCTATGCTTCCCCCAGGGTGCCCTTCTGGGTAGAGACCAGAGGTCAACACCACCTACGCAGTGCCTGAATCCCCACCAGGAGAAAGAAAATGCTCTCCCACCTCCCTGCAGATCAGGAGTGGGGTTTTCAAGCCGGGCACATGCACAGCTTCTGCAACACAGAGCTTACTCTGCTCCTGCAAGCACAGACTGCAACTTCTGTACCGCTCACGGGCTGCAGCCAGGTAGGAAGTGAAGGGCAAGGCTTACAGTTGAAGGTCTGTTTTCCTTTCAGCTAGATACACCACAGAGCCCAACCACACTGTGACCTTTTAGGGGAAGAAAAACACCTCTTTTCTGTAATTCTGCAATGTAAATATAGTCATCACTGCAACACTTTTGAGAACACAGCAAACAGACAAGTACTATTGGTGTAAAGAAGAAATGGTCACAATAAAAATACTGTTCTTACCCAGGTAAGGGTAGAGAAGAGGGTTAGAACACTGTAAGTGAACATATGAAAGGTAAGGTCTTTTCAGTCTCAAGGGGAAGATGGAACGAATTTTATGGAGGAATTCTATATTGTCTCAGTGTCTTTTCTGCAGCCTGTCACTGCACTGACACTGCAGAAGCCCCAGCAGAGCTCCACACCTTCCACCTGTGGGCTCTCAGTGCTGGAGAGCAGGGATGCCTAATGTGGGGACAGGCACACAGGACACCCCAGGGATTCCTCCACCATTCCCCCTCAGGAGGGCCAGAAGGACGCAGCCCCTACCTCCTCCATGGACTCCAGACCCTCGTCCTTGAGGGATGTGAGAGATTCCCAGAGAGGAGCGCCACAGATCTGCCTCCTCAGATCCCTGGGGCAATCACATCAGAATCTCCTCCCTGCCAAAGCGAAGGGGTCCATGCTGATTTACACCCACTTGCTCCCTGGGGCTGCTAATTTGATGCATCTCTACGAAAATGTGTTAGATGGGAGCAGCTGGATGAGAACGGCTGATGCTGTTGTCACTTGCAGCCTATTTGTGGGTTTATTGGGAAAATTAGAACAGATGACCTCAAGTTACTTCAACACATGTATACTCAAGGCCTCATAATCAGAATGAGAGTTTAAAAAAGCAAATATGAGATAGGTACACTTTTGAAAAAAAAAAGCCACATTTCATATTTACTTATTTTTCTCTTGCAATTGGTGGCTCACAAGGGACAGTATCATGAATGAGGAGGTTGTAACAAAAATGTCACTTGGAATAGGGTGGAGAAGACTGATGGGTGACTCTGAGGTAAAAGGCAAACATCAGCTTTGTCACCTGCCTTGTGACCCCTTAATGGCCCATGGAAAAAGACCCTACTTTCCAACACTCTCATGATACTGGAACATGGGAGTAACTTCCTGGGCAACATTCATATTTTATCCTACTTTACTCAACAACTGCCCTTAGGGCATAAATATTGTATCCTTTAGCGATACAACAAAATTTGTTTGTTAACTGAATTGATATGCATGGAAAAAGACAGGGTGGGAGTCTCAAACACTGAGATAATCATCCTTTGGTGGCTGAACTGGGACAACACTCAAAGCTTCCCCACCTTCACTGCCAGTTTGTTTAACCAAGACCTAAAGAGGTCAGCTCTAGGGTCAGTTTCTAGGGAAAACATTTGGTCTGTTGCCTCTATGATGAAAGGGTTACTAAGAAAGTGAAAAAGCTGTGATGGCCGATTTGTTACTCATTTCCTAGGACCTGCTCTCAAATCTGTCTCAATTTTTGCATGCTTCAGCCATTACCAATGCACACATCATTCAAGTGAGGATCTTGGAACAAAATCTTAGTGGGGCCCAGCTAATCCCCAATTCTGTAGACCAAATCTCCCCCTCATATTTTGAAAATGCCTTTTGCAAATAATACTTTCACTTGTGCTTTTCATCCACAGGGGAAAAGGAGGAAAGGATTTATAACTTCAATATGAGAACTTTAAGGAAAATTATTTGGAAAAGTATTATAATATACGTGGATGGGATTTTCCTTTCCAGATGGGATACACTATTGATTTTACATGTATCCCCTTTCTACTCTGATCAGTAAAGAACTGCATACTTACCGTAGAAAGTCAAATAGCCAAATATGGCAGTCATAAAGTACATCAGAAACATGGCAAAAAATGAGATATTTGAAACCAACTGCATTTTTTTCTGTGAACGGCTGGAGAAAGAACAAGAAAAGAACACATAAGAATGGTTGGGCTGGATTTTTCCATAGCAGTTTCAAAATCTATTAGGTGTTTGCATAAGCACAGTAATTCTGCGGAGACTCATGAATGCATGTTCATTTAAAACAGAAACTCACTGACAGCTGCACAAGGAAGCCAAGGACTGGGGAAAAGGACCCTACTTGGGGCTAAAGTGAAAAAATAGTGGGTGCGACCTGTGGCTTTGCTCCACGTCTGTACCTGCTTAAACAGTGAAGCCGTGTGGAGAGAGGATGACCCTGAAACACTTTGGTAATTAAACTAAAAGGTCAAAGTGAAGGAAGCATAAAATTAAACAGAGAGAAAAAAAACCCCAAAATGTTCTGAATGACTGCAGAGAAATATTTGTGTCCCCATGGGTAGAAAATACTGGATTTATGCAGACCTGTAAAATAGGTTATGTGTAAACGTTTAATCTTTAGGTATTTATTCTGAAGAATGCACACTTCAGTACCTCAACTTAGACTTTTAAATCCACACAAGGGTGCCCTGATAGGTACCTGGGAACTTGCTCAAGTCACTTGAAATTTAAAGCACCCAGCAAGTGTCTGAGGGCAGTCATGGGTCTGACTGACTCTGATCTCTCCCCTGGGGCTCCCCCATGGTCCAGGACCCATTGTAGCTGCCCAGGGCTGCCAGCTATGTCACAGCAGGGATGGTCTCCAGCTCCCCACAGCCCATCCCAGCTGAAGGTGTCAGTGAGACAGCAGTACCAACAAAGGTCTTTTAATACCAGTGAGGCTGAAAGCACTTTTATTTTCCTGGTATTGCAACAGATTTTTAGTTGCACTAATGCTGTGGAACAAACGCTGTTAGCGGAACACACGCCTCTCCTACGCCAAATATGAACCGGCAGAACTTGGCTCTCCCCAGGCTGCTGTGTACTTCCAGGGAAAACTCCCAAGAATTGCAGTATTCTCCACCTCCCTCGCCCCTGCCCCAGGGGTACAGTATGCCTGGGAGGCCAGATTTCCTAGCTGACAGCCATGCTTGTTGGCTTGTTGGGCATTACTAAAGCACACCTCTGAGTGGCACGAATGATTCAGAGCACCTCTGTGCTAACATTTTCCATGTAAAATGGTTCAAAACAATAAACTCCGAAAAAAAAGGGCTTACTCTTTAAGTTCGCTGTAAATCGGGAGGACTGATGGGTGGCACACAAACGCAAAAGCAATGGTGGGCAAAGCGTACACGGTCTGTTCAGAGAGAATTTCAGAAAATAAGTTAAGAAGAAGCATTTCCCCCAGTGGTGTGAAGAAATGTTCCTGTTCAACTACCTCAGCTCCCAGCTCGCTGGACTCTTCAACCAAACATAGAGAGCCTTTCTGAGAAGGCAGAAGACCTGTCAATTAACACGTATTTAATGAAATGTGGAAAACAGCGTGCTTTCAACAGGAGGACAAAGCCCTTGCGTTGGTGGCGTGAGTGCAGCCCTGACTGTGCTTGCAGAGCACAGAGCTGGAGGCCACGGTGCTGCTGGCTTTGTCCCCTGGGACGGGTTTGCCTGCCCAGCTACTGCCACCGTTACTAGCACAGTGTCACGCGTAAAAGGGACGTGTGGTGGGTCACCGCTACGCTACCCTGCCTTGGCATGGAGAGGGGTGCGCACCCATGGTGCTAAGGCTGAAGTCCTGAAGAGGAAGCCCGTATCGAGACTGTAAGAAAAGAGAACAGGAATGCAGAACTTACAAATAAATGGATATTTCAAGGTACCAGACTGAATCCCTTAATTTCCCAGGCCAACAAAAGGACTAAGAGGGCTGTGGAGGGAGCATGCTTTTTCTTGGGGAAAGACCATTATGTCACCAGGAAGCGCAGGAAGCCTCCAAGTGGGACCTCAGACCCTTCTCCACTAAGTACTCAAGTGGGTTTCAGTCCTCAGCAAAACTACACAAATTCTATCAGTGCTCAGGCACTTCCATTTTCCTGAGGGAACAGGTATGAGCAGAGGTCACAGGAAAAAAGAGGTCCTCCTCTAAGGACAACGAGTCCATTCCTACATGCAGCTCTGTCCTGTCCTTTGAGATCTGCTTGTGCTGGTCACAGGCATCCCCTTCCCACACAAGACACTTATGGTGCCCCCCAGGTCTAACAGATTCAGTAAATGTGCTGGTTGCTCCCCGGAGGTCCTTCCTTGCCCAGGCCTTTGCCACCTCTCCCTCACTCACAGCACAGTCCTGTTGTGGTGTACCCATCTGTAGGGATATTCAGAAGTTGCCTGGACACAGTGCTGGGTGGCCCTGCTTCAGCACAGGGGTTGGACCAGGTGACCTCCAGGTCTCTGCCAACCTCAGATGTCCTTCTATTCTGTGAAACTGTCCTGTCTCTCCTCTCACACACTGAAGTTGCTAAAATGACTGGCAAATTGTTGGCCCTGAGGGCAAACCTCTGGAGTTCAGCTCCAGTGTGCTTAATTCAGAGGGACCGATTGTTCTGAGGTGCCTCCATTGGCTCTGAGGCAAACGCTGACACTCACTGCAGAGGAAGACTACCCTTTAATGCTTTCGGAAATATATGTACACCTAAGCTGCCATTGCACATCAAGTTAACTAATTCTTGGTCCAACATGCTGGATCTGGGGTGATGGTTACCCCCAACTAAAGAAAAGTGCTTCAACTGGCTTCTTCAACTGAAGCTGGTGGGTTAAATTTTTAAAACAAATTACTTTTTGCACACATCTGCTATAAATGTGCATTCCCTAAGAATGCAACTAAGGCCTTGAGGACCACGCCCTGCTGGATAAGGTGCCGTTTCAGTGGGAGAACTGCATCCCAGCACAGCTGACAGGAGCCATCCTCCTGCTCCCATAGTTACAGACAGCTGCTCACTCACGTTCTTTTAGACCAACTTTTTCTGCAGCTGTGTGGTGATGGAGGGAAGCATCCAGCTGAGAGGCAACCAAACTTTTGCTGGATTATCTTGTAGCCATATCCTTTTCACAATCCAGTTCACCACATGGCTACAGAAACATGTACCCTGTTACAAAGAAGTGGTTTGTGTTCAGGACAGAGATTACTTCTGGGCTTTGGATGCAGATGTGGTTTACTCAGCCTCTACTGAACAACAGCCTAAAGGCACAGTTGCAGCATGGATGCTTTCCCACAGTAAGCAGCAGTGGGAAGGAAAAATCTCCAAAAGAAAGCATTTATTGTCCAGTGGTGGATCAGACTCATAGCCTTAACACATCTACTACCAGGGCAGGACAAGACTGCAAGGAGGCACATTCACCACGGCACCTCCGTAAGAACGGGCAAGGAGACCCATTGTGCATTCACCACTGGATCACAAGTGGAACCATGGAGAATCTGGCCCTTTGTGGTGCTGATCAGAATAAGAACATGGGGTGTAGGTGCATATATTATGTGAATTAAAAGTAAGTATTAGAAAAAGAAACATACCTTGGAATTAAAGATAACATACTTTGGCTTACACATATGTTCATGTGCTGAGCTATTTGATATGATAGGTGATGTTGCATTTAGCCCTTGTCCATCACAGGGAATTTGAAACTTCTTGTAAATAACCTAGAATAAGAGCAGAAAATAGCTAACTGCTAAAATAATAATAAAATGCAAATTAAAATTAAAATATCAGTGAAATTGTGGGCATCCTGGCCTCTATCAGCAACAGTGTGGCCAGCAGGACTAGGGAAGTGAGCATTTCCCTGTACTCAGCACTGGTGAGGCCACACCTTGAGTGCTGTGTCCAGTTCTGGGCCCCTCACTACATGAAGGACACTAAGGTGCTGGAGTGAGTCCAGAGAAGGGCAATGGAACTGCTAAAGAGCCTAGAGTCGTAAGAGGAGCTGCTGAGGAAGCTGGGGATGTTTAGCCTGGAAAAAAGAGGCTCAGCAGGGACCTTATCACTCTCTACAACTACCTGATAGGAGGCTGTAGCCAGGTGGGGGTTCAGCCTGTTCTTCTGGGTAACAAGTGACAAGACGAGAGGAAATGACCTAAGTTGCACCAGGGGGGGTTCAGATTGGACATTAGGAATTTTTTTTTCATGGCAACAGTTGTAAAGCATTGGAAAGACTGCCCAGGGAATTGGTGGAGTCACTATCCCTTAAAGTGTTCAAAAAACACACAAGTGGGTATTTCACTTGAGAACGTACTTTAATGGTGAACAAGGTGCTGGACTGACAGTTGAACTTGATGGTCTTAAAGGTCTTTTCCAGCCTTAACAATTCTATGATTCTAAGTGACTCATACAACAAAGAAAGCGAGCTGAACTTACCACTACCAGGAAAAATACCATGCAGCTTAATGAAAATCCACTGGTATAGCCAAGGTATCCTGTAAGAAATTTAAAGGAAGTCTCACACAGAATAATTTTATTAGTCTTACCTTGGTTTTTACTTCTTTTTTGCTTCTTCATGAAAAGCTCAAATGTATTAAATATGTAATATGTATTGTGAACTTCTGGGCAGGACAAAAGCACATCCTGCTGGTGTGGGAGTCTCCCATAGTCTTTCAAGTCTCCTAGCTCTCAGGCAGGCCTGAGCCTTGCTGACCTGTTGTGACTTCCTCGGGGTCACCTTTACATCAGTTTAACTAACTTTACTTTTAAAAGGGGCTGTGACAATTGAAAAAAAACTGGAAAGTGTGCAATTACAGTCATAATGTGACTCAGGTTCCCTGACATGAGTCACATCAGCTGAGTTTGGGTTTTTGTCTCGAAAGGAAGATCCCAAATGGACTTCAGCGCCAAATGTTGTTACATGGTTTTAAAAAAAATACACCGTGTACCTACTGACATCTCAGTGAATTCAAATACATCAGAAAATGCAATTCCCTGCACATAGCTTACTTCAAAGTCCAATATTTCCAATTAACCTCACCAGTAAAAATCTTGATGCTGATAGAAAAGTAACATTTTTTGTAATCTCACCATTTGTGAACTTGTTTTTACACATAAAACAGAATTATGTTATGAAATGAAGACCCTCAACTATTCATTTTTTAAATAAATTTCCACAACTGTATGGATAAAGCTGGTTTAGACTGAGCTCAATCACTGTCATAATTTAGGCCTACTTTTTTCAAAATGCTCAGAACACAGATTATTTCTGGGTCAAGGAGGCTGCTTAGATTACGAGAGCCTATTTTTCCTATTATAGTTGAATTGTCAGTTTGGCCATCAGTGGCACGATGTCTGGGTTCCTTTTTTTGATTCCCGTGATGGCATTTTCATCTTACCTAAGTTCTTAAGGAGACAGAGAGGGAGGATTATACAAAATGTCACTGCGACAACAAGAATCCGCCCATCCACGTACCATTCCCTGTATAAAACATTAAAAACACACCATGAGCACACCTTAAACATTCTCTGGTTTTCCTCACTCAGCCATCCTCTTTGATTGCTACACTTACAGAACTCTCTTTGGTCTCCATACCCTACAAGCTCCTACAAAAGGAGAGAAGGGACCACATCTTGGCTTTGCAGACTCATTAAGCATCCATGGCAGTGCTCTGACTCAGGGAGGGCAGATTTCCATAGTCATCAGACAAAGTATTACCCTACCACGGAGATCAGTGCGTGGGTCTGAGAGGCAGAACAACCACCTCAGTAACCTGATATAAGCCACCCTGCCAGGATGACAAAAGATCATGCAAAGGGCCATAGAGCACAGTGGGGCTGGGGGGGCCATCACAGTAATTTGCCAAACCACCCAGGCACGTGACTGGAGCAGCAAACCAGGCTCCAGCAGGCTGGCGTGCACTAGCTGGGCCAAGTCTGTATCTCCTCTACCAAAGTGCTTTGCCTCCTACCGGAAAGAAAGAAAGAGGAGAAGGGACAGTATTAGTGATGTTCTGTATGACCTATTTCCATTGCTTGGTCCAGTTCAGTAGGAAAGCCTGAAGAATGCAATCTCTACCACCTTCTCCTGTGCTGCAGCATACCATATAATCCAGTGCAAGGGGTATTTACTAGTATAAAAAAATGCCACCCCTCTACTAAAGTAGCTGGAAAATGCCAAGGAGTGATATGGGCCAGAAATCTAAGTATTATATTCTGCAGTTGTCATATGCTAGTATCAAAGAATTTCACTCTACGGACATTGTTTCAGGGGCAAAATCATGTAAGAGGCTGAGAATGTAGGGAAACACATAGTATCTTTAACTTGCATTGTTCCCAATACTTAAAGTGTTACCTAACACTGTAAAATACTGGATTCTATGATAAGAGTTTTGTATATAACAAAATTCTTAATGAAAATCTGGTGTGCAAAGAGGGCAACTAAAGCTTTCATGTCCTATCCCTCTTCTCCATCCCAAATGTGTGTCTTTTATTAACCCCCTGAGATATTCCTGTGAAAATCTACTTTGACAAACCTAAAGGGTATCCAATACTTAAGAGATTTTGTAAACGTATGCTTAAACTTTACTATACGATGTTAAATTCTACAGTCTAAGTACCAGAACTAATTCAACTTACGAAAAAGTTTCTTCTTTTCCCATTAGAAACTTTATGGCAGAAGGCAGCTCATTTTTGACTATGAAGAGATAGCTCAACATTGCTGGAGGAAGAAGAAGGTAATTTTAGAAAATCGGTAAAACAGTTTGTGGAACAAGCACCGAGAAGCATCCTGAACTCTTTCTGACATCAGTGTCTGATGATAGAAGACCCCAAACTATGACCGACTATAAATTACTGATCACTCAGCAATGCAGTATTTTTAAAGGGCTGCATGCAAAGTGATAGCCACAACTATATTGAGGAGCATGAAGATCCCTGGATGTCATGGAGAGAATGAACCTGACTTGTCTGTAGCTATAAAATTATTGAGATATTCTTGGGCTTTGTTTTTCAGTATTCCTTATTTCCTTTACCTCCAACATTCTGAAGAGATGTAGATCCAAAGACAATCATTCTCCCTGGGGTACCGAAGATCTGCTCACCAAGCTTTTCATAAACCATGCAGCCTGCATGAGAAGAAGAGGAGAAAGGTAACACACTACTGAAAGCTGTGCAGTCGAAGCACTTACGATTCCTTTTCAGCCAAGCACCTGTCTGTGCAGCCAAACCTGCCCTTTGCAAGTAAATACGGAGCTCTCTTGTAATTTCTAGGGCTAAAAATTATGTAGGAATGTTTTCTTGACTTCTATAAATGTTGGCTACCAGTCACTTCTGAAATGGAAGCTCTTAATGAGAGTATCACACCCCTTTAACGAGTCTGTCTATATCCCGAGAGACATGTTAAGTTCTGTAACCCTCATCCCAGAATATTAAGTTTTGTGCCTGCAATGAGAGTAATGTAGAAAGGCTCCTCTCCAGAAAAAACCCGGCACAGCAGGATCCAGAAAGTCAGCACTGGCAGCCTGGACACACACTACTGCCATTCTGCAGTTCCGCTTGCCTTGACTGAATGATCCAAATGAGGACAGCCACTCATTTATAGGATCATTTATGGCTTCTAACGACAAAGCCTTAACTTGTGAATTCTCAGGGTCCTATATTTTTGGTAAAAGCCGGGAAAGGTGTAAAATATAACTAAAATTTCTTTTCAAATATCTGTCAAGCTAGTGAAACTCCTCTATTAATTGGTTTGTGTTTCTGTTAAATTTATTTTTTTACTTTGCTTTAATGTAGGCTGAGAAAAAGACTGGGCATTGTGAAGATGGTGAGATACATAGGAACAGAAAGAGAAATACTGCAGATGTTACACTGGGCAGATGATTTTTAAAATGTATCCCATTATCTGGTTTTCTCTGTATTACCTTACAGCTGACATTTCTGCTTTGAAGCTTGTGTGAAAAATAAGTTTGAGCTTAAATGTACCAGCAACATAGAAAAGAGAACTTAGATTTTGGGAAGTTATGGGGCACAAGTGTGTCCACATTGAGGCACCTGTACCTAGTTTAAATAGGCAGGTGCTGACATTTTAAGTGCTATAACAGTAATCATGTGTGTCCAAATTGCACATTTAAGTATTACAGTATTCTTGTGCACAGATTATTTTAAAAATATGGCTTCAGACAAGACTATTAACAAGGAAAGAGACTCTCAGACTTCAGAGCACAGTGTCATTTGGCATAATAATGTGTTTAGATAGTGTATCTCTGTTACAGTTACACTTCTCTCTGTGAAGGAACTGTTCCCTTCTATTTCATTCTAACAAAACTCCATCACAAAGGTTATCAGGAGTTTCACACTAACCACTAAGGACAAACTGTATTTCTAGGTAAGCTTCATCATAGGCAAAGATTCATTATATTTCATTTGCAATTTGCTTTGTAATGTAAAGAAACTATACGAGCTGTTCCTTCTAGATTACTGAAGGTAACATTTCTGGACAGCAGAATTCCTTCTTTGTTGTAAGTTTTTCTCTTTACAGTGATGCTGTTCTCCATAAATTGTTGTTAATACTGGACTTCTGACCCAAAGTGTGTCAGGCCTTCCTATTGTGTCAGCAAAGTGACAGAAACTCCATCTTACACAAAGCACCTGGCCTCATTTGAACACTTGTCACCTCTTGGTTTTTGCATTCTACTGAATGGTGTAACATTTTAAATTACCTGTTTCTTTTGAACACACCAACAGGAGATGTATTGAATAAATAGACAGCAGCGTGACTGAAACCAAAAGCAGCCTAAAAAAAGAATGGAAAATAAAGCTTACCATACGAGATGAGGTCTGACATTGCAATACTTCACATCAGGTCATATTCCCATTGATTCTGAGATAATTTTTATTCTTCTGACAATGCAAAAAGCCCTAACATACATGTGATTCACATCCTGCTTGTAGTTCCACCACGGAGGTAGAAAACCCTGCATGTACAGGGATACAACCAAATAAAAACTTAGCAAAGCTGCAGAGCACAGCCTCTTAGTGAGTTACACCTCCCCATATAAAAAAAAGCAAGAATAAAGATGTTTTATCAGATAAGAATGAAGATTTATCAGAGCATGGATGAGCCAGATATGTCACTCAACATCCATTCTAAAACTATTTTTTTCTGGAAGCAGAATGAAAATTTAAAGAAGAGTCCTGTATTTAAGGACAAATGAAAGCATCTTCTCCCAGGACACATTTCATATGCTACCAAAGGGGTGCCCAAATGGCTTTTTATGTGCCTCACAGTGCCCAAGGAGGGGGAAGATGTGGGGAGTTAAGGCTTGACTGGCTCCCCTTGGGAATAAAGGCTTCCAAAGCTTGGGAATAAAGGCTTTCCAAATAAAGGCTTGCAACCAAAGGCTTCTACTTTGTCAAGGTAGGAATTCATGTTCCCTTGCTGATGTCAGTCCTGGTCTGACATGATCCATAATTTAACTTCACACAGAAGAATTGCAGGAAGTAATGACCAAACTGTTTGTGTAGGGAACTTGCTGGCACAAATCATAATTAGTCACTGCCAAGGGCCAAATGCATAAAAGCACATTTTCTCATTGCTCAATGTCTTTAATCCAAGCACCGTGTGTGCCTGCCTCTCCAACACCATGACACACAAAGACCTGATGATGTTTTCATGATGTGTGTGAAGAGCATTCAGATAATCTGTTGGCAATCCTCCCTTTATTATGACAATTACCCTCCGACACTGAAAAAAACAAGGCTAAAATTTAAGAGAAAACAAACTGCTGCCATATATAGGCAGCAACACATCTTTTTCATAGGAATACATAGAAAGAACAGAATGAGAAGCCTCCTCCCCCCACTTTTTTATTAGTTTAGACTAGAAATACTTCAGTGTGAAATAATGACCAACTAGTTTCTTGGGGCCAGAGGAGCAGGGAGAAACATAAAGAGATGACAGGAAGAACTGTCCTTTTGCCAACAAAGAATGATAGCTGACAATAACAACACACTCTCTGTACAGCCCTAAGGGTGTTTCTCCTTGAGAAGGTGGAGAAGGGAAGGAAGACTGTACTGGCTGAGGTCACTCTGCTCCATTTTTAATGGATTTGCTAAGCCCTGCTCCTGCCCATGTTCCCTGCTGAGCTGTTCCGCCCCTGTCTGCCTACAGACACAGTGCTCAGCCCCAGTGTTCGGCTGCTGGGGCTGACTCACTCCCAGCCCCAAATGGCTACAGCTCTGCATGCCAGCATCCAGTCTGTCTTAATATTAAAAGCTCCTGTTTTTCAGGCACTGAGCTCATGGAGCCTTTGCAGTGGTAAAAATAACACTCCCAAGCAGCCAGGTATTTATCTGATCTGTTGTCCTTAGCTCCCCATAGGGCTCCTACAGACACTTGGCATTTTCATTAGCACTGTATGAAAAACTTGTTTGTGCTAGGACTGTGGTAGGGACAGGAATATTCGCGCCAGAACCACCCCTTGGAAAGGAATGAAAATGTCCATGCCACTTGCTCTGCATGAATTCACAACAGAAGCAGGGAAGCTTGCATTGCAGCTCTCCAAAAGCACTCCCCTACTTTTTATGTTGTCTGCTTTCAAAGAAGTGTTGGTAGCTATGGAAGCAGATGCAAAAGTCACCTTTCTCCAAAAGAATAAACAGTTTAGGCCAGAGGACTGATACAGTGTTGGGAAGAACAAAGTGCTTCTGTGATGCCACTGCCATCTTCTCCCAGACGCCACATTTACCAGGTAAACTGAAACCTGTGCTGTCCCACCCCTCTGTGGAGACCCAGGCTTTGGGACCAGAAGACTTGTGAGGCTCGTGCAGTCACAAGAATTATTTCACTGAGCAGTTCTGAACCCTCAAAAGGTGCAGAGGATGGAAGAGCACAGGGTTTGCTCTCATACAGCCTCCCCGGGGGCTGGTCTGCCAGCCTGCCCTAAAACACTGTGGCTTCCTGACCCCTTCCAGACATGCCCAGCAGAAGCAGCTGCAGTGTGAAACTTCAGCTGTAGTCTCATACCATTCCTGATCTAACAAGCCCCTCTACCTCAGCAAGGTTTTTCAAATCACATGCAGTGCTGGGCTAAATGCAGGTTGAAAGCACCTTGTGCTTGGCCAGCCCGTATTTCTCTGCAACATGACCCATCACTTTGGTCCTGGCTCTCCAGGATGAAACCACAAGCAGCAGTAACTGCTCCTGCCATCCTCAGGTGGTCCAGCTCATCTCTAACTTCCCAAACTTTTTGTGTTATCTTTCTGAAGCGAAGTTTTCTCTGCTTTTGCATACAGGAAATGATGCTCTCTTTTGGTGTAGGCTGTAGTTATCAGTAACTCTGGGATTAAGTTCCTCTGAGTTCCTACCTCAGTGATTTTGCCTAGAAAGTATAGTGCTTTGTTATGGCACTGTTAAGCAAATAAGATGTGTCATTGCCATGTTTATTTTGCACATCTTATGCCTAAGATATCGGATCTGAATTGATCCAGATGTTTTTGGCAGTGCACACTTCACACTGCAGGAGCCCAAAAGTTGTGAGAGTGGAAATCAGGCTGGGTCTGCTTTGTTAGTGCTGAAAATGCTCCCTTAACTTTTCTGCATCTGCAGAATTTTCAGGGATGGTGCATGCCAATACTGGATAAAGCAACCTAGAACCTTTCCAGAACTGTGCTACTCAAAAGCAGTGAATTTAAGTTCCTTCTCATAAGCAAAAAGCAGCAAAAGTATTGTTAGGACTCTAATCACCTGCAAAGCAGAAATGATCTACCTGTGACAGTGACAGCAGAACTATACGTTTATGAGAAAAATGTACTGAATTAGAGTGTTAGAAAAAATCTAACACCAATGGATTAGGTTTAATGCTGAGATTATGGCACGAGAGCAGAACATTTAAAGCAGTTCAACTTTCAAGTGTAACTACAGACACCATGATAGGATCCTGCATCTCCAGGCTTCAAAGAGAGCAGCTCTACTAGCCTGGTCAGTTAGGTCCTGCTAACTCCCTGTGATCTCAGCTGGCTGCTCTATCTCAAGGCCAATAGATCTAAAGGCATCATAAAACTAACAGTAACTATTATCCACTTTTAAATACACATAGTTAATTCAGTAGAGAACAATGCTGTCATTTACTGTATAAAATCTCCACATTAATGTTTGCCAGTTTTTTGTACAATGTGTGGGTACAAATCTACACACTCGCTACTCAGGTCAAGCTCAGTCACCAACACACATTGCTAGAAGTTTCTCTGGTGTTCACATCACCTGTCTGATCTACTTCACCTAAAAGAAACTGCATTTTTACATCCTTTAGAACAAATACATTTCACTTAAATCTCATGAAAAACTGCTGAAAGAATGAGAAGAGGATGAGATTATAGAAAACTAAAGCAGTAAGGAGAAATTGAGGCTGTTCCTTGGCTGACACTCTATTATCACAGAAGAGGTGACAAGGCTGAAAAAACATAACTTCTTTTTCTCTCCTTACAGCAGTTATTGCAACCACCAGGCTGTACTCTCAGAGATGGCGCATGGGTGGAATATTACATACAGGTCAGAGTACTGGGTAAAAAAAGCAGCAAAAATAAAATAAACTCTGTCACTCTGCTAATGAAAGACGTAAATTACAGTCCAGATATTTTACAGCCTAGCTTAATGACAACACAATAATGAGATATTCTACGTTCTTAACGTAAATGGATTAACTCCTTGGATTATTCCTAGATTTTACCCAACCACAGCAAACTGTAAGCTAGCAGCATGGATCTAGCTATCCCGGCACAAAACCCCAGAGCAGATGGCTATATGTACCACTTTGGCCATCTACTCTGCTTTATACAGGGCTCATATTATGTATTTCCCAAAATCCTAAGAAATGACAAAAGTTCTATATTTTTAAATTTGACATTCAAGAAATGACATCTCTTTAGAGCAATCTGTAAACTCAATAACTATGTTGAATAGTTGTCAAATATTGTAAATTATTGTATTTCTTCCCTCAATGAACATTCATCATTGAAATCTGCACACAATTCCCAACCGATTTCTTAACAATCACTTTTCACAATGAAATGTCTCATACTGAGATCCAGAATAACACTGTGTCTTAGTCATTCAATGGCACTGTTTCATTTTTAAACTAATTAATTCTCCTTTATAAAAAGCATCTTTTTTTTTTTTTTTTCTTTGCTGGAGTTAAGTAGTCTACCTCAGCTTATTTCTGTACTAAAATCTTGGCTATATTTATACTGGCTTTCAAGGACTCTCACATAAGAAACTGAAGAAACTGTGGGAGTGAGATGAAAATATTATATGTAACATATAAAGGAATATAAATATTGTTGGTTTAAAAAAAGTGTTTATTGCACCAAGCTTTGAAGAAAGCTCTGGAGATCCTGTGACACAAGTGACAACTAGGTACTAACCCACTGCAACTATTACTACTGAATACTTTTTATGTCTATGTAGCTTGTAGAGCACAGGAAAAATTCCTGTCTATGTCTGTAGCAAATAACACGGACTTAATTTTCTCTAGCACTACAAGTAGTGGCTTTTTCCGCAAAAACAATTGACTGAAAGAAAATGTCTGAAACTTGTAGCTAATATTTTCACGCTTGAATGCTGTACTTGATTACATATGGACTATAAATCCCTCCACTTGCTGGCAGTGCATGCATTCTTTAAACACAGTGAAATTCCACGGAGATCAGCTACTCACCACATGAATACTTACAGAAAAAGGAGAATTCCTGTGTTGGCCAAGGCAAAAGCAAGACCCAAAATCCCACTGCCCATAATTGCATTGCTAAGGTTGAAGACGGACATCCCCAGTGATGTAGTTCCTGGGATCTGGAAAAGCAAAGACAGATGTGTCAGCAACAGCTTGGAACAGAGCAGGGAAATGCACCTCTGCTTCAAATCCTGTGTTTTGTAATGCATCAGAGTAAGTAACTACTGCTATGGAAACGACTGAACAAAAATTGGTTTGGAAGAAGAGAAAGCATCGCTGAACTCTGTCACAGCTAAGCTGCTCGCTAGATTTTGTAAACTGACCTAAATGGTACAGGCAACACACAGTTCATACTGCACTTTCAGTTTTAAAGCCCATCCTTCACTACACCTGAGAAACATCCTGGACGTGTAATCTACATATGGCAAAGCCATAAGGAACCACCACAACTTCCTGCCCCACAGAGGCCAGAGGGATTCACTTGCCTCAACCCAACCAATATGCTTGGGTTTTTGTTTTGGGGTTTTATTTAAGTGCTGATCTTAGGCAGCTCCTACTGGAAATTGAATTCAGTTATAGTTGTGTGTGCCCATCACTTCTGAAGACAATGTCTAAAGGCCTTCCATATACACAACATGCAGTTCATTTTAACAGGGAACAGAACAGTGAGAAACTTACGTATTCATCACATTTCTTCTTCTCCAGGTGGCTGTTTGTGAGACTTCTTCTGCTTTCTCGATCCGAAATAAACTTGCTGAAAGAAGTCAGAGGATTTATTTCCAGCAAGTGCTTAGAAAATGTGAACACATTAATTCCATAAGCAGCATGTGATTACGAATAGACAATGTATAAAAACTTGTGAAAAGAGGTCAAACTTATAACTGTTCAATGAGCCAGATTATGCCTCACTGATGCAGTGTACATTGGGCATCAATAAAGGTAACATCAGCACAAGATCAGAATAAATGTGTATACACAAAATGGTCTTTTAGGCTATTTAGGAAAGCAGCAGAATCAATTTTGTGGATGGCAAAGCAATTTGTTTGCACAGAAGCTAAGAGGAGATACTTCTCCAGGGTCCTGCAGAGGCACACATGACCAGTACCCCTCTGCTCCCAGCCTCTGCATGTGGGGTGAGAGTAACTTACACCACTCTATAAGGCAAGCAGCCATTCTCTGCAGACGAGTGGGTTGTATTTACTCCTTTCCCTCATTATCAGGCCCTGAAGGTTCTGTGAAGCAAGTACACAAACCAAACAGATTTCTTCCACTTCCCATCGACCTCAAAGACTCCTGGGCACCAGCTCAATTCCTTCCTTCCTCGCCAGGCTGGAAGGTCGCAGGCACACGGCTCACCAGGCAGTGGTGATGACCCCTCCACAGAAGAGGGAAGCGTAACAGCATTCTGGGCACTGACTGTAAAATCAAGCAATTCCAAGTCCTAAGTGGGGAACTTGGGACTGCAGCTGCCACTGGCCAGAGACAACGTCCTGTCCCCCGCACCCTCCAAGGATTACGGGACTGACTTGTATTCAATGATTTTTGAGTGGACATTATGATTGTATACTGATACAACAAACCATATATTAAGATCTGACCCCATCTGCTGAGGGTCCAGGTGACACTGTAAGTCAAATTGTACTATAAATTCTGTATTATGCTACTTACAGATTGTACTGCACTGATTCTGCTTGTTGAAATCCTGTGCCATTCTAATCATAAATTCTGTGCTACACTAATCATAACACCCTGCTAAAAAATAAAGCTTTAATTGTAACTATGAATTACTGCCATCATCATTCTGCCAAGGATCCCTAAAACATTTCAGCTGTCCCCTCACTGTCGAGTGGCACTGCAAAACCCTACAGTGCCACTGAAACCTTAAGTTGCCACATAGGGTTGGTATGGCTGGAGTTAAAAGGAGGAAGATGTACCACACACACCAGTGCTGGCTGCACAATCCTGAACCAGGCAACCTGCTCTGCTGGTCCACTATTCTGGGCTACTGGATTTTCATGTAAGTGTCTTTCAAAACTCAATGCTGAATTCATCATACTGCAAAATGAAACACTTCCATGCAGGGAAACATAGAATAAACAGCTTTTCTTTCTCTTTACCCTTTATTTGTTCTGCGTCCTTGATGTATCCACATTTAGGAACTTACTGTCCCCCTGTGGCTGTGTTGGCATCCTTGAGATTTACGACACTTCTGATTTGGATGAGCTGTTATTTTCTCACAGATCTTCTCTTCAGCAAACATTTTAGTTTGTATAAAGCATTCTTTCAGCTTTTCATCTTTTGAAGGTTTATGCACAATTAAGTCCCTGGCATCTCTGCTAATCCACAGATGGTTCTTAGTCTGCACTGGCTAATGCCTCAGCCATCGTACACGTCACATACCTAACCAGGGGCTGTCACCAAGTGTCAGAGCCCATTTTAGCTGTAGGTACACTAAGCTGGCTCTTCTTAAATTGAAACAGACAAACAACACTGAACACAAACAGCAGCACTGCTGGTCCTTTCCCACAGTGGGAAACATCTACTGGCCAGGGATGTATAGTTCAAACTGTGACTCAAGACTGCATCATCTCAGTACATCTAGCAGTATTCAGACTGGTAATAAATCCATGAACTTGTAAAGACAGAGCTTGAGCACACTTCCCTACTGCCCGAGCTGTGGCCCAATTACTAGTGATATATATGCTAGCACAGCTTCTAAGGCTATGCCAAAATCATGCAGCTATAATGCTGCTGACTTGGCTTCCACAGCTGACACACTGGGCCTTGTGTCTTTTAACATTTTGTGTTTATGCCTTAAATCCGGGCATAGATGGCAAAATGTAAGTAGTATTTTAGCTGTGCTTTTTGCAATTTTGACTCCTACCCATTGGTCTGCTTTGATTTCCTTTATATCAATAAAAAAGAACTGTAGGCTTCTCCTGTGTTTTTTAAATACTAACTTCAGCAACTAATTTGCTGCAAAATATAGACATGACATCAGATTTACCAGTCCTAACACAGTTGGAATAGATGGCTGAACCTCCCCCGCTGTTTTAAGAAGTGAAAAGCAACCATTTCTAAGGTAGACTGATCTGAAATTAGCTCTCCAAAGCCCATCTTGGAGGTATTTCATCCTCATGGAATAAAATCTCAACCTGATTCAGAACATGTGCTTTTCCTCTTTCATGTCTGTTTAAAGCCCATCTCTTGAACACAGGCAGCAGAGTGTGAATGGTTTGAAAAAGACATTCCAGCTCTCTCTCGAAACACCCTGCAGGCAATTTGTACAGGCAGGAGCACAGAGAAGAGTTTTGTCTCTTTTGGATTTTTAACTGCTGCTGGGAACATCTGCGGACTTTGCCTTCTTCTGTCATTTATGGAGATCATGAGTCATTTTAGATTTTGTCAAGAGTTATGACAGAAGTCACTAGTCTCCTCCCCCCAGTTCTGCGGATTCCCCTGCAGCCAGTTACCCCTTAATAATTACAAAAATAACAAATTTGTAGATATTATTATTATTGTCTTCTGGTATTAAAAGTTCCATGAAAATTATTGTTAAAAAACTAATACAAGATAAAGGCAACACTCGAGTAACATTGCTTGAATATAAAAGCGACTGTGGGACTTTCCATTAGAATACTTCTGACAGAAAAAACAGCTTCTGCAAAGCTGGTATCTTCTTCCATGGCCAACAAACATGTCGTTTCCTTCTGGATGGGACTTTGAGAGAACTAGTCTGATTTGATAAACTGATCCAAAGTACTTTCTCCTGAGTTAGTTCTACAGTAAAAACTGAGTGGGCTTGTTGCCCAGCCTATTATATCTCCTATTACAAGATGGGCTCCTCATCCACCCCGCGTTTCCCACGCCACACTACACTTCTCTCCATTTACACTGTGTGATGTGTACAGGAGAGCAAAGTCAGACATGGAAATGCAGGTATTGGGCTCCCAAACCATGAGGTACACAGCACTGAGCTCAGCTTTTTTATGGGGGGCTTCCCAGCACCTGCCTCCCAGCCCCAGGACAGCTTGCCCAGACAGCTCAGCAGCGACGCAGCACAGGGGGATGTGGGGTCTGCCTGTGCTGCACTTGCTGTTGCAGGCAACTTAACCTGCAAGTCCAGAGGAGAGGTCTGCCTTGGGACAATGCTTGGTACGGCCATACCATATGACAGACAAGTTTTCCATAAATGAAAAATATTACTGATCTTAAATGAAATAAAATTAAAAAAAAAAAAAAAAAGTAGGGTGGAAGGTAATCCAATGAATTCAACAGAAAAAATTCTATCAAGATACTGCTTTTTCTAAACATTTTTTTCATTTCAGGGTGTTTTTTTTCCCCTAGAGCATATGAAAGGAAACATATGTTGGAATACTGGAATTTCTAGTTAAACCGTGCCATGCATCTGCTCTGCTTAACAGATGTGCTTAGAAAACAAGCCATTCACTGTCACAGAATGTTGTATTTTTGACCTTTATGAATATGACACAAATTAAGTGAAATGCCAGTTTACGCTGGCCTCTCCCAGCCCTCCCAAGGATCAGAGGCCACTGTGAGAGGGGCTGTGGCAATGCACTGTAGAACTGTCTGTGCCATCAAAGCCTTCAGACTCCTTGACAAGCATGAAATCCATTTGCACTGTTTGTTGTCTTCATCACAATTTGCTTTACCCATCACTGAAAGACATAGCCCGTTCTTATACATTTCTGCTTTCCTGTTGTGTTTCCTGTATCACAGCTGAGTACAAACAGACTACACAAAACTTTTCGGATACATTAATGAAATATCCTGGCCAAGATATAATGAGCGTATCCTTGTGATGCATGAAGCCTCACAGTCGGCCTGGAAAGAATACCTTAATCTAATTATTTTCCTGGTTTGATTTAGTGCAAAGCAGAAACTTAGCCTTATTGATAAAGTGGTTTAAAAAGGATGATGTTAAACTACGGCTTCCAAATTTTATTTATTTAAAGACTTCAATGAGAAATGTTTGATTAAGGTGATATCCCTAAGCTAACCACTTTGGCTAAGCAGAGTTAGCCAAAAACCGTTTAGCCATCTCGGATACATTTAAACATAATTAAATTAAAATGGTATTTTACAATGCTTTATACATTTGTTAGGGAAAGCTAGTTTTGCCAAGATGACAGAACTTTATCCTTAGGCAGCTTCTTAAACTGCATGCTAACTTGAGCAGTGGCAAAGATTTCCAGGGCAGGCACGAACAAGAAATGCAGAAGAAAGCTTGATCTGACTTACACTATGAAACTTGGACCAGATCTTGGTATACCTACTAATAACCTTGTTAACTGAACAAGGGGTGCTGATAACTTACTAGTAGCTGTAAACCAAGACAGGCATTCAGACATCAGCTTCCTGAAAGCATTGTCACAGTTACAGTAAATGAGCAAGTTATCTAAATACTGATTTACAATTATGTGCAGAGATGGCAAAGTTTTATAGCCAGGAGACATAGTTAAAAGTCACAAAACCCATGCCTGGGTTTGATGCAAATCTCTGAATTGACATTTCCAGAAGACATTTCCATTCAACATCTGCATACAAAGAAAAACCCCTCTTAGTACAGCTGCTTCCAACCAACATCCCCTCCCTACGTGTAACTGTATACTTAGGCCCAGAAAAGGCTGGAAAGCCAAAGGAATATATAGGATTCTTTTCCAAGATCAAGAAATATTTGGAGTTTACAACCGGATTTGCCATCAGCTTCTGCCTGGTGTACCATCTCCAAAAGACCCTTAAAAACTTGCTTTACACTGAGCTTGAAAAACTATGTGCTGAGAGAAAAAAATGTTTAAAATTAAATACAGAGTGCAAAATCAAACAGGTTGAAACAACAACAACAAAAAAGTTAGTTGAAAATCACAAATCTAACCTAAAGCTCAAGTGAAATCAACAGAAAAAATCCCACTGATTTTGATGAACTCGGGCATTTTACAAGGCCTCACATCACGTGCCAGGCAGCACAAAATGTGTTATTCCCTATGCCTGTTAACCTCTTAGTCCATGGAAAAAATGTGTTTGCCAAAATAGTTGTAGAAAGGGACTAACCACATCCTTTCAGGATGCGTTCAGCACGGGTGCAGAGCAGGATATGCCCGCCTGCTCGCCACATGTGATGGCGTGGAGGTGCTTGCACAGGGCACCAGCTGTGGGTGGCTCAGTGACAACCTCAGCCCCAGGGGATGCTGGCAGGGCTGCACTGGTGCCAACGTGCTGCTGCACCGGAAGCTGTGGTCACTGTGAGCTGCCTGCTGAAACTCTTGGTTTGGACATGGAAGGGAACATGAACAAACTGGGATATACAGGGCAAAACAGTCATGCATGGGTTGCAAGTAGCTGTCCCGTGAGTGCCTGGGAAGACGGCTAAGAGAACCATAACAGGATATATCCTATAGCCAAATAGATCTTTCTTCTGCAGAGGAAGTGAGTTCTCCAGAAAGGAACAGAAAATTGTGGAATATATTAATCTGCCCTAAGAGCCAGAACTGTAATCAGAAATTCTGCCTCTGAGTTTCTGACCTTCTTTCCTCACTCCACGTTTCTCCTTCTTTTGCAGGCAGTCTGGATCCAACCCAGATCTTGCCATGCTTACTATGCCCTAACTCCACAAAGCACATTGTGACCACAGAGGACCAGCACGCTCCTTCCCCACCCTCCATAAACATTCACTGAGAATGAAGTGCCAGCAGGGTTTTTCGGTTTTTCCCTGTAACAGTTACTGATGGCATCAGCCAAAGTGCTGGGGAGGCACAGACAGCCTGGTATAGCCACTCCTTGTCTCAAGGATATAAATCCTTGACAGGCTCCAAGGAGTGAATTTACCACTGTCAGCCCCTAAGCTCCTTACAACATGAACCAGCAGGAAAGCAAGCAGGTTCATACTGGAACTGTTTTGTTTTGGCAAAGTTGGAGGGGTTTTTTGTCTTGCTCCTGCCTTTTTTTTTTTTTTACAGAAGCGGTTTGTGTTTCATTTTGGCACTTTCCATCAAAGCAGTTGCATCAGAAAATTCCTGACCAGCTCTAATCTCCATCAGCGCAGCTGCGCCGCGGTCACAGCACCACCCGCCCTGCTGCTGGCAGCCCCAGCACTTCCCCGGGGCCGGCAGCGGGGACAGGCTGGCACTCTCCTGCCAGGGGAGCCCACCCCCGCCACCAGCCCGGGCCCCCTGCTCCGTCCCATGGTACGGCTGGCTGGTTTTGCTATGTAAATGGTGTGGACAACGCTGGGTGGCTGGGTGCTTATTCCCACACCTGCCACCAAGATCCTTGTCCACCCACGCAGTTGCGAGTCTCAAAACTGACTCTAACCTCACTTGGGAAAAAACAGCTCTGAATTTTGTTTTAACTCTAGAAAGTGAGTTTCTTGTGAAGCCAGCAAAGATGCTGCCAACAGGAAGAAAGGGCAAGAGAAGATGATTTTAAAGATCCTAAAATAGGTGGTGGCAGCCCTGCAGTAGGGAGCAGAATGATGTGCCAGCACAGGCTTCCTGGCAGGGCTGGAGCCTCATGCAGGTACTGACTGGCCCTGTGCTCCACCCTGGTTTGCAATATTTGAACAGGAAGTTTGATCAAAACAGAGCTTCCTGTTTTACAGCTCACAAAATACAAACAGGGTCTGTCAGCAGGTCTTTGCTGTAAACTGGATGGCTCAGCACCTGCTGGAGGTCGGGAAGGGCTGGAGAACTGCTCTCTGGTGGAAAAGGCAGCTCTTCAGAAATGACTGCAAGCTTATAGAAAAAGCCAACAGCCTAATAATTGTACCGATAATAACGGTAACTTAATAATTTTCACCAATATTGATGCATTTTTAAAACCTGATCTGAGTTAGGTGTAAGGTTCTGGTTCTTGCGACCTCTGCCTCAAGGGAGCAAACCGCTGCCCAGGTTAGCTTGCCAAATTGGAAATACGGACTGGAACTACATTTGCTGCCAACCACACCAGCTGTAACTCTCCAGAAGTTTGGATACATGGAGGTGGCCAGACAGGTTAAAACTGTCATATCAGAGATCAAAGGTCAACTAAGAGACTTGCCCAAAATTATGCCATTGTACTGTTATTACTTCTTTGCTGTGTGCAAGCAGACATTTCAAAACATTGGCTTTTTGCTGCATTATATGTTTGTGAATTTTATTAGACTAATTTGAAGGATTCAAAACGATGAATAAATTGCTACTCTGTTTGCTTTATCTGCTATTGCAGCCTATGCCCAACAGATGTTACGTATGAAATTCAAATTACATCTTCAAATGGAGCATGACTTGGTAATGAATAATTCAAGACAGATACTGAAAATTAGAATGTTGCTTTTAAATAGTGTGTTTCTTAGCAGAGGCAACGTCAGTGGAAAAATACTCACCTATTTATCTGGCCATTTTCCACCTCTGTGAAATCATTTGAATCATTGCTGATGTTATCATCTTCAGGGACAGTCATATTCTGCAATTCAGTCAGTTCTAATCCAGCTTTGAAAGGCATGCTGGGTGAGGAACTGTGCCTATCCAAGTGGTTCTTCAAATACTAGTGTTTGGTTGGTACCTTGTGAGTAAACTGCAGCCACAGTGTCAGCAACCTAAATAAAACAAAAGAAAAAAATCCAAGATGTATACCACCAACAGCAGGCAACATCTCCAGAAGAAACCAGTGAAACCTGCGCAGGAGGGACCATCCATACCAACCAATTTTGTATTGTTAGATGGACCTCAGGTTATGACCTAAATGAATTTCAGAACAGTAGTAACCTTGTATGTGTTAATGAGCTCAACCTCACTAACCTTACAGATTTACCCTGTCCTGCAATCAATTGCTGAACACAGTATTTTTTCAAAAAACTTGTGAGCAAACCAAGCCTGTTTGTTTCAGGAAAAAGATTAATCTCCTACAAATTAAGGAATAAAAATTATTTGCTTGTCCAAGTACCAATTCAATATTTGTGTTCGTCTTCTCTATGTTCTCCATTCTTACTTAAGAATATAAAATACACGTCCATGCTGATACTAAGTGGGATGGAAAGAGGGATAGAGTTATCCCAGTACTCTGTTCTACTAATACATGTATTCCAACCTGTTAAGGATTTTTGGGAAAGTAGAGGTGAAGAGGATGCTTTAAGTTTTTGTATAGTTAAACTTGTTATGAACAAAGAGAGAAACAGAAAAAACCTAAATCCCTAAGCTCATGTATCCCAGAAAGAAAGAGTAATGTATACCTTGTGTCAAACAGTTATTATCTAGAGATCAGGTAATCTCTCCTCTGATAGATGTGTTCCATAAAAGCACCGAGAATAACACTAAAGGCAGATCAGAGAAGTCTGCTACAGTGACATACTTCCTCATCAGCAATGCAAATCAACTGAAAGACCAATATTTTCCGGAGTCCAACCACTCTCGGCTGAGCTACAACTCCAGCGTGGTAGTGAGGCAACAGCATGTTACTCACAAGCAAGCTCCTGCACCACAGCTCTCTCAATTCCCATTTTGTGAATGAATTTCTGGCAGTATTGCCAAACAACTATTCAGCCCGGGGTATGGGGTGAACCCTCAGATGCCAGATTAATTTGGGGATATTTTTAAATTCTCAGGGCTACCTCAAAGCCATCAAACTACTTGCATGCAACCAAAGAGGCATGAGCATCCCCAGCTCTTGCAGGGCGAGACAGGAGGATGTAGTTCACTTGTTCAGTTATGACATCTGCCTGTTTCAAATTAAGTTTACAGAAGCCAGTACTTCTGTTTCATACCACATCCCCACTATGCAGAAGACAGCTTTGCAAACGACCAATTTTTTCCCCTGTAAATACTTTCTCAGAAATGCCATGTTAAAGTTTATATGTGCTCTTAACAATTTCCTAAAAGCACACCCTGCCCAAACTTCACGTGCCAAGTTTAAAGGCTAGCTAGCCTCGAGGCTAACAGCAGGGCAGGATGTGATTATGGTGGCCGACAGGGGCTGGTGCAAGGGTAGAGTTTGGGGCACGTGAGCTGGGTCCTTTTCAACTCCTCTGCAGAAGAGATCTCCACTACAGATACCAGGAGAAAACTGCTCCGGTAATAAAATGTTGGCACAATAAAATATTAAAAGAAAAAAAATTGATTTAGGCTGCTGATAAATAAATGCAGACTGGCAAGAAGAGGGTGGTTTTAGCATTCTGGAACAGTCTTCCTGGAGGCTGCAGGGATAAAATAGTCTACCTATTCTGGAAGAGAAGCACAATCTTTTTATAAAAGGATAAAGCCACAGGAGACAGCGACTGCTGAGGTGGCAAGGACCAAGCCCACTGAATCCTGAAGTTTCTTGTGACCATGACTTCCTAAAATAAACAATTTCTTAAGAGACCTAGCAACCTCTGTACCAGGATCTGTGTCCCCTGGCATTTTAAAACCCGTGTAAATATGCATCTGAGAGTCAAGCAGAGAAGCTTTTCCTTTGGGCACTGTTTTGCATCATGATGCCCAGGAGGATTTTCAGAACTGCCTTGACATTGCCTGTGCTTAATAAATTCCCATTAAGTGTTTCAAAAGCAGGTGCTGAAATCAGCAGTGGTGTGAGGAAAGCAGCGCACTGGAGAGCCGGCTGCACAGCTCACTGACGTGTGGCTCCAGCTTCGCCCTCTGCCCCTCTGTCACTGAAACACTGCAGGACCAGACTGGCAGGCACAGCTCCCTGCTTTATTCCCAAGCAATCTTTGCCCCGCAAAAGTGACAAGCTTTGTCTATTTCAACCAAAACTCCGAAAACTAACTGAATGAACACTTTTCACAAAGGCATGTAGTGACAGGAAATGGGGGAATGGCTTTAAACTGAAAGAGGACAGGTTTAGGTTAGATATTAGGAAGAAATTCTTTACTGCGAGGGTGGTGAGGCACTGGAACAGGTTGCCCAGAGAAGTTGTGGATGCCCCATCTCTGGAAGTGTTCAAGGCCAGGTTGGATAGGGCTTTGCACAACCTGGTGTAGTGGAAGGTGTCCTTGGCAATGGCAGAGGAGCTGGAATGAGATAATCTTGAAGGTCTTTTCCAACCCAAACCCTTCTATGATTCTGTAAGACAGAGCAAAATCCTAGAGCAAGCTGAAGCAGCAGCAGCAATCATTTCAGCAGATTTCACATTTCAGTCAGACGAGTTGCTCCTGAAGCAGCATGACAGTGGGCACATCTCTGAATATACCTCAGGTTCTTGCTAGGCTAAGTGCTTTACTAAAAAAACACCAAAACAAAACCCTGAAACAAACAAAAAAATTATTGAATGAAATAATGCATAGCACTTCCAAGTATGAGAAAACCTGATCTAAGTGTCAAAACATGAGGCGGATGAGGAGAGAGTGGTGGGGCTGGGAACTGAAGTTTTTATTGTCACAGCACGAACTCATCACAGATTTTTGGCAAAGTAAAACCAACAAGGTGTCCTTAGCACCTCCACCTATAAAATTAAGATGATAAGAGCAACACTAACATGTAGTTTGTGAGGTGCTTGAAGATTCAAAGGGTGATACAAGTGTGATACCTGGAATAAAACACTATGCAAATCACAAAATTTTTGCAATGATAACTGTATCTTAGATACATAGAGAGAAAACCATTCGTCACTGCTAATTACCCTGGGCACCCTCCACAGTCAATACAGTATAGGCAGTCACATGAATTTCATCCCCAAATCACCTACTCTAAACTTCAAGTCCACCCATGTGACAAATCAGAGTCTAAATAAAATCTAAAATCCCAAAGGTTAGGGTTCATGTCAACCAGCTTCATTCCTTACAAGTGTCCACTCCAGGCCTGTCACTTGGCCTCTACAGCGGAGCCTAGTGCTGCTGGAGGACAACCCCCCCCAGGCCCATGGGAGGGGTCTGCAGTCACACTGAGCTGTTCCCTGCAATTGCAGTAGCTTTGCTCCCAAAAGGAGATTCAACGCTGGGATAGCTGAGCTAAGCAAGTTGTCACCTCAGGTGTACGTGCCACTAGTGCTGTGGGAAAAAAAACCAAAATTGCTTCAACTAATAAAAATTCACCATATGTTGATGCTGAGCTATATTGGAAGCGGCAGGGTAGTATTTGTACTTTTATGGCCTTTTCATTCAAGAAATGTCTTAAAAGAAATGCAAATAAAAATGCTATGTTGGCAAGAGTTCCTAGGCTGAGCTTTATTCCTAATTCACATTGAAAGACAGTAAATAATCATGTGAATACTGCCTGTAGAAATCCCAATCACCTCAGTCACTGTGCCTACTATTCTATCCAGCCTTAAACTTCTCAAAAGGAAAACTTCCAGAGACCTACCATCAAACCTCTCTTTTCAGACACACACCTAGTAAATCATAAAGGAGAAATCAGAATTTTGCTCTTACCTCAAATTTTTCTATTCAGATGGGCAAGTGCTCCTTCTTGAAGAAGGCATCACCCCAAGAGAAAACCAGCAAAGAGGTTCAAAAGGAACCTTAAGGGTCTGTGTTTGGTAGCTGAGCCAGCCCCTCTGTTTAGACTTTCTGTTTAGTAGAAAAAGCACTGCTCTGGCCTAGGAGCTCAGCTTTCTCTTTAAACATCCCATGATATGTCTTGTAAAAGCCATCACAGATAATTTATTTGTTGTGTGCTCCTTGCAGAATATGGGAAAGATTACAACTGGTCACAACTTCAGGAGGACTATGAGATGACACAAGAAGATAAAATGAGTTTGTTATTTTCAAGGACACTGAGACCTTCACAAGCCACTAAAACACATTCCAAGAACTGTGGTCATTTTCTCTTTTGACTTGTGAAACATAAGAAAAAAATCCCTACAACTCCAGTTTTCTGGACTGTTAAAATTCCACAAGAGCAGTGATGGATCAAAAACTTTATATTTGAAAAAAAATATGATCATACAGACAATCTATCTTTATTTCTTCTGGTTTATGCATGAATTCTTTCTAGGTCGTACATGGAAGAGGTGCAATCACAGAAAACTCGTCACCGGAAGTTGTGTTTCTAAAAAGAACATCATCATTCCTGCTAGTAATCATGACTGCTTAATTCACATGCCATTTTTTTTTCATATCCTGTAAATGACACAGTTCAGAAAGTGTCTTCTTAAGGCACATGGCTGCCCAAAAGCTGATCCAGGATGCAAGAGGCATTTGGGCAAGTGATCAAGCTGGACAACATCTAGTCCATCTCTGGGTATGGATTTTGCAATGTGCCCTTTCACACTCACTGGGCACTTCATTCACTGTGTGCTTCCCGCAGTCAAACTGTCTTGGGCTTGGTAAATATCCAAGACACACTAAGCACTTTTAACTACGGAATTCAAGTTAATTTGCTCAAAAGACAAATGTGACTCAACTTTCTTCTCAAAGGGACTTTTGCCAAGAACTCCTCTTGGTTGGTTACAAGTCATCAGAACCCTGCACTTGAGTTTCACACAAGCTGTTTTTATTCCTGCAAAGCCTGAGATGCGATATGTCTTTCTTTGCTCATACTTTTGACAGTTCTTTCAAAGAAGAGCAATATAACCGGTAAGACACCATAGATATAAATAATGAAACATGGAGCCTGAAACTCTGTGTAGGGACTATTCACTTCAATGACAAAAAGCAAGAATAGGCTTTATACGTAACAGTATCACATCGGGAGGCAGGGAAGCAACTATCGCCTTTTTGTTCCACATTAGTGACACCTGACATGAGGAACATAAAGCTCCAGATTTACTCCTCATCTACAGGAAGGACAAAATGGAGAGATTAGAGAAGAGCCACTGAGATAACAAAGAACTTGGAAATTAAAGACTGACTCACATCCACCGAGCAAACATCTGCAGTGCTTGAAATGTCATTGCCTCCAGCTCCTCAGCTCTGCCCCTCTGCAGCAGGCTGCAGCCACAGGAGCAGTGGAAGGAAGCGGGTTCACCCCGGCCCCAGTGGTGCCCTGGTTGGGCCCAGGGTGCCAGAGAGAACCAAAAAGGTGCCGGCACATGCCTGTCCTCCCCATTGGCGATGGTGCCAGGATGAGGGCAGCCTGGCAGCCGCGAGGCCTTCGACCTGCTGCAGTTTGCTTGGTGTCTGCAAGCCACCACCTCTCATCCCCAGGCTCCTCTCTCTCACAGCCCCCATGGCACACAGGATGCAAACAGTTAAAAGATAAGATGGAGGGTGGGAAAACAAGTGACAGAAGTCTTGGGAAGGAAGCTCAGAAGAGGATGATATAAAACAGAAGTGATGAGAAAAAATGTGGACTGCCAACCTTTCTCGTGGTAGTGCATGACTTTGTGCTGCAACAGAAAATGTTCCTACTCTGCCCCATCACTCTCCACACTGCTCTTCCATGCTGCCATAAAGAAAGGGAAGATAGTCCCAAATTAAGTCTCGACAGGCTACTCAGCTGATCAAAGGCAGGCAAATAAAAAACCATAAAATCCCAGTCTGATTCACCCAGTGATTCATTACTTTAGGCAAAATACTTAAAGATGAGCCATAAAGGAAAATGGTTTTAAGTACTTTTTTGTTTTGAGCCCTTCCCAGTCAATTTAGGAAAGGCATTTGGCGAGGAATACAGTCACATTTTTTCCTAATTATATTTCTTTGTGAAATCCTCTCAACAGAAGAGATCCCACAACGCACCACCACAAATAAACGCACTCTTGTCTTCCACAGAAAGTGGAAATGCTGTATGACTGGGGCTTTATGGGTCACTGCAACAAAACACACTACCCAGATGTATTTCTAAGGGTTAAACAGCAGCTCTGAAATTCCCATTTAAATAAATTTCGTACTACAGAAGGAAGAATCCTTTGTATAAGTTCATGCGTAACTCACTTTTCTTCTGCCTCAGTTTACAAGTAATTTCTCTGCCTCAGTCTTCTTGACTGTAAGAGAGTCAGAGCAATATTTACCTGATAAGCTTGGACAAATATTAAGAGAGTTAACTGTAAAACACGAAAAAGCTGCTATTTTCCCCAAGAGCAGCCACTCAAACTTCTTGGATTGGATTAAGGTCACAGCAGTAAGTATCCACCAGAATGAAAACTGAATTCAGGCTTCAAATATTTAAATATTTCCACAACATACACTTGCCTTCACAATATAAACTTTTAAGTGATGGTTATTGTAATGCTGCTCGCTATGCAGATTCCAACAGAAATTAGCAAGATGCTAAAAAGAGAGAGCGGAGAGCACAGAAGAAAGGCGAGTCCCATTTCTGCTCGGTCACCACTCCTACCCTGCTAAAGAACGGCCTCCCAAAACAGCTAACACAGACAAAATGTAGGACAGAGACCCAGGATGAGCAGCCTGCAAGCAGGAAGGCCGAGAGAGCACTGCCTCCCCTTCCATCCTTTAAAACCCTTGTAAAAAGCAGGACTTGGGCACGAAGGACAACTGATCCTCCATGTTTTACAGCAGCCTGCAGAAAGCCTCAAACAACTCTGGGGATAATCCTCTGCACACGGGTATGTGCAGCTTGGTGCTCACTGCCAACAACTGTCTCCTATCCTCACCTGGGCTGGAGAGCCCAGTTGGTCCAACTACAGCATAAACAGTCTCAAGTGACAAGACAGAGGATGCTGCAGTGTGCTTCAGTGAAGTGCTCTCTCTATGGTGCCTCTTAAAAAGAAAAAAACCCGACCTTCCAAAAAGGAAAAGTCAAATAGGAGTCATTCCGTACGACAGTGAAGCAGATCCCATTTTTGTCAGTGAATTTCCACCGAGCCTCAGCAGAAGGCCTGTGCTTACCAGCAATATGGCAGTTCAGAGATTTCACGCAGGTTTTGCAAGGCGGATTTCAGCGCCATTTCGGCAGGGGCTCCTAGCCTCTAAAGGGCAGTTATTGATACCTATATCCTTCAGCAACAGATGGAATTTCCTTTTAGAGGCTTTTTAAACAACGTTGGTGTTTTGGTAACAAATGAAGTAAAATTTAGATGGAGGATGCTGTTTCTTTCTCCCCCTGGAGATGTTTTTACTTCTGATTTATGAAGGTTAGACTCAGAATGCAGGGAATTCTTGCTTTGTTTTGTTTTTTATTCCTGCAATATATTTTATCAACTAACATGTATCTTTTTCTCACACTATACTTTTAGAACAATGTCTGCTGTATGTTAGTTTGCCTTTCAAGCACACGTGAAAGCCAAACAAACCTGGAGGTGAATGAAGCACCGCAAAGCACAGGTTCCTATTTATAATTTGGACTAGAGGTTGGTAGAAATGCCCCACAGCAGTTTGGGACGCTGAATAGCCTAAGGACATGAGGTGAGTTCAGCTGGTGGCACAAGGAGATTATAGCTTCTCCCTCCATAGAACGAGCTGCCAGATCCAGGGTTTATTTCGGTCCTTCCAATGTCACATAAACAAAACACGGCTTTACGCACCTCATCGTCTCCTCTTTCACAAGGAGGCAGACACATCCTACCTACAGGTTGCATTATGAACTCTGCAAAACAGTGGAACAAGCCCCCTGCCACAAGAGCGAGCTGGACGTACACACACGTGAGCCAGTGCAACCCGGGCATTCACTCCGGCCTCTTTTTGTTCTCGCCCGTGCTCATTAATCGCGACCACCCCAGCTGTTACTATGTGCTTACGGGCACCACGCACACGCCTGCGCGCCGTGGGCCCAGCCTGCATTTTCCGTAGAACTTGCACTGACCCCGCAGCAGTGCTGGGTTTAAGGGAAAGGCAGGAAGGCTCCCCGGGCACGGCTACACCGCGGCCGCGCACCCTGCGGGGGCTGCGGCACCCGCGACCCGGCCGCCATCAGGGGCAAACTCATTTATTATTACTGGGGTTTTTTTCCGCTGCCAGCGGAAGCCCGTAGCCGCCGATTGCCAGGTTTTTGTTTTATTTCTGCGGGTTTTGTTTGTGGGTTTTTTTCCATGCCCGCCTCAGCACTCGGCTAGGGCAGCATCGCCCCCCGCCGCCGGCGCGGCAGCGCGCCCCAGCCGCGGGAGATGCCGCATGGCCGCCCTGTCCCCCGCCACGTCCCCGCCGCCCCGCCGGGCTCCGCCAGCCCCTCCCGGCTCGCTGCCTGCATTTTTAGGGTTTGCACTGGGCAGCACCGAGGACGAGCAGACACGTTTTGCGGGGATGGGGGGAGGGTTGCGCAGACGGCGGCGACAAAGCGCGGGCGGCGGCGGGCTCCGGGCTCCGGCCCGCGCTGCGCGGCCGCGGCGCGGAGACAAAGGGTGCGCGGGGAGCCGCGACCCCATCCCTCCGATTGCATTA
Organism: Eulacestoma nigropectus; assembly: GCA_013397775.1. Classification (NCBI taxonomy): domain Eukaryota; kingdom Metazoa; phylum Chordata; class Aves; order Passeriformes; genus Eulacestoma; species Eulacestoma nigropectus. Next base: position 808,719 of record VZTE01003158.1, read on the forward strand.
GCTGCTGCCTACCTTCCTCAGAAGCCGCGGGGATCCTCTGAGAAGCGATCCACCCTTTCCGCCAGGAGCCGGCCGGAGCAGCCCGACAAATAATCACAAGGATAATAATAAAATTAAAATTTAAAAAAAAAAAAAAAGGGGAGAAGAAAAAGGGGCGAGGATGGGGTGAAAATTAAATTGGCGAAACGAAAACGGCGGGGAAGATGCCCTTCCTCCTCCCTCCGCGGGTGTGTGCATGTGGAGGTGGGCGGGCTGGCGGGAGCGCGCCGCCGCGCGGGGCCGGGGCCGGGGCCGGGGCCGCCCGGCGCTCCGCCGCTCACACGTGTGCCGGCAGGGGACCCACGGGCCCCCCGACACGCCCAGCTCCCCGGCCGCATGGACGTTCAGCACCTTTCTTTTTTAAAAAAACCCTAAGTTTTTACTCTTTTTACAACAGACGATCATTTTTCTCTCTCTTTTCAGGCCACAGTTTGCCACAGGAGAACCCCTCCTGGCAGGCAGGCCGGATTTTTGTGGCTTGAAATGGTTTCGGGACATTATCGTGTTACCCGATTTCCTGTTTTGTCATGCAAAATGTATATGCTGAAAATGCTGCCATTTGTGCAAGAGGTTACAGCACTTCCTGCTGGGGCAAAACACCTTCCTCAAAATGAACAGGGAATTCGATACTGTAGCTTGTTATTTCCATACTAATCTCTAGAAAGCATTGTACGAGCTTTTTGGCTTGGAAAAAACTTTTTAAGGACTAACCAGAAGCAAGATGGTATTGCAGCTGTCCTTGGCTTCCTCCTCTACAGAACACATGACTTGCATGGGATATCACAAGGCAAAGAATGAAAGGATGATGGAGTGTGTGGGTTTGGGGGCAGTTTGCCTGGCCACCCATGGAGGGTAATGGCTTCTGGGAAGCTTTCATGGCAACTCTTTCAGAAGCTTCTTGAGGTGCTTGCTCTGGAATTTCCACTATTGGGTCTCCTACATGTCAGGCCAAAAATGCAGATGACACAAATGAAGAACTGTGGTTTTCAAATGACTGACTTTGCATATACAAATTGGATTCCTGTTTTGGTGCTTTCACTACTTTTTTTTTTTTTTTTTTCCAGTAGGGCAGTTCACAGAATCATAGAACAGTTTGGGTTGGAAGGACTTTTAAAGGTCATCTAGTCCAACCCCCAGCAATGAACAGAGACATCCTCAACTACATCAAGTTGCTCAGAGCCCCATGCAGCCTGACCTTGAATGTTTTCAGGGATGGAGCACCCACCACCCCTCTGGGCAACCTCTTCCAGTGTTTCACCACCCTCTTTTTCCTTATATCTAACCTAAATTGACCCTCCTTCAGTTTAGAACCATCACCCCTTCTCCTATTGCAACAGGCCCTGCTAAAAATTTTGTCACTCTCTTTCTTGTAGGCCCCCTTTAGGTACTGAAAGGCCACAGTAAGGTCTCCTTGGAGCTTTCTTTTCTCCAGGCTGAAGAACACCAACTCTTTCAGCCTTTTCTCATAGGAGCGGTGCTCCATACCTACGATCATTGTCATGGCCCCATGGCTCCCCAAGCCCCATGTGTCTCCTGTGCTGAGGACTCCAGAGTTCTCCGAATGTGAAGCACTGTGCAAACAGTAATTTAATTAACACCTATTGCACCCTGCTAGGACGAGAGCCATATCATTCCAGTATTGAGAGTGAAGCCTGAGGAAGAGCTAGCTGAACAAGGGCATTAAGCCAAGGACTGATCTTTCAACCTTACTCAGTGAATAAACTTCTTGGAGCTCACATCAGAATCATGTGCAGTTCCAGAGAAATTTCAGGTTGACAAAAGATGTGGGACTGGATTCCAAGTCAGAGGCTTCACTCCCCATCCAGCTCTCAGTGCAAGATACCATGCCTGAAAGCAGAGAAGAAGGTATTTGCAATCCACTCTGACTCAGTTAGACTTATATATGGTAAACTGAGAATATCTCTCCCCCAGATTATTGAATAAAAGTGTGTATTATATAGTGAGTGGATGAGGTCAGGTGGTGTTGCTGTAGGGAATATCGGGAAACTACTTTGTTTCTTTAAAACAAAACGTGTATCAGGCTATCAGGTGAATGATCTTTGATTTGATGTGTTTGCTACCACCTTTTATAGTCGTAAAGGTAGGCTATTTGATTCTTACCTTGTCATGTGCATTCTTAGAATCGAGGTAATTATTTTTCATAGAATTTTGAAAAAAATCTTTTTAATATATCTTAACAGAGCTCCACAAAAATGATAGCACTTCTCAGAAATGGAAACTCTTTTCCTTTGCACCTTTAGTATTTCAAATTTCTCCACTCTCAATATCTCTCTGATTTTTTATCATTGTTGGTTCTGTTTGCCTTGATATGCTGTGAAACCTTGATGCTTGTGGCAAGCATCTTCTAGTTTTATGGTTTCTTGTAAGCTTTTTTTCAACAGGTTTTCATGACAATCACTCCTTATTGATCCTATTCACTCCTCCTGTGTCTTTCTCTTTATTCTTTTCACTCATTATCTCATTCCTATTTCTGGTTTAGAGATATACCAGAAAGATTCAGGAATTTACTGTTATATTTTTCTTTCTATTGCCCGTCTCAAACTGGTAGTTCTCTTCTTGGATGCCTTTTAATGCACTTTTGTCTAGTCAAAATGGATCCTCTTTCCTCTGAAATAACCCTGAGCCTTTCTCTGTTTGTGGTAACACCATTCTCATTCTGCTTTTGTTCAGACCTACAACTTCCAAATATCTTTTAGATTATATTTTGCCTGCCCAAAATGAATCAACAGCCACGTTCATTTTCAGAACTACCCTCTGAAGTGCAATGTTCTTCCAGAGTCTGGAAAATTCCCTTCTGTACTGTCCTTCAAATAGATGTGCTTATTGACTAACTTACACTGTCTAATGGAAAATGCTGGTATGCAACAAAAAATGTATCTACATAATAAAAGTGAACTTAAATCAAAAGACACCAAATACTTCTTTGGTTGACTAAATTATCGCACGTGTGAACATTTACAATTCTCTCCATGCAGTTTCAGAATGCTGTTTGATTTGGCATGCATTTCATTGAAAATGGGGCTTGTTTGGCTTCTTTGTTGTCTTTTGCTTTCAAATTGCAGCAAAGCCTACCAGACATTCCAGACACAATTCTTGCACCTGAAACAAAGCTGATGACAGAGCGTCATTAATTTTGTATGATTATCCATTCAACTGTTTTACCCTCAGGCAAATATATGGCTACAGCCCAGGGGAATGGAGTCGCTGGAGTTGGAGGAGGCTGTGCCTGGGGCAGAGGAATTCACGGCTGATGTGATGAGCCTGACAGGTGGAGCTGGAGGTGCTTACAGAGTTCTCTTCACCTCTATTTTAGTACATCTGTCACTGGCATGCTTGAACTTGTGTGTTAGTGCTTGTGTGAAAGAGAGGAGAATAAAAGAGAACAGATCAGAAGTGTAAAGCCAGCTGAAGGAGAAAAATCCTGTATTTTTCAGAGAAGGTGCTTGCTGCCAGAAAGTGACCTTGAACAGCTTTGAAGTCTCTGACTGCCCTTCAAGAATGGTCAAGAGTGATGAGGAAGCAAAGGGTGTAGGCAATGGCTATTTTTGCACCTGAGTATTACATCTAAATCAAGTTGAATTAGAAAGTACATAGAATTTTGGGACTTTTTTTGTTGTTGTTCACTGATTTTTGTTTTTTGGAAAGAGGAATTTGTGCCCATCTGCTGCAGAGAGCCAACAAGCTTAGGTTTGATAATGCGGTGTCTTAGCCATGGGGCTGCTCACAGGAGGGGGCAGTACTGGTCCTCTGAAAGGAAGTAATTAGACAGGGAGATAGATGCCTTTCCCATAAAGGCTTCACAGAGACTGTGAGCTCAAAAAGTCTTGGAGATGTGCTGCAAGGACAAACAAAATACAGGTACCTACTTGGGCTGGGTGTGGTTCAAGCCCAAACTTACCATGGGGCATGCTGAGGTGGGTGAAGTCTTTCAGGGTGGAACAGCAAGCTATTGACTGCACAGTACAAATTTCTTCTTGGAAATAAAGTAAATGTTTCAGCAAATATCTATGGATTCTCTAGTCTGCCATGCCAGGATTTGCTAGCAAACAAAAATAAAGTTTTCTTGGATATCTATCACCATGTTGAAAGCCTTCTGGTGCTAGCAGGGTCCCGACGCTGAGTCTGTGACATTAGCAGAGGAGGATATTTTGCCTAGCATCTGAGCAAGAGAGAACATCGTCGACTACAATGCATAATGTACGATCTGTACATGACTGGTCTTGCCTGATACTCTGAAAAGAACTGCCCACACTTGTCACAGATTTCGTGAACACTGATAGCATCAACTGTGTTTAAACATGTGTTCAGCCGCCTCCAACTCTGCATGTTGAGACAATCAGTTTTCCAGGGCTGCGAAATCTTGTGTGCATGTCTGTAAAGCTGTGACCATGAGATATTATCACTCGTAAGTTTCCTGGCCAAAATACGGTATACGACTGGTGATGAGTAATCCTGGTTTAATAGGAGTTGTCCTTTGCTCTTCCTCTTTAGATTCAAGAATTCATGCAACGAACCAGGTAGTTGTGCTTTTTTCTCCTTAACTCCTGATCATCTGCTCTAACTCTTTTCTTTGGTCAGAACAAGAGTTTTACTGGGATACAAAATTTTCAAACTTGCATGAGGCTAAGACAATAGCAGTGGCTAAAAGAAAAGAGATTTACAAATATGATGGATTCCTGCAGTGATAGTAAAAGTTTCATTGAAACACACTTTAAAAGTAGGTGTAACAAAATGCTCTTTTATTTACTTGCCTTTAAGGCGTTGCTTCTCGACGTCAATTTATAGCACTATAGACCAGTTTACATGGTCTGAGCAGACCATAAAACTTCAAACTTTTTGAAATGAGTAAATTCAGACTTTGTGGTGACCAGGATGCTGAGTTGTGTTACAGAATAAAGATGAGATCCTGTCTTCTTTTCCCCAGAAAAGGATGGGTTTTGCCATTCCATTTGTATAGAGTAACTTCAAGGGCTTGCTTAGCATTTTGAGGGATAATACCTGTGATGTCATGTTGTCAGAAATTGTGCTGGCAAATTGCAACTCCTAGTCCCAGCATATAAGGCATAGCTATTGAGAATGGGATATGTCTAGAAACATGAGATAATTGATAACTGTTGTGAATTAAATTATACTAAAAATACTTAGTTATATATTGTATTAAATTATACTAAAGATAATTTATTTAGTCTAGGACTGGCCTGCTATTGCAGAGCCCAGTAATTGAATTCTCCTCTGTTAAAGAAGATAGATTAAAAGATAGAAAGATAGATAGGTAGGTAGATAGATAGATAGATAGATAGATGAAAGAAAAAAAGTGAAAACTTAATTCAGAATTTAGGTGCCAAATATTATATATCAAAATCCATAATGTTAATTAAAAGCTTTTGAAGTTTCTGGGCGTATCTCACTGCTGCTTAAATCAATGAGAGTTGAGGGAACTCAGTATCTTTAGAAGTCAGAGTGCTCATTTCCCTGACGATGTGTGGAATTAGATGCTGACCTGTAAGTAGCCAGGTTGTATATACTGATCTTGGTGTAATCCTGCAATAATGTGATCTGCAGATGTCATGGTATCATGAAACATTGTGAAATGAGAGAATTTGGTAAAAAGGAATCAATTTTTTTTTGACAATTCCCATCTAATAAGATGACATAAGATTTTCAGGATGGTGGAAAAATTATGAATTCTTTAAATCACCACAGTAAACAAACAACAAATAAAGCTTAGATTTACACACAAGAAATTCAGACTCAGAGAGTAGAGGACTAGGTTAAAATTATGTCCATCAAGAACATCTTGATGGCCAATATTTTTTAAAAGAATAAGCCAAAATAAAGCTATTGACATGCCTGTGGGCATTTCAGGAAGTGTGGCTGAAATCTGACAGAAATAGTCAGTTTATTTAAAATCTGGTGTTTTTAACACATCTGTAAGACCAGGCAGATACCTCATGTGGTACCCAGGACCCATCCCATACTACTTCTGGTATTTACATTAGCTTTTGCAATTCTGTAAAATACAGACAAATTCAATATTCATTAAACATAAATTAGACCAGCAAAAGCAGAATTTATTCCATCATTTACAAGGCTTTGGGTATTGCATATTCCATACAAGTCCTAGACTCTGACAGTGCTATAGGCCAAGGCAGTGCTCTGTGCATACATGTTCAGTGGTTATTAAATGTTCATGTCTTTAATTATGTGTTTATGGAGGAGTAAAGTTCCATAGAAAAAGCATTAAACTATTAAAATTAAACGCACTGGAATTGCATGTTATAAATATAGCAAAACTTCCTGATCTGCTCAAGACAGGGAAGTTTCAAGCCCTGCTGGTGCGGCTGCTTCCCCTGAGCCTCCTGTGCAGCAGGGAGCTGGTCAACACCAGTTGCGCCTCACAGACAGGCTATTGAGCTCAAGCTGCAGACGAGGAGAAAAGGCAAATAGCGGACAAAAATGTCAAAGTATGCAGCTCTATTAGCAGTCATGCTTAAACACATTCTGAGGTACCTGTGCGGTAACCTGTTTCTCTCTCTGGTTTTGGGCTTCGTGTAGCAGCTGTCATTACAGTAATGAAGCGATTAGATCTGCTCTGTTGCCTAATTACAGGACTAGAAATGACATGCATTCCTGCAATCTAGTTAAGTACTCTATCTCTGAATCCTCTGATTTCAAGGATAGTGTTTGGGAAATTATCTTTAGAGTACATAATTTTTTTTTTAAGTGCACTTGATTGAAGTGAGGAGTCTATCATATTGTAGAATTATTGATTACATCAAATACTTTGAACTTACACAGTGTTTTTCTACTCAGCATCTCCTAGTATTTTGCTACAAGGGGCAAGTGTTATTAGTCCCATTGCAAATTGAAAACTTGGGGAAAAAAAGGAGAATACATTATTTATTTAGAATTCCCATCAAATGTTACAGCAAGACTAGCTAGTTCAAGACTAGATACCCTTTCCTTTAATATCCTCGAGAGGATGCTACAAGCAAAAGACCTTTTGTTGCATTTTTTTTGGATGAAAGGATCTTCTGTGCAGGTCCTGGTGCTATAGGTTTTGGATACAAAATAAGACTGCTCACAGCCTCCAGCTGGATACAGCATTTGCAATTTTTATTTCCCAGAACAGTTCCCCGCTCTTTGTACAATTCTATATAGTCATAATAATGGTAGAAGCACAGTGTTACAGGAGAGAAGACTTCACATGTCTGCCTTACTTATCGGTATTTACCTCTATAGAGGTAGGACTGCCTTCCTACCAGCTCCTGACATCTTTGGAGATGGAAAACTAAACCTGCTCCTTACCAGCATCTGTTTTATTGTCTTCCAGCAGCTGTATATTTGCCCACCTAAAATGTATTTCAACACTGTGGTCTTAAATCCCTCTCCTGTCTGGGCTTACATCCCTTGGTGTCGTATCTGGGGCACTTGGTGTGACCGGAAGTTGAACATCTGAATCAAGTCTATCTGCCTTGTCCTGCAGCCTCTTCTGGCAAATGTGTGTGAGCAGAAGATGCTGTTCACTTCACAATGCATACAACTAAATGTGTACCTTCTTACAGCAGATAATAAGATAATCATTATCAGTGGAACGTACACAACTCAAACATTGGCGGAGGCTCTTCACACCGGAAAAGGGATTCAGTACTTTTGATTCCCACTGCTTTCACTCATCTACAGGTCCCTCCTGTTTCACCATCTGTTTCATGTTGCTTAGTCAGAAGATGAAGAAAACAGGTAACAGTAATATTTTAACAAGACTGTGTCAAAGTGCAATAAAACTTCAAAGACTCACGTAAAAGTCTAAACGTTGGTTTAAAAAAAAAAGTGTCCTGAGGAAACTGATAGTAGAAAAGGTTCTTAGAAGATCAGAGCGCAACACATGCTTTGCCAGTAGACCTGGTATATAAAGCTCTGAGTAACCAGAAGGCAAAAGATATATTACAGTATGCAGGATATATAAATTTGCATTATTATTTATAGCTAAAATTTACAGATATGTAATGTGTATTATATATTAGCTGATGCTGCTGTAGCTCTTACAATAAATACATTAAAAAAAAATTCCTGAGAATGGGTTTAGAACTTGTATTTCAAGCAGGAGCTTGACTGTAGTTTGCTAAGTGTATACCTCATCCAAAATGGCCATTTGAAAATGCTGTCTTCCTAAAGCCTTGCCTTGGCAGCAAGCCACAGCCTGATCCTGCAGATGTTGTGCACTCAGGTACTGAAGTCACACTGGAAATACTTTTATGGACTAGTGTACAAAGCCCAGTGTATTTTTAATACTATCATCGTGGCCTAATGCAGATGTAAAAGGAAGGCATAACTGCATTTTGAAAATGTATTCTGAAATATTCATATGCTACCTGGTTCAGGTTGTGGAGGCTTTTCTAGAAGATTGTAGTCTAAAACTGGTGTTTTCAGAAAGAGTTGTGGTGCCAGTTTTGCAGAGTCCATCACCCCTCTATGCATGTGCAGGATGGCTGTGAGAAGCCTCCTCTTAGGCCATCTCAGTCAGTATTAGGGCTGGCCAGAAGCTTCCTGAAGACAATGAAGGCAGAGAAATGCATAAGACAAATGCTGTGCTGAAGCATTTTCTGTAATTTGGCCCATAATGGGTAGTCTAGGGTGTAATGATGTAAATAATTGCTCGGAAGTTACAGGGGCCCAGGGGCAAGGAGCAGTCGGTGGAGGAGCATGCCTCCCTACTAGGCTATGATTGCACAGCCATCTCATTTCCTTCCAGCCAGGCTGGGGCACACATCCGGGTTAGGAACAAGATTATCCGAAGCCTTGAGCTCAGATCTGTTCACAGAAGGGCCATTGCAAAGGCAGAAATGGGCAGGTGTTGCACGGGCAGCTTTGCTTCTCTGAAGCCTGAGCTAGCATTTTTAACTCATGAGAGTTGTCTGGGACCTGACTTCCCACCGGAAGAGACTGGACAAGAGACTTTTAATCCCACCTCTCCATGTCCCCTTCCCAGACTGGGTGCTCAAGTGTCCCCACTGCACTGCTGTTTCCTTTCCCCAGAGCAGGACCCTCCCTGGGACGCAGGCAGACTCAGTGGGGGCACACCATGGCAGGAGCAGCACTGGAGTGCTTGGGATCAGAGCAGGGCCACAGCACCGTCAGACCTGGCAACAGCTGCCTCGTAACACAGGGGAAGGGGCTGGTGATGCTAACCTTGGGTAAGACTCTGAAAGGATGCTCTATATGCTGCCCTGGAGGGAGCACAGTAGCTCATTGCAGCTCCCTGCAGCAGCCATCACAGCCCTACAGGAGCTACACAGCTCTCTGGGTTGTAGAACTGTATTTATTCCTGCATCCCAGGTAAATGGCACTGTTCTGCAATTTTCTTTGGGTTTTGCACTTTTTGTTTTTTGCACTGAAGTTTGTGGTTTAGTGCAAAGTTGAGAGTTGGGAAAATCTGGATGCCAAGTGGCAGATTTGTGACAGAAAATAGTAGATGAGCTCAGCCACAAACTCCTCTCCATTATTCTTGGTTGAGACAGGACAAATCCAGTCCCACAACACCCCCCAAGCCACCTACTGCTTGGAGCATGCCTGGCATAGGGAATGTCAAGATTTTGATTATGGTTTTAAGAAACCCAAATCAGGACCTTAAATGAAAGAGGGATTGGACATTGGGGCATGCCCACTGCCACAAACAAAACCAGCAGCCCATACTACAGGGAACCAGGAAACTAAAAATATGGTGTATCAGAACTTGATTCACGTGCATAATTATGTTTGAAAATGTTTTGGGTTTAACCAGGGGAGTGACTGATTGTCAATTGCTGAGAACCTCACCCTGTGCTCAGTAAATATTCTGCAAGCAGAGAGGCAGTGTCCATGAATGATCAAGAAGCTCTCGAAGCTTACAGTGCTATGCAGTTATTACAGTCTGAGCATTTTTTAAGCAGAGCAAATATTTGCTTTCAATTTCACTGCTAGCTGTTGCTGGTGACACATGCAGCCTCTATGGGCACAAGCACTCACTGGGTCCTTGTTTGCCTTTTGGTTTTCCGGCAGGAGAAGGGTTTGGTGCCAACATATAGTATTACAAATATAAAATTGTTTGCTTTTCTCTGACGTTCAGCTAGTTTGAAAAGGCTACTGATGCTTTTCATTTAATTTCTTGTGTGGATTAAACAAACATTTAATTTCTCATGTGGATTAAACAAACACGTGCCACTCACAACAAACACTGCTGCTCATGACTCATTAAGTTGTGCTTCCTAACCAGGTAATCAATTGCCTGAAAATGTTGCGACAACAGAGTTGATGGCCTGTGTAATGTGAAAACGAGGGTAACACAACCAAAGGCCGCCTTCTTCAGGCCTTTTGCACACAACAGTGCTGTGTTGGGACTTCTAAAAATGGAGGGATTTTTTTCTCATCGTTTTAATCTCATGCTTGGGAAATTTTTGGATTGAAATTTATGGTTTCCCCCCTGCCCTTTTCCTTACCTTGTTCCCCTTTATTTAGGCTAACTTGCATCATAAATAACATTATGTCACATTACATAATGAGAAAGGTGGAGCACCAGTGTCATTAATTAAGGACAGACAAAACTTTCCCTTTTCAATACCTTCAGTGCATAACTCTTCGCCAATTAAAAGACCCCACTGCCAGCTCACCTGCGTTGCCCCATATGCTGATCCAGACCTCATCCCAGTATGCCCTATGGACACAGGGACAGTAAGCACACCCTATACCCTCTGTCATTTTTTGTGATAATATGCAAAATCTAGGTGGTCCATCTGGGGCTGCTTGAGTATGGATACTTATTTGTGTGCTCTCTTAGAGTTTTGGAGTCCACACTGCACGTTTGGAGAATGAAATAAAACATATAAAAATAACTTTTCAATCTAGTGTTGAACTGCTCTTGGAAAATATTCGTCTACTAACAAAAGTGACTGCCACCTCCCTGCATTTATCTGGTCTAAAAATACTTTGTCGTAAAGAATTCACTCATATTTCATTCGTGAGTCTATAATTTTCTCTAAGAATTTATTTCTTGCTGTGGAAGTGTTTATTTTCTCCTATGCCAGTGACGCTAGTGCTTGAAGTGTTTATATCGTTGTCATGCTGCTGCAGTAAGACTTGCCCTTGGTTTTCTACTCATATGGATTATTCTGTGTTAGCACATCATGAGAGATGGCAACAAACCAGGACACAATTCATGGAGATGGGACGCACTAACACACTCTGGCAAGAAGAGGTTTGCACACTGAGTAAGGCAAACTTTTGAGCACACATGACTCTCTCTGGGTAAGATGTAGAAGTAAGCTTCAAAGCTTGGCAGAAGGGGAGGGAAGCTGCTCTAAGCCAAATTGGGTGTGTGTAAGTTTGGCCACCCAGCAGATAAGGTAGCTGGTACTTGCTCAGCAAAATGGGGTGATTTCATAAATTTATCCCTTGAAGTGTGGGGAGGGGTAATGTATCACCTGCCTGAAGTGAGAATGGGAAAGGAGCACTCAGTGATGTGCAGTTAGTTTCCTAGCAAACTTTGGTTTGCTGCTTCTGTTTCAGATCTGTACAAAAGCTTGTGTTCCTGCAAGCTTTTTTTATTTCTCATCTTTTTTTACACCAGTTCATCTAGTAAAAGATATAATCCCTACCTACAAAACTTGTCTTGTTTATTTCTTATGCCTTTTGGCTACAATGATGCTACATCTTTTGATACAAATATGTGTTGAATACAACTTATTTTGATGTATGTGACGGCATATTCTCATCTTTCATTTTACATCATGTGAAGGAGACAATATGTTCTTGTGAAAAAGTTCATGGAGGGAAGTAACAAAATTAAATTGTGATTCCTATGATTTTAAAATGGACTTTTCTGAGAATGTGCTCCTCTGCTACACTGCAGTTTTTCCACAGTCCTGTTTACAGTGTACAGAAAGATTTCAATGTTACTTCTTTGATATCTAAATTGAAAAGTCTTTAGTTTATTTCTGTTTCCCTTGCATTTGGTTTTGAATATATAGCTTTGTCTCTTTTGTGTTTTCTGTTCCAGGAGATAGGTATGCACCTTTCAGACAAGTGGGAAGTGATTTATCTTTGATAGAAATGTGTTATGACATATAATGCTCTTATTGATCTATCATGCTGTTATCCTCAGATGTGCTTTCCTTGCAGAACTGTTTTCTGTGTTAAAGAAATGAGCAGCTGAAGTTCTGATAATCCCAAGCTAAATCTGAATCACACTCATAGTCTAAATATAAAACTAATAGCAAGATGTGATCAGAGTTTGCATATGTCAGCTTCATTTGCAAAATCAAATTCTGACAGGAAATGGAAAACAAGAAAATCATCCTCAAGAAGATCTTAATAACCTCCAAATTTGAATATTTTTATCTTTTTTGATTTGATCCTCTTTAGGGATTAATACCATACGTCAGGATGGTGCTTCCTATGCAGGAAAATTAACAGACAGAAAATGATGTTAAAAGGTCTTACATGCAGAATGAAAAAAAATATTTGTAACAAGAGGAGAATGAGAAGTGAATTTAAAGGAAATAGTTGCTTTTTCATAACTTTTCTACTTAGCAGCAGCAGGCAGGAATTTTCCTAATTTTCTGCAAAGTCTTGGTCACTAACTAGTCAGTGGGAAGGAAACACAGCAATATTGTTCTGTGTGCTGTCATATGACTTCGCCCAGCGGATAGCAGTGGCTTTGCTGGCCCGCGTGAGGGGCCGGGGGAAGCTCCGGCGTCGGCAGCATCGCCGCTGCCCTCTTGCTCAACAGCCGCCCTGTGAGCACACACGGCGCGGTGGCACCTGGCTTCACACAGCGCGTTCGCACAGCAGCAACAGAGCATTCACACAGTGACCACCTTGAGGCGGCTATCTTTGTCTTCCTGATTCTCCTTCTGAGAAAACTCCTTCCAAAAGTGGCCATGTCTTCCCTGAAACACCTTCAGGTCCATTAGCTAAAAAGTTCCTCGAAACATTTACTGTGAAAGGACATCTGTGAGAAATTCCTTCACTGGTGCAGCTGAAGAAATGTCTGGGAATATTTGTAAGAGCCCATAAAGCTGAAAAAATTGTGTGTTCGAAGGCCAAATGCCTGGAAAATGCATCCCAGAGGCACAGTTTGTTTTTTGCCATGCTTGGCCTTCCTGGCCATGCTGACACCCTCTTTTATGGGTGCCATGTCTGATGCTGTGAAACACATACAGGTTTTTCAGCCTGGAAAACATCACAAGAACAGTTTTGGTAAGGATCCAGCAGAGTTTGTAATAGGATTACATATCCACAGCAGACCTGGGAGTTGGGGTCTTCTCATGCCACAGGGATTCTCTCTGTCACCTTTCTCAGCACATGTCCCGGTCACTTGCTTGTTTCAGTGCAAAGTTTGAGCTCCAATTTCTTTCTTCAGTTTTCAAATTAATTCTATATAGGAGGTCTTGGGGAAAAAAAAAAACCAACTTGTTTTAGGCTTGAGTCCAAAACTACTTTAAAATAAGCATTAGTTAGTGAGACCATTCAAGCTACTTAAAGCATATACTTAATTTGGATCCCAAGAGCCGCAAGCACTGTGCAGTGAAAGCCAACTTGGCCTTAAAGTTCAGGCAAGGCTGGACCAAGTGCTGGTCTTCTCCAGCAGCATCATTGCACTTGGAGTACAGCTGCTTATGTTCCCACAATAAAAGCATCCTTAGGCCCGTAATAATGATGCTGTCAGGTCTGAAGATGGTTTTAATACTTCCCAGACATTCTTCGGTGTAGAAAATGTGATTAGATGATAAGTGAAGACCTTCACTGGATTTTGGAGGGGATTTGCACCTCTCTTTCTGTTTGTGCCTCAATTAATCCGTGTTAACTTTGTGGTTGGTTTAAAAAAAGTGAAGGTAAATGTGTGGCAGCTAGTACCAATATCACATAAGATCACCATTGTTAAGACTATAAATCTGTTCAAAGCAAAGAATTTATCCATTTTTGTGTCTTCCAGATAAGTGAACAACTTGGCAACAGCAACCTGATCCAAATTAATTATTCAAAATCTAAACTTCTTGCAATTTCAGTGTTGCTATGATCTTTAAGATAATTCACCACTGTCATCTGCTTTTGGTGCAGCCAACTATAAAGAAAAATGAAAACGGCCTCACATTCCATTAACATACTTCTTCACCTTGTTATTCTTTTCAATAGGCAAAGTTATCCTTCCTCAAAACACAGGCATAGTTCAGGCCATCTATTTTGTTCCACAAAGGCTGTTTTTAAAACCCCAAGAACAAAGATATTTCCTTTGAGTCAAGGCAAATTCCTCCCTTCAAATGTGAGTATCACCATCAATCTTCTGGCCGGAAAACATACTTACTCTCTTTTCCTTCCTATCTGGTTCCTGGAAAATTGCATCATTCCTAACCATTTTTAAAAAAATTATTTTCAGGAAGTGAAGTTTCTAACTCAAGGTCAGAACCTTGTTTATGACTTTGCAATTTTTACAACATCCTTGTGATTCAAAATATTGTAATTGCCTGTGAGTAGAAAAGCCTGCAGCATCACTGGTATGTTTTGGTATAGAGCAACAATCCTAGGATCCCTCAAAGCTATGGATCAGACTCACTATTTCCCTAGGGAATGAGTAAGTTTTACATTTTATATTTGTAGCACCCAAACTGATCAGTAGAAAAGCTTTTTACAAAGCTAGAGAACCCTTTTTTGGAGAGAGGCACACACATGCCCATGTATTTGCTCTGTAGCTGCTTAGGAGAAGGACGAATGCTCTGCCTGCAGTTTGCCTGTAAGGGCTGTTGTGGGGCTGCACCAGCCATTGCTGCCCAGCACTTCTTGGCTGCCCTGAGACATTTTGCTGTGCCAGGAACCAGTACTTCTTTGTTTTCCAGGATTAGTTTCCTCATCATCACCTTGAAAACCAGGACAGGAAAAGCTTTATGTATCTTTGTCTCCGAGTCAGAAACAAGTAAAGTCTGAAAAATCTGTCATCCCTTTTTGGCTTGTGATAGTTACCCACTCTTAAGAATCCGTGTTTAAATGGTGATGTGGACCTCCATGCTACTCCAACAAGCTACCTCCTTGATTTCACTGAGCATATAAATGCTGGTAATTGCTCACAATCAGCAGGAAAGGTTCTGGCTTACAGTGATTTATTTTATTGCTTATGTTAATGTGCCAGTGGGATAGAAGATAGCCTTGTGGGCACTAAGTAACAAGAGCTAAGTGATGACTCAGGTTGCCCTTGGAGACTGTCAACACGTACAGTTTTCTCCACTATTTTTTTCACATGATTTCAAAATAATTCCAAATGATTATGAATACTTATTAATTGAGCTGCTTTACAGGCTCTGCTGGCTGATGTTCAGTTTTTCACACTTTTTGTTATATATACCTTATCCAGGATTATTTCCACAAAGTCCTTTCTCCCTTTCTGTTTAGGGAAGACAAGGACACAAACAAATAACCACGAAATCACTTTGGGGTTTCTGATGTTTTGCACAGGCGTTCTTCTCATCTCCCTTTTCATTTGTCAGTGAGTCTACTTTCTCTCTTCTTCACCATTATGAAATCATCCTCCTTTTCTGTTCCTCTCCAGGCCTCTTTTCTCTCCTGTGTTTCTTCTGGCTTGCTTTCCTCCCCTGTGGCTTGTGCTTCAGCGACTCTCATTGCCAACTCCAAAACGCCTACATTGTCTACATTTTCGCTCCTGCTTGTGAGAGCCCTCAGTGACACTGACCTGCTTGTGAACATGCTGGGGAGGGTGAGAAGAAGACCTGAGGGACTAGCAGACCCCACTGTGATGGGCGCTTGGCCAGCAGTGGCAGCTCCTTTCCCTGTGCAGGATAACTGGCTACTGGCAGCTCTCATTCCCACCCTTCAGCCACCATGATCAAGCAGCCCTTTTGTTAGCACACACTTGAGTTTTTTTCTTGGACACCTTTCTCTTTTGGGCAGCAGCCAGCTCAGTGGCCTGACCAGCTCTTTGCCCCTGCATCTGCCAGCTTTCCACATCTTCCAGCTCCCTGGAAGGTTGCAAGAAAAGTGGACTCATGGCTAAACACAACACTGGCTAGTGAAAAAAAGCACAAACTCTGAGGATTTGCAAGCCAGGTCAGTGTGCAGAGCAGCAGGTAAGCATGGCCAAGCTGCAGCAGGAGGATGCCGAAAAAACTTTGTGCAGTTACATTTTCAGTTATGCTCTTCAGCGCCAAACGCAATCCATAGTTTAGTAACATTAATGCATCAGTTGGCTTTCATAATCACTACCATGATATTGCAATATTTCTCACTGTTTCTTTACCACTGAGTCTTTAAAATATTCCTCCTCTTTTATACTTCTATAAAACATGGCAATCAGTTTGTTAGACTGGGTGGAAAGGACCTACATACTTCCACTTGGAAATCTGTTCATCTTTTCAGTCTATGAAAAGATCACATGGGAAGCTACAAAGCAAATGAAAAGCAACGACATTTATTTGTGAGAAGAAAAGAAGTGCCAAGAGTTTGTAAAACCTTGGGAGAATTAGAAAAATGAGTGGTCTTAGGTGTCTGTAGTGGAGGGGGAAGGGAAAGCTACAATACATTAGCCTGAAGAAGAGTGAGAGAAATGAAAGCAGGAAAGATTCTGCAGAGGAAATTCTGTAGTTTATCTCTGTGTTACTGAACTATGTATAATAACTCATTGTGCACAGACAGGGAAAGCACCATTCCAGTAACTCCAGCAGGGAAAAGTCTGAATCACATGGGCAGCTTGATTCAGATAACAGCAGAAACAAAAATAAACTGTAAAAGTACTTTGGATTCCATGTATTTAATTTACTCAGTATTTATAAAAATAAGAAGGCAATAAAAGTAGTTACTCTAAGTAGTTGTTGATGCCTTTTTCAGAAGGATTTCATGGTTCTTTAATGATTCTGGATGACAAAGATTGTGTCTGATTCTTTCCAACACTTACCCATATGCAAGTAAGAAAGGAAATACTTCAGAGGTTTAGTTTTGGTGAAGCTGCTGCTAGAAAATGCAGAAGAAGAAGACTAATGTTCCCTGCCAAATGAAAATTTGCGGGGGAGGACAGCTGGATATTCTAGTAGTTAGCCATACTCAGACATAGTAACCATCATAGGACTTCTCCACTGGGACTTGGAGATAAGCAGTGTGTTGATCCAAGATACCAATTGTTTAAACGCATCGAGAAATTTAACCACAAGATGGAAACTGGCTCTGTTAAGTGCAGGAGCAGCGAAATGCTGCATTTGACCTACCACAATGGGTGGAAATCTGTGGCAGCAAGAAAACAAAAACATTTGTTTTATGTTAAATTACAAACTTGGTTTTGAAATACAGTATGACCTGGATGGTGACATAGCCTGTATTTTCTTTGGTAGTTTATAGGAACTCACTGCAGTACTTAGAGCTGGGTCTTGGGGGGAAAAAAAGGCTGCTGCACTTAGGTCTCATAATCAATTCAGTGTTCACATTAACTGTATAAGATCTGAAGGAGCCAGGATGGGAAATACAGCATACCTGAAATGAATGCTCTCATGGAAGAAATGAAGATTAAAAGCCAGCTTGCAGTGGCTGTTAGAGTGAGTATGGGCTTCCACAGTACAATGTGTGAGAGGAATTTGAGAATCATGGATCTTTCTGGGACTGAGAAAAACAATGCAGGTGTGGAAATCGGTGTTGGCTCTTGCCTAGTTTACTGGAACATGAACTCGTATTCACTTCCCCATTTCACTTTTTACTGTCTTTCCATTTAAGTGCAAATAGATTGGAATGGCCCTTGTACCTCTGTTCCCAGTGTGTCCATGCAGACAAACTATGATCATTACATTAAGCAGGACTCACTTCCTGCAAAATGCTTCCTGAGACACCCATGGTTTTAATAATCTTTTTAGAATAATGTAAGCCTTGTTTGTGCCTGGAAACTTCATCTTTGCAGTCAGGTGAGAGAGAGACCTTTGGGAAGAAAGCAAGTGCCAAAATCTGGCACAGGCAGAAAACATGCAGCCCCTCTGAGCTGGGTGATGGCAGCAGGCTATGGACCGTCCCCATGGGTTAATCACTAATCCGTGTTAGTGCAGATTTTTGCTCTCAAGACATTTCGGCTCCATTTCTGCAGGCAGGCTGGAGTATGCAGCAGCCTTGCTGCTCCTGGCACTGCTCCTTGGCAGGAAATACCTGCACCCAGCCCTGGCCTCTGGTAACTTCAGCAGCTTTTTGTGACAGCTCAGTTTCCTGCAGCTGGTGTTCTTAGGAACTTCCTCACTTGTTTCCCAGAAAAAAACATCCCTCATATGTAATTTTCATTTAAATCCAGTAACCCTCACAGAGCAACAGTTTCATAGCGGATGCCTCCCCAGTCATGTCAGAAAAGCAAGCACAAATGCAAATATTTTAGGGGCAACTATTTTCAAACCAATCTTCTGAAGGTCTCCTGGTTGCCACTGTTTTCTGATGGACAAAGAGGGAAACTGCTCATGCTCTTTGTGGCTGCTTTTCACATTTCCACAAAGCTGAGGCTCTGCTGTGGCCTTTTTGATCCCCATCTTAGCATTTTCCTCAGTGTTTTCCTCAGCCATGGTGCTGGGCCATGCTGCCTATGCCTTGCCCACAGCAGAAACTCCTGCCAGTTTTATTCATTGCCTGAGTCCTCAGTGGGGTTTGAGTGGGACCTCCAGGTGATAGCGCTGCAGGCAGGGTGGGGTGCCCGGAGGGTGCTTCATGCCAGCTCTCATGAGACCTGTCTGTCTGTCTGTCTGTTCTGTGTAGTCACCTGGGCTCCAGCCCCAAGGTACATTCCACCAGTGTATTGAATCATCTCACTGCAGAGAGCAGGAAGGAGCAATATTGGAGGTTCAGGAACTGACATTTATTTTAACAAAAAGTAGACGTGTGATTGACCACATTAGCCCCAACCCAATAATTCCTGAGCATTTGGGAATACCCAGAGCACCTCACTTGGTTCCATTTAATTTTGCTGCAATGTGAGCTGTTTGGAGATGATGTGAAGAAGACTAATAAAGATCATGAAAAATCTAGTTATATAACCTACCCTTCCTTTCCAAGACCCAAACTGAGTTTCTACATTATTGCTAGTACCTATCCAACATATATCACCTATCAATTTATGTTCTGCAACTGGAAAACCTTTTTTTTCCCCTTTTTCTATATGTAAATATTAATGAAAATAAAAATTACACCTTATTTGTAATTTAAATAATATTTTCAAACATGGCTGATTATGTTACCCGTTACTGGGATTACCTGACTGTTCTCTTATTGGAGAATGTTTCTGTTCTTTCAAATGATACCTAGCTTCAGATGATTCTCCATGAGCAACTGCAGCACGGTGGTGTTTTTGTGCATCTGTGTGGAAGAACAAAATCAGACTAAATAATTTAGCCCACTTGAGAATAAAATTAGGGAAAAGAGTATGTTTTCCTGTGGTAAAATAATAAATCATATTTCCTGGAATAGTTGCCCCTGCCATTCTCTACAGCAGGGCTTTGTGCTCAGCCAAAGGCTTGAGGGGTAAGAGTTGCCTGAACGGAGTGTGGCAGTGGCCTTCTCTAGGCTGCTGAAGAGCTGGAGGGGTGGCCAGAGAACAAGAAAATATGGCTTGTAGTTACAGTGGTGGCCATAAGGAGACCAGGAAGGCAGAGACTAGAAAAATCAAAGGAATGTAAGTGCCTATGAATGAAAAGCTGTGCCTGGGTAAAGTAAACGTGGAAGTATTTGTGCTGGCCTGGGGCAGGCACATAGTCAGGAAGGTCGTGGGATGAAGGAAGGTGGCTTGCAAGAGGAACTTCAAGAGGTGGTGTTCCCAGGGAGCTGGCAAACTGGGACAAGGGTGCAAGAGCGACAGAGTTGACAAAGAATCACTTTATGACAGCCAAAAGCAGCTGTGCAAGAAGACAGAAGGAAATGCATGTGAAAGCAGGTGAAGCCCGGACTGTCACACTTAAGAGACTGGAAGTAGAAAGGCCAAGGAAACTGGTGCCGGGCATATCTACTCTGGAGATGGGATGGCATGTCGACGTTCCTTGAAGGAATGGAGGCTGCCTCATGGCATCTTGGTTTCTTCTGGAGTTGAAATTTGGGCATACACTGGCCACGCTCTGCTCTGTGTCTCCAGAAAGGAAACCTGGGCACACAGACTGAATAGGAACTGTAATGCCCTGCAAAGAGGGATATGAGCTAAGCCACAGGGGACCTGAGGATATGACCTGGTACAATCCAGCTGCTGCATGAACACTTGTGAGTGAGATGGCTAGGCATGACCTTGGGAGAGGACAGACTTGGGAAAGACAGGGTGGAAGAAAGAAGCAAATTTCAGGGGAACTAGAAGAAAGTAAAGGTGCCATCTGTCTGGACAGACCTCAAGACATTCACAGAGCTCAGCACTGTGAATAAACTTGAAGTGACAACTTAACCCTCTTTTGGAGCAAAGACCTTGTGGCAGGTAGAGAGGCTCAAAGCATGGGATTTCAGACACTGTCCCAATGTAATTTCAGTTCCTTTTTTTAAAATCATTGCACCATCTCATTCATCTCACAAGATGAGCAATCTTCCCATTCTTGGGAGAAATAAGGTATAGAAAAGACTGCTTCTCACGTTATTTAAGTTGATGGAATTGCCTGATTGTAAAGGTGAGATTAATTGTTCAGCTTGTCAAGCAGCATTCTAGGAAAAGGGCTTCTGCACTGCTATGAAGCTCCTGTGTGATGGCAGGCACCTTATGAGAATGAGCCTTTCCAGACATGACCACCCTTTCCAAAAGGCTAGCTTTGTGCTTAGGGTTCTTGTTTCAAGAACTATCATCATGCAAAACCTCTTTGAAGTTATGCTTCAGATGCATGTAAGCAAATGCTGAAATACAAAATAAGCAAGTGGAGGACATTAAATTGTGGACTCAAATATGTGGCTGTGCCACAGTGCTGCCTCTCCACATTCTAGGTCCACAGAGCTGTATACTGCTTAACACCTTCTTAAAGGCCTGCAACACTGTGAAAATGAGTAATTCATGTTTCACAAAGATGACATTAAAATGAGGACTAGAAATGAATGAAGGCGTTCATCCCTCATCAGGATGGGCTTTGGGCAAACGTAAACACTGTAAATACACAGAAAGCATCTTAAAAAAATAAAATAATGAACAGCTACTAAGTGAGGATTCCAGGAAAAAAAACGCTATGCAATCTTGTAATTAATGCAACCTTAATTGAGGCATTTCCTAGTTTCAGAGCATTTAACTATCCTCCTTTAACACTCCTTTTGTATAGTGTTTTCCTGTACACATGACACACTGAGTTACAAGCCCAGTGTCTCTCACTCAGTTCTGAATTTTGGGGACGGATATTCATATGACTTGATACAGATTTATGGTGAACTAAGAACGCATATGCTGCACTTCATTTGTACCCAGTTTCCAAAATGGAAGCAAACCAGACATACCAGTTTTGAAGTTTTTTACATAAGCAGTTAATTCTTCTCCTGCAGATTCAAATGAAGGAAAAGTGGCATGGGATTTTAGCAAGACTCACTCACTTATTACACTTATACAAGATCTAAGACATTGGGTCTATTCTCCAGCTATGCCTTTTCCACAAAAAATACATAATGCAGGTTTATGTACCTTGTAGAATTTAATCTCTCATTTTAATGCCCAGACTTGTTCTCTTTACCCTTGTAGTGTCTTAAGTCATGGATGCAGTTGTATGCCATCTCCCCCCTCCTCTTTTGTGAAAAGTGCTCAGTAAGTTAAATACGCATGAAATTAAAGATACACTTTTAACATAATCTTTAAAGAAAATCCTCCAAATGCCTCCCCCAAGAAAAAAATCACACCATTGCTTAGGATTATCTATTTATTTATTTCAGTTAAAACAAACATACAATGTTTCATTGAAACTGTGTTGCTGGCCACGAGTCTAGCCAGCAAGCATAGCTAGACTGCTGGCCTCTACCAATAAAGGTGGGTATTTACATATGTACACGGATGTACCGCAGGATGCGCGAATTTGGCGGCCTAACGAGCGTTAGATCGCAGAGGTGGTTAACTTGCTGCATTCAGGGAATCGTAACATCCATGGTAAATTTCGGAGAGAAAGTATACATGAACCTGAACAATGCTTTCTATGGACCCAAGTGATTCCTGTGTTTATTGCAACATATACATTTGTAATAAATACAAACTTAGTGTTTCCTTACACACCTTAGGTGTAACACACTTCTTTCATCTCTGTAAGCAATATACCTTGTTGTAAAAGGCTCTTTCCTTTGACAGCTGTTATACAGATGTACAACATGGACAACTCCTTGAAATGATGTAACAATCAGTAATGAGAGAGGAATATATACATAAATCCTGGACTCCAAACCTACATTATATACATTATACTTACAGTATATACACACATACAATTTATGTACATAGACTATCATAAATATTGAAAAATAGTTTTAGTTTTAATGGATTAATGCTTTATAAATAACATGTTACATTTATGACTGAAATATCATGGAAGACAGTAATGTCTAACTGAGGTGACAGAACAGTGGTTTAATACTGAAGCTGCTCTTTTAGGTGGTTTGTAATGTAGGTAACTTTAAACAGGTTTGGAAAAAAAATAATTAAAAAAAAAAAACAACACACGTTGGAAATCGACCCAGCCAAGTGGAACTCAACTGTTGCAGGTGGAGAGTCAGTCATCAAATTATGTAACACATAATGTATAATCTGGAAATTGCTACATTCAGAGAATTAGTGACATGTACAATACACTATGAGGTGTCATCACAAAAATCATCTTCCCTTCTGGTTGCCAAGAAGGACTTTGTAGTAACTTCTGACTTACAACTCCTTCCTCTACTACAGTTGCTGTGAAAAAGGAGGATATTTCTCACTTTCTTTCCTCTTTTTAAATGCTGGCAAGGGAAGCACTTCATCCCTTATGTGCTACAAATTGCTCAAAGGTAGACAACATTTTAATCCTCTTCCACCTTTGCACATTTGTGGAGGAAGAAGAAAAGCTGCCAAAGTACTGAGGAGGCACGTGCACAGCACTTCTGTGGAGATCAGGTAACATGGGATAGTTAGCCATGGATGTACAGTACCTGAGGCAGAGAAGTACCTACGGAGCGTTAGTCAGTGCTGACTCCAGGATCATTAATTGCCAGTTGAGTACCACCGAATTAATAATACAAGTAACACAAGAGGAATCTAACTTGTCATTACAGTTTTACACTATAGTCTTAGTGACCAGTACTTACAGTCATGCAGAAGTATCAATACAAAATACCTGCAGTTGTTTTTCCATAGATTTTAAATGGCTGGGCAGAGCTTGACATTATCTGCCAAATGGTGACTGTTGTTTAGATTTATTTCTGATTAATTCTACAAGAGCAAAAAAGTCTCAGGCACTGTTTAATCAATGGATTACAGGCCTTTACTTCTTCTTTCTGACACGACGACTGAGTGGGACTTCGTAAATCAGATTTTTAAAACATCGTGTCAGATGAAGACAGTCGACCACGTTGCCATGACTATTTCATTAATAATCTCTATCTAGGCTTTTGTACCCAATATTGCTGTGTTTGAGAACCCCTTATAAGCCAAGTACGCTGTTATACAAGTGTTACCTCTCTTCAACCTGGGACAAGAATGAAAGAGTAAACATGCACTAGAAACAAAATAGCTCATCACAACCATACAGCACCTGTTTCATCAGCTAGGGCTCATTAGAAACTTATCTATTTCTGAAGCAAACAAGTATGAGATGACTATCCAGCCTATGAGGTTATCTTTAATACTACTATACAGTATAAATTGGAAGAGGAATCCCAGTTGCGTATGTGAAGAGAGTTGGTACCAAGCATGAAATATTGGTGCAGTTATTTTGCGGATTTGACTCAGAAACGGAATAGTCAAGTAATTCAAAATCCAATAACGGATGAGGAATTTGAGAAATACTGTACAGTTTTTGAATATTATACAACTAGAAGACTATTTTTTTGTTTTCCTACAAAGTGTTTCAAGATAGATTGGACAGAAAAAAATCCCAACATTGTTACAACTGACAATGGACCTTATTAATAAAGGGAACTTGAGGAGGGAGTTTTGTATTAATGGCATCATATGCTCCAGTGCCATTCAGTTTCTATCTACAACAGGAAAAAAAAAAAACACAAAAAAACAAACCAAAAAAGCAAAAACCCCAAACCCTGTTTTACTCAATTGCACTACTGAGTACCTCAAGAAGGGAAATGTCAATGCCATCTTTACAATTTTAGATTACTTATGCTTTTCTCAAATGTACCCTTTTCTAAAGGGTGGGTTTTTTTTAAAGTTTGAAAATTTACATTTCCACACCATTTTTGGTAACTCTAGTTACTTAGGTAAACTGACAAATGATTTTCAGGATTATTTTCACTCTCATTCAAACTAAGGGAATTTCATGGGAAGCATTTAGTCATTAGAAGCATTTTTAAAATAAAATTTCTTTTAATTATGCCTCGACAGAATCATAAAATATGTTGAGTGGGAAGGGACCCATCAGAATCACCATGTCCAACTCCTGGCCATGCACAGGGCACCCCAAGAACCACACCATGTGCCTGAGAGCGTTGTCCAAACACTTCTTGAACTCTGTCAGGCTTGGTGCTGTGATCACTTTCCTGGGGAGCCTGTTCCAGTGCCCAACCACCCTCTGGGTAAAAAACCTTTTCCTGATATCCAACCTAAACCTACCCTGACTCAGCCTTCACGTCTTTTCCTTGGGTCCTGTCATGGGTGACACCAGTGAAGAGATCAAGAAAGTCGAACTAAATTTAATTTAGGACATGAATTAAATATTTTTCTGAGCTCTTCTGTTATTTTTTCCTTCTTTTTAGAAAAATGTTTCTTAAAGTCAAAATAGTGCTTTTGAGGTCCATAAGAATTTTTGGTACAAAAAATAATAGTGTTTCTCTTTTTCTTTTGCTCTCTCATTGGTTATTTAAACACTTTGCTGTAAATTAAAGAGTTCTTTCTCACATCAAATGGTTCCATTAGGCACATTCAAGTAAAATAACAAAATATCCAAATAACAATGACGAAAGCCAAACATGGCTTGATAAAAGTCTACAGAGAGTTCTGTCCATTCTCTGGAATGGAATAAAGTTGTCACTTCCTTCAGCCAGACACTCACGTGGTTTGATGTTAATATCCACTTCCATCATGCAGAATAGTTTCTTAAAGACAGAGTTCAGATATTCTACAATCAGAAGAACCATCAACAAAGAATCTGCCTTTTAAAGGAAGCTGAATAGCACATTTTCGTTCTCAGTAGGTATCTGAGTGAACACTGGCATTTGAAGTGGAGTATTACAGAGATTAAACCAGGGCAGTTAATGGCCATCAGATGTAACATTCTGGGTCCAGTCTAGAATAATCAGTGTCATACACCCAGTCATCACAAGTATACCACTTAGAAAGAAGAATGAAGCCTGAAAAAGAAAACATAGAAGGAGTATTTCAGATTCTGCTATGACACTATGGTAAACCACAAGATAGACCTATAAATTCATGCCCATGTATAGGAGAAATGCCATTGCTCACAGAGGACAGAGTAAAAGAGACAAGAGATAAAGTCAATGACAAGGAGCTAAGTATCTTTCTTGTATTTGGGGTCTTGTCTCAAATAAAAAAGTGCCTTTATTTTCAGTATAGCAGACCTCACCCTCAACTAAGGGAAGTGAACGTAGCTGCTGATAGCAGTCAGGCTATGCCATTGTGCTAACTTGACTCTGTCTCAGTATGTCTGATTTCATTATGAGTCACTATGTCTATGATCAGTAAGAACATCAAGAACAATCAAGATAACCCAAACAATTGGCAGAGATGAGCTTTTATGGGGAAAATTAAATAAATAAGTCTTAAAAGAATATTTGAAGGATGTTGAGGCTTTTTAAATATAGCTCTTAGGGTATTCTGTTGAAATCTGGTTCTTAGCAGCAACAGAATGACCCAGCTACTGTTGAGATTGGGGCCCAGGGGCTGAGCGAAGTCACTGAAGTAAACTGAGTCTTGTGATGGCCAGTTTCTTGGTTTTGAGTTCCTATGCAACTCCTTGCAACTATGCAAGATAACATTAAATGCTAATTCATCTACTACCTTCACCAGGACTTCAAAATTCATAAATCATGAAGAAGATAATTAAATTTTTTGCTTTGAATTAGTAAGCAAGTGTAGTTACATATAGGTCTATACATACCCCAATCTTTTGCACTGACTTCATTGGTTCCTTCTTCACTAATTTGATATAAAAGGCAGAAGGAAGTATAAAGATCAGCATGGCAGCAGCAGAAGCACCTGTAGAGAAAAAGCATGGAAATAAATATTCATAAAAAGGTAAACATACTCTAATTAGACTGGAACTGCTTTTTCTGAAATGTGAAAGACTGCTTGGTCTGAGAAGAAAATGCTTACCAATGAATCCAAAGATGTCTCGAATAGTAGGGACAAAGATAACGAGCACGTTGGTAAACGCCAGAAGAGCAACGGTAATGGAACAGTGACGCCACCAACTGAACTCCTTCCCTGCCCACAGCAGCTGGGTAATGGAACTGCGGATCTTTGGAAGGTGGGGTGGGGGGAGAGAGGGAAAAAAAAAAAGACAGTTTAGTCTTCATTTTGGAAGACAGTGATTTGTCACCTCAATTAGACCTTCCTTCTGTAAGTATTTTAACATCATTTTCCTGAATGCTTCAGATTTTAGTAGAAGGTGAAAGATGAAAGTAATATAGAGAAAAAAAATGAGGAAAAACATCTGGCTTGAACAAAAATTAATTCCAGGAAATTTTGTAACATCTAAGGACGCTGCTCAACAATATACATATAAATGGCCAGATCACGTCCACAATGTACATACAAAAACATGCTGGCTTTTGTAAGCTGATAATACAACAATGTAAGTACTTTTATATAGGGACAATCTGTTTCATTTCCCCAATAGAATCATACCAGGAAAACAATTTAATATACTTGTATCTACTGCTTAGTAAATATTACATCTTTATTGAATTAACAGTATAGCTATAATTCATCAAGCTTATTAGAATAAATTTCCTTTTTCAGTCAAGAGAAAAACTCTTAATAAACAGGAGTTGCCAAATCAGTAAATGACTGCAGCAGAATGGGTGTTAAAAAATGGTAGCAAGACACCAAAAAAAACCCCCCAAAAACTTACTGGGAAAATAACTACAGGTACAGTGAGGGTTACAGCCATAAGTACAGCGAGACGCACAATAAGAAGGAGAACATCAGCACCCAGATAAGCAGAGTAGGTGTGAAGCAGTTCTGGTTCCACTTTTCCTATAAAGAAAACAGTATTTTAATTAGAAATAGTTGACATACTTCTTAAACATGTGCTTCTCCTCTAGATTCTAAGCAAATTTTACAGTTACACCAATATGAATCGAAAGCCTCAGGAGCTCCTGTTTGAATGTATCAATTTTACACAGGGATGACTTGGAGGCACAGAATCTAGTTTAATCCAATTTTAATCCTATGTCTTGGGCCTAATTCTACTACTGATCTCCTTTGGGGTATGCATTTACAGAAGCACTAAAAAAAAGCCCAATTAACAGTGTATATTTAGCATGCATAGTAAATGCTTGCTTGTTCTATTAAAAAAAAATACTGTGAGTGTGCAGAACATAAATAATTTAAAAGAAAGCAGAGAAGGCAATATTCACCATAAAATGTCAAGTATCCAAAGAGAGCAGCCAACAAATACATGAGGAACATGGCAAAAAAAGATACATAGGACACATTCATCATTCTTTTACGGCTTCGGCTGTAAGAAAAAGAAACATTGTTAGTAGTGAGAACATACTGTTTCATACTGTATTTGTTTGTTTAGCAAAATTACAGATATATATCTAACACTAACCTTTTCAGTTCTTCATAAATAGGAAGAATTGCAGGATGGCAGACAAAAGAAAATGTTAGGATTGGGACAGCATAAACAGTCTGAAAAAAAAAAAGTATGTTTCTTAAGTACCTCAACAGACATTAAAAATTTACTTTAAAAAAATCATCGGTAGATTCTTCAGTTTTGACCTTATTTTGTGATGAAGACCAGCTATTCTTTACAATGGAAACTTTGGAAAAACTTGAAACAAGTTCATATTTTCTTAAACCCAGACCCTGACGTACCAAGTAGTCTCAAATGCCACTGGAAGCTAATGATGAGCTGAATGTATTTGCATTTAAAATCATGTCCTGCAACTCACAGGCTTAAGCCATTATATCTTGAACTTGGTATTGGGTATTACATGTGTGGAGATTCACCACTGTAACTGGGAGCCTTCATGAGTCAAGGATTTGTGACTGGAACAAGTCAAACATCCTATTTTCACGCTTTTACAATTTTCTTTATCGTCTTCTGCAATATACTTTCTAAAATGCTTCACTCACTTCCTTGAGAAAGCTTGAGAAATGCTGTGCTGAAGAATGAGAGGTGTTTTTTGCCACTCAAACAGGCACTTCAAGCTCCACAAATTTCTGTGTAGTTGGCATGTGGAAACACCCAGTCTGCATGAGGTAAACAGTGCCCAAGTCTACTGGAACAGAAAGTCTTAACACATCCCAATTTTAAAACTGGGCAACTGCTTGAAGGAAAAATGACCTAATTTATCTGCTATGTACTTAGACTCAGTTATTTTCAACAGAGCATCTGATTTTCTGTCAGTTACCTGTGAATTGAAGATGAAATATTTTGGCTTGCATATATCATCACTTGTTATATTTTCATCTAACAAAGGTGCCATTGTTGCATTAATTAATGTCATGTTCATGATGACACTGTCCATAGGACAAGGAATCTGAAACATCTTCCAAATTACCTAGAAATAAAGCCATGCATTTATTACTTTGACTAATGCAAGATGTGATAATTTTTAGAAACAGTATTTAATTTCACTTTGAAATGCAGTTTTACAAACACTGGAAGTTCACAAGATTATACTTACAACAATAAGAAAGAAGACCATACAAAGTAAGGAAAAGCCACTGGTATAGCCCAAATACCCTGTGATCAAGAAAGATTAAAAAAAATCTAAGATACAATAAACAGAAAGACCATTCAAGTGAAAACATTGTAACAAAATAATGAACTGTCAGTGATCTCTTTAGATTGTCATTTCCTTAGCATTACACAGAACAAGTTAATTATTCATTGACTTTCTGCTAATCTCAACCTAGATCTGAAAGTTCTGAAAGACATATTAGGGTCTGCACATACAGTGAGTCTGTAATGTTAAACTTTTTAACTTACAAGAAAAAGATGCAAACTAAAAAAACCCACAGCAGCAACTATATGAATTGTTTATTGTGTATTAAGAATGATTATAGGATTAATTTTAATAGCATGCACTATCAGTTAATTTAGTCTTTTTCCTTCTGCTTTTACTGATTTACTTAACTTCTAGAAAATAGTAATTTGAGAGAGTAATTCACATTGAGACTCTCAGTTATTAAGGTTCCCCTACAAGATTCTCTGAATAAAGAGCGTGGTTAACTGAATTACTCACATATATCACTGTATTACAGCCATTTCAGATAAAGCATCTGGTATGAATATTCTGTTACTCCTTGGGATCTAAGATACTGCCCAGGAATAGCAGCCCTATACTTTGAAGGCTGTTACACGATAGCTGGTAACAATATTATATTATTTCACTAGCGACCAAAATAGGTCAAACTTTGGGATATGAACAGAAACAGAAAGTTACTGTTGAGCTTCGTTCTAAAGCCATCCTATCTGCTGTCCTTTCATCTTCCATAAACACATCTGTAATTTAGTATATTTGTCTTGATTTTTTTTTCCTTTCTTCAAGAAGACTGACAGCAATTACCTAAACGCTAACTAGTCCCAAGAGACAAGTTTGGAGACAGCTGTTAATTCACACATCGTTTCAAGACTCAAACATTGCATCAACCCATTCCCTTAAAGTATTTTCAATGGGTTTTTATTTT
This sequence comes from Eulacestoma nigropectus, assembly GCA_013397775.1. Classification (NCBI taxonomy): domain Eukaryota; kingdom Metazoa; phylum Chordata; class Aves; order Passeriformes; genus Eulacestoma; species Eulacestoma nigropectus. The sequence continues at coordinate 838,780 of VZTE01003158.1, forward strand.
GATTGCTCTCTACTACTTACCTAGGTTTTTCAGTAGGGACAGGGGAAGAATGAGGATGACAGACACCAGCAGCACTAAATAGTCACCGTTGAGATACCATTCTCTGTAGAAAAGAAGGTAATATTTGTAATTAATCAAGTATTTAAAAATTACATTTGCAGTTTAGTCTTCACTCTTATCTTCTACAACACATGGCTCCTTAAAAAAATGCACTACCTGATATCACAAAGGATAGCATTTAATTTCCTATATGGACCTAACACCCTACAATAGCTTCTTATCTCACCCCAAACCTGCATTGTGCCTTTCCTTTAGTGTCCTTTTATAAAAATAATATGCATCTGGAAGTCAGAAGACAGAAAAATAAATGACTGGTCAGAAAAAAGTCAAGTGGGATCAATCATGTAAAAAACAGTAATTTTCTTAAGTGCTGGTTCCCAGCTCTCCAGATGTGTTACAATATTACAGGGCCCCAGCAGGGTTTCCACTTTTAATGGAAATAAAGTTCTGTGGGGAGTCCTGTAGGAGTTAAAGAAAAACAGGTGAGGGCTGAAGGTAAGGCTGAGAAAACTCCAACAAGCACTGGGAGTCTCCTGGAGGCACATTTAGTCCCTTTCAGTAGGGAAAACATGGCAAGAATCTCAGAAGCTTTTTCCTTCAAAACATTTTTGCCATTTATTCTGTAAGAAGCAGCAGCTGTTTTTTCACAAAACATTTTTGAGCATTAGAAGATTAACATCTTTTTTGAAATACATAAAAACAAAGTCCTACAGGATCATCCTATATGCTTTAAGCAATTAAAGTAACACTAAGCATTTATTCCCAAGTATTAATACTTTACATCCTATTATGATATCATTTAACAGTATTTATTTTAAAAAGGACTGTATACTATTTAGGTAAACAAAAATATTAATAATTGCAAATTTGTATATGCAAACTTAGTTGCTAAGTTATAGCCCTTTATATGGTAGTAGAAATATGGAATAATTAACAGACTTGCTCTGGATTTATACAGTAAATGCAAAAATGATGTAATCTTCTCTTTCCTCAGTTTTACCTGGGACAACCAGATGTAAAAAAGGAGTATTTTTGAAACTTCAGATGTATAGGACTTTAACACCATACACCTTTTGTTGTCTTTTTTTAAAATACAGTAGATTTGTGGCAAATTTAAAAGAAATCACAACACAAGAACTCCTTGCAGTTGATACAATCACAAGAACATGCACTGCTATTGTGCATACCATAGAGAGACCATCAGGACTTTCAGATCAAGGACTTCTGAGTTTTTCCCATGCTGAAGAGTAAAGAATGGGATTGTGCAGTTTTAATATATAGCCAAGTACTTTAGAAGTTGCTAAACAAATTTTAATGATGGAGCTAGTATTTGTAATATTGTCTCAGAATTCCAGAAGCTCTTTTACAGTAAGCATTATTTTGGGACACTTAAACAGGTAAGTGCTTACATTTTAGGCCCCAGGCTGCCAGAGTGGAATCCATGCCAATGGTAGCCACCCAGACTCCCCTAAGCAATGTATGGAGAGAGTCAGTTAAATGGGGTTCACAATTGCCAGAGCACTGAGAAAATATTTACTTTAAATCAGTGTACAGCTACCTAGTGCCAACCAACAAGAAAACATTTGATACAGATCTCAATTTCTTCATTTTCTCTGCCAGATTTGCAGAGCAGCAGCTGTATCCAGTGAGATTCACAGACTTTAACTTTCCCTCTTGAATTGCAACCAATTTTGAATGCTTTACTGAAGACGGGACAGTTAAAAATATTTGCCTCCGAGCCCCCTTCTAAATTCTGGCTACTCCAGGGGCTCTCTTAAGAATTGAAAAATATGGACTTGAATTCAGCCAAAGGAGAGATATGAACCTTCCCAGCAAAGAATTTGTAAACAGAACACTACTAAGTAAATAGGGTAGGTGCACTATCTGAGTACATTTTANTAGCTGCATGATAAAATTTAAAAAAAAAAAAAAAAAAAAAGGCTAGCACTGTTGTTATGACAATATCTATCAGCAAGCTGTATGAACATCACCAAATGGTTTGAACCCCTTGGGGAACACGGCAGAAAAATGCCTACCTTCTGAACTCAGGCTTAGGTGTAAGTTGGAGTCTTGAGCTGCTCAGCCCTCTCAAGACTGGGACACTTCAGGACAAGGCACAGAAGTACAACTCTGAAGAGTGAGATTTATAGCACTTAACTCTATCCATCTGAACTCAGGCATCTTGTTGTTACACACCCTCTCAATACAGTGATATGATCAACTGTTCTTTGGAGATGCACAAAATGTGTCTAAGTCAGGTGCACTGAACTGATCACTACAGAGGATGACCCTTCTCCACTGATCATACTAAGACCAGTGTAATGATGAACTCAAATCTAACTTTCAGAGGGTGTGGTTAGATAAAATGAATCCTCCTCAAGGCACCTCTTTTTAAAGCCAAGCAGGAAAGCCACTCTGGAGTCAAGGCGTCTCCAGGACTAGATGGCAAGGCATCTACCACTCTAGTCTTGGGCATATAAACTGCAGTTTAGGTCAATGTTTAGTCTCTTTATCTTTTTGACAACTGTTCCTTAAAACAGTCATTGCATAACTGCACCTTAATCTTTATTTAATCACCTCCCACAATATTAATACTACAAAACCATATTAATCAGACCAAACCATTTTGAATGCAGTAAGAAAATGAACAAAAAACCAAAACAAAAACAAAGAACACCAACCATAATGACATTTATCTTTCCTTATTGAGCGTATGTACTGACTGGTACATACATTAACACTTACCTGATGTTCTTTACAGAACAGCTTTCTGCAATAAGATGCGACACCTGTATTTTTCTACCCTTTTCCCAGGTCAGGCTGGATCTAAATGAAGTGAAGCACTCAGGGGAAGGGAAAACTTACTGTATCTCTGTCTGAATAAGAAGCTACCCTACGGTGTACCGAACGTGGTCTTCATATAAAAATATATACAGTCTCCGTATTTGTTTCTCCTAATAGTTTCTCTGATGAGGAGTTCTAACACCTACCCTGTGGTCTCTTCGATGTTCATAAATGTCTTGATGACCAATGGTAACTCATATTTCACTATGAAGAGGTAGCTTGACATAGCTGTAGGTGAATAACATCATAGATCATTACAAATATAGAATATGCCACATGATGCAAGAATCACATAACATGTTTCATAACCTCACTTGAACACAAGCAGTTAATGAACACATGTTGTGTGACAAATAAGTCTCCAAGAATAAGCAGGGAACAATTACTATTGACAGTACAGACATTTTAAGATCTTGTCCTCACCTCCAATGTTCTGCATTGTAATTGATCCAGAAGCAGCAAGTTTTCCAGCCATACCAAAAGCCTTCATTCCCAACTGTTCATACAGCAAAGATCCTAAAAGAAAACAGAATATCGCATTGGAAGGGTGTACTTCACAAAGATACCACAAGAAACAAATACTACACAGTTGTAAAATAGTAATTTGCCATACCTCCTTCATTGGCAGTCTTCAAAAGAAGATGCACTGAATACAAAGAAAATATTGAGACAAACAGCAGGAGTATCCTGGGGAGAGAAAAACGTGCAAATTTGTAATAGCCATAAATGACTTATTGTAACCCTATTAAATAAAGATGTATCAAGCATAAACATTATCCATATTAAAATATTATATGGGAAAAAATGATTCTAAGGTCAGTTAAAAGCTTTATGAAAACCCAATTAATGCTGTGTGTAGAAAGGATTTTATACTAAATTGCATTTCTGAGGCATACAAAGAAATTCTAATGTAGGCTTGAACAATGATTCTATTCAGTCTGAAGTGGCATAAGCATCACCAAGTGTCAGGCTATTTTAATTGGCTACATATACAAAGTATCAATGGGAATATGGGGGGAGGGGAAGGTTTGCATCCTCGTAAGAAACTGTATTTCTCCCGTCTTCCTATCCCTGTTCAACTGTGTGTCATGCACCTACTGAACATATAGTTGAGACTAACTACAGCTGAAGTGATTATCTCTTGGTCTTAAAAGAAATCAGCTTTTCAGCTTAAACCTGTGTTATGTCCTTTCTTTACGTAAGGATGAAACTGCAAAAGCCTTAAAGAATTGACTGAAAATTCAGACTCATTGAGAGCTGTGTTTTCAAACGGAAATACACGTCTATTGCCATTTAAAAAAAAAATCTTTCCTCAGAAGTTAACTCTTCAGATGTGCTTACATGGGAATCGCTAGTGGCTTGTTTATCTTCCCCACAGCTTTTACAGGCAATGCATATTATTTCCAGAAGCACATTTGCATCACCTAAAATTCGGATCTCTCAACAACAAATCTCTCCCACAACAAATGCACTTCCTGGAGTGGCACGCTAGGGGGGACTTCTTGGCTGCTGGAGAACAGTGGAAAATTACAATGCATTAAAAAAAAATCCCTGGTCTTTCTTACACCAATACAAGCATTTTGCTTTATAGGAAACCTGAGAATCAGCATATCAAAAATGGCTTAAAACGGGCAAACTTTATTTCCCAGAGTACATTTCCTTTTGCGTCATTTTTGATGTTGGTGAAGTTTGTAAATGCAGCACAAAGAGCTGGAAACAAGATCTGAGAAGCATCACAGATCTACATAGGAAACTTATGTTACTGTGCCAATTCAACACTAACACATGCACACAAATAAACCTCTCTATTTCTGACAGGTAGAGATTAACTAGGATTTGACTCAGCCATTAACTAGAAACAGGACAGCTGAGAAGTGCCCGGGTTACACTACTTTAAAACAGCACAGACCTTGGACCTCTCAGTCCTAACCTGGAATAGCTATCTACAGAGTTGACAAGATCAGTTACCAAACTCATCTTGAAGCTCACTCTGTTTCTGGCTTCCAGACCACTCTGTTCATTTATTTAGTGCTGACACAAGTGACAAGTCACGGCACTTACACAAGTGACTCCATAGTCTTCGAAGAACTTACTGCCTTAATCAACTGCATCTGGATCTGATTCTGTAACCTAGTTATTAAAGGATGCCGTAATGCCCGCAGTGTCATCATAAATCCTCAGTATCATCTGTGATTAACTGCTTTCCTGCCTCAGAACTATATGATCTACACTAAGTTTTCTAAGGTAACGAGCTAGTTTGTCTTCGAAACAGCACTAATGCAAATAGATCTGAATGCAGTATCTGGAAATAAAAAGCAAATATATTGCCTCAGCACCCAATTGTTAAAATTGACAGTTTTGAACATTTTTTTCTCAGAAAAAAGGACCCCCAAGTCTGTTCAAATAGCTAACCTTAAATTCTCCTTTTTCCTCTCCTCAGAGGCATTCTAATGTGCATTACATTGATTATCTTACACATGCTGCAGAACCGCTTTAGAGCATGAAATGGATGTAGAGAGAGATGAAGTATCTCTTCTAGATTCATGCTAAGCCGTTCATTCAGTTTAGCATCATCTAAGCAAGTGAAAATCTTACTAAAGATTAACAAATCACCATATACTTAAAATCCTTTAGGTCAGAACTTTACACATTGGTAGTTTCCTCAGGAAACTGGAACACCACTCGATACACTGTGAAACATCTGGAAGTAAATCTGACCTACTTTCTGAAAATCTGGCAGCAGTCAGGGAAATTTTGAACTAAACATTGCTCTTCACACGTTCTTGAACATTCAGCACCTTCATCTATTTCCAGGATAAAAACACAAAGTTCCTTTAGACATATCCGTGGATACTCATCTGCAATCAAGTCACTGATACTACATGTTGTGTGAGCTGAACTGCCTCAAATACATGAAAAATGTACTTTCTGAAGACATTTAAAAGCACTGTCCGTAACTGTTTCCTTATGTCATTTCCAATTACATTACTGTAGTCCTGTCCTACACCTCAAAGCTTTTGCCAGTGTAGACATGTCAGTAAAGATATGCTGATTATTCCACATCCCTCCCTTGAGGGCAGACAGAAATTTTTATAGGTGTAACTGAAACCAGTTTTCTGAATTGAGTGAAAGCACAGCAATAAAAAAAAGACTTCTTTATTGGTTAAGTACATTGTAACTCTGTAGGCACAATGATGTCAGCTGAGGAAAGCAAGACCACATCCCTGATCAGGACTTGGATAATGGAACTTTCAGGGGAATTCTATCAGTTATTCATGGAGAAACTACAGCTAAGTCAAGTAAAATTCATTGTAAAATGTTTTTGAGGGTTGCAGAACTTGCAGTGAACCTGTTTTATTTTTGCAGGTTCTTCTGAAGGTATCACAATCTTTAAATTTAAAACAAGCCATAAATCCTAAAATGCAATTCTGCACCTATGAAAATGACTGGATATTTTCTAGGGGTCCTATTCTTACACTAAGTATCTTGCCATTATGAATTACACACCAGAATGACGGGTTTTTTTGATAAACCAAAAGATACTTACACAAAAAGAGCAATTCCAGTGTTAGCCATGGCAAAAGAAAGACCAAGGATGCCACTACCCACAATAGCATTGCTCAGATTAAATACTGACATTCCGAAGGAAGTAGTACCCGGATGCTGAGGAAAGGGAGATAGGTAATAATTAATAGAAAGTTATTACTCATCTCAGAATTGAAACAAACATATATTTGGCAGTATGTTTTTGTTTGTTTATTTGGGACGTCATTGGTGGGTACTTACATACTGAGTTTCATATTTCTTCTTTCCAAGGTTGGAGTCGAGCAAGAAATTTTGGTTTTCTGGATCAATATCCGCATAGTGGCTACAAAACAACATTGCATCATTAGTGACTCTTACGGGTAACTTGCACATTCACTTCCCGATCAGCATTTCCAATCCATTTCAAAGGGAAAAGGAAAAACCGACGGAATAACCCCGAAAAGAAGCACCCCACCTCCCACTATGCCAGCGCGCGGAGCGTTGCGCCCGTCTCCGGCCGCAGCGATGCCCGTGTTTCCGTACGGACTGCCGACGGGGCGGCGGAGCCCCCTCACCTCTTCATGGCGGCCGGCTTGGTGGGGTAGGGGTAGCTGAAGTCGTTGCTGTTGGAGCTGTAGCTACTGCTGTCCTCGTCGGGCGAGATGTTGAACTTGCCCATCTCGGCGCTGCTCATGCTGGCGGGGCCGGGGTCGGCGCTCGGCGGCGGCCGCTCTTTTGTCCTTGCCGGCGGGACTCGCCGCGCCTGCGGAGGGGGCGGGAGGCGACGTCAGTGCCGCAGCGGGCGCGCGGCCGTCACGTGGCCCCGCGGCCCCCGCCCGCCGCCGAGTGGAAAAGTACCGGGCGCGCGGGGCGGGGGGCGCGCGGACAAAGG
>VZTE01003158.1:846251-859203 GCA_013397775.1 Eulacestoma nigropectus
TGTCACATCGGCTGCCGGAGCCTCCCGCCCCGCGGCTGTACCTCCCTGTGTTTACCTCCCTCCTCCCCGCCGGCGACACCGCGCGTCCCGGCGTTTTCAATGGAAACACGCAAACCGGTGACGGGACTGCGTCGCGCCGCAGTCGCTTTGCGGGTTTGCCACCTTTCGGGGATGCAGCGGCGGCGCGTCCCTACGCGCGTCTCGGCGGAGCCCGGCAGGGTCTTGGCGACAAGCCGGGGCGCTGCCGCCGGACAAAGGCGCGAAGGACGAGCCGCGCTACGTCCGAAAAGTCGCCCCATTCCTCCTGGCGGCCCGGTAACAGCCAGCCCCTGCCGTACCTTCTGCGCAAGAGCTTGAAAGCGAGGGTTTCTCCCGAAGCCCCGGAATAACGAGATGCTCCTGTCTCCGCTGCTACTTCTTGCAAGGGAAAAAAGGCCCTTAACTATGAAATGTCAGCGAAAACAAGTCCCTAGATAAATAAAGGTAGAAAAAAAACACGTAAAAAAGCCAGCAGTATCAAAAGGAAAGAAAATATCGCGTCTGCGTCGCTCCGGCGTCGCTCCCGGTCTGACGGCCCCCTCGGGGCGCCGCCGCTCTTCAGGCAGGAATGTGGGCGCGTCATCGCAAGGGGCGCGGCGCTCGCCCGCTGCCGCGCCGCCCCCCGTCCTGCCCGACTGACCCCCTGCCGCCGCCCGGGCAGGGGCGGGGGGGCATCCCCGACTGAGGGGTGGGAGCCGGTCAGCGGCGTGCGCCCGGCCGGGGTCGGGAGCGGGGCCACTATCACATGAGCCTAGCAGCTCGCCAGTGTTTACATTGGGGCACTGGTTTACACGGCGGAGACGGGACGCTGCGGTGCTTGTCAAGAGCGCCCTGCCTGAGATGTGCTTCTACCGACCCGGTGCAGCATCCGCAGCGTGACTGCAGCACCCGATGGCTACCGGTTCACCCAGGATCTGCCTCCCTCTTCCCACCCCGCGCCTGCCTCCGGGCTCTGGCGCTGGCGTCTCCCAGTAGCAGGGTGCGTGGCAGGGGACGAGGTGCCGACCCATCATAGCTCCTCGCTGCAGTCACTCGCTATTTTTAACACCTGCAGCAGCGCACGTGCAAGCCCGGACCCTGAGGGCAGCCGACAGACACCCCGAACGTTTCCTTCGGGAAGTGAACCGGAATGACAGACTCCCCCTACTGATGTGATTCATGATAAACCCCCCCCGTACGAAAGAGAGGGGGAAACAGAACATCCTGCTTCCTTTTCCTCAGGTAACCACTCCACAAGATTTGGAGAGCTTTGCTGCTCTGTCCTCCGTGGAAGTGGGCGGCGGGGCTTTACTGTCCGCCGCAGCTCCTTACACGCGCGGTGCAAGGCCACAGCTCCGGAGGAGGCTTGGCGGGGGTAGGTGGGACCCATATGGCTGCTCTCTCTGAGGGACAGGGGGATCACAAAGCAGCGTCCTCATGTCCTGCCCTCGCGGCAGCAGCGCACTCCCACGCCAGTCTGGTGCTGGCAGCCTCGAGTGCGGAGAGAGGATGCCCTGCGACCGAGTTGTTGGACCCCTCTGTGTTATCGCCCTCCCTCCCTTCTTCTGCAGCATCGAGAGCCCGTGGAGGGTGCGAGGGGCGGCTGCCTGCCTGCTGTCCCGGGGCAGTGGCGGCCGCAGGGACACGACAGCAGCTCATACCGTCGAGAGACACCGAATCCCTCACCACTATCCCCGCTCCTCGGCCCACTGCAGTGCCCGCGGCTCTGACGGGGACACGAGGCTCCCCAGGGCTGAGACAGGCGGGAGGACGGTGGCTCTGCCCCGCGACTGTCGCCGGGGTAAGCGGGCGGGAAGGGGGTGGGAATCCGCCGGACGGCGCGAGGCGGCGGCACCCGACCGGCACCGCCGCCGAAGGTTCTGGACCGCCCCGACCGCCGCCGCGCCGGGGGGCGGGAGTGGAAGCGGGGAAGGGGCGGGGACCGACGAGGGCACGCGCAGGAGATGTGGGAGCCGAAAATTTTCCATCACTGCAGTCTTCCCCCCGCCCCCATCCGGCGCGGTACGTCAGGCCCCCCCCCGCAGCCCGGCGAGGCGGGGCCGGGCCGGGTGCGCTGCGGCGCCTTCCCGCGCAGCCCCGGGGCGCAGAGGGGCGGCGGAGGCGCACCTGCCTCCGCGGGAGCGGCCATTGAAATGACCCCGGAGCTCAGCTCGGGGCGTTCTGCGCTGGAGCCGGCTCCTGCCCTGCACACCTGCCGGCGCAGGGCGCCCGCCTTTACCCGGCTGCGGACGCGGCGGAGCGCGACTTGGGGTGCCTGTGGCAGTGAGGGGTGGTAAAGTCGCCCCAGGAGTGCCAGTCCACGGCGTTTTCGGTCCTCTGAAAATTTGACTGCACAACGGGCAATTTGCAAAGGCGTCGGCAACCTGACGGGTTAAAGCGAAAAGCTGCGCCGCTCCCCTTCACAGCGCAGTCACAGCCATATGTAAATAAGCCCTACTGCGGGGAAGGCAGGGCACACTCTTTTTCCAATGGGAATGGTGAATGCCTGGTGCCTTTTTCAGTCAATCCCGTTCTTCGGGTGTCAGCAGTTCTGTGAAATTACAGTGTACATGACAGAGGTCAAGGTGACCTGTTTGTTGTATGTTTTGCCAGTATTGCAACAGACGTAATGACGTATTCGTAACGTTTTTAAGACTGTTTCATCCATTTCAAGGCAAGCGCACAGACTTGGTGTATGGTGAAGTGTCCCACATGCGCCTGGTAAATACAGCAACCATCTTTATAGATGTGATCTGGTTGTCGTGGACAGTACAGCTTTTAAAAAAGTTTAAATCAGATTTTTTATCAAAATAAAAGTTTTACTCTACAAGTGCTTGATCTTTTTTTTTCTAGAACTGTCCTCATTTTATATGGAAAACGATGATGAGGCTTTGTTGCTCATTTATAAGAAGAAAGACTGGTAAAATGCATCCAGGAAGAAAAATTGCTGTATTTCTAATGTCCTCTGCAACATGTGAGTGCAATCTGCACTGCTCCAGAATACTGAGTCTTTAAAATTTTACCCATGCAGTCTGTTTGCTGGTTCAAATAATCTGCTTTTTCAAGTGGTTTTAAGTAATGCCTCACTGATTAAATTATAATTTTCCTGACTTTGTAATTGCCAAGAATGTCCTTGGCAAAACATACATAGAATGTGTTTCATCGAATTTTGAAATGTATTTTGTAATCGGAATAATAAAAGTTAATATTCGTCAGTTCCTCCCACCATAGTTTCAACGATTCATTTGTTTTCATTGTCATGCTTTTCTTTCTCCCTTTTTTGAAGTGTTCTTTTGTTCTTTTTTTCCTTTCTTTTGTTTTCATCCTCCTTATCCCTAAGTCACCCTGATTTTTATACGTTCCATTTGTTTGCTTTTTATTTTGTTCTTTTGTGTGCCTTTATACATTTAAAGCTTCCTTACAAAGTTTGAGCATTTAGGATAGTTAAAGTTTTTCACTTTTAATCTGGAGATTCTGTCCTGCTTTATACTTTAAGGTTGTTGTAAAAGAAACTGTAAGTTTGTTAGTTAGGTGGTGTAAAAATTGAATTGTGTTCAGTGACACAGGTAGAAATTAACTAGAGTTTTGAATTTATTATACAGGGAGGTAATGGGGGTTGTGTAGTTGAAAAACTAACTGCTGTGTACTTCTAAATGTCAGTTTACAGCAGAGAGCTATCTGTAGATTCACACCTCACTGTAACATCACCTGTCATTCTCCATCCTGTGAACGGTTTCTTTTAAAATTTAATCAGTTGTGTTTATATTTAGAAAAAGAAGTAGCTTGCAAATGCCTGTGTTTTTTCTTTGCTCATGTTTTAACAAATAAAAGGCCTTTATAATATGTGAGGTTTTTTTCATGCTATTTCTTCCTACATATATAAATGAATCTTGAGATATTCCATAAAACTATCTGTAATACACACCCAATAGAGTCATTTATGTTTAAGGTATGCATGGAAAATTATGTGTACAGTAATACTGTAGAAGTCAAGTCCATTCACAAGGTTTTTAGATGATACTTCCTAAATTGCCCAAAGGATACCTAATGAAATATGTAATATGTCAAAGCACTCTGTACTAATAGCTACATAACATTCATTCTGTCTGTGCCTAGTCTGAATAATACAAAAATCCCAACAGAGTAGGGATCTGCATCGGGTGAAATCCTCAGAACTGCCAAGAGTCTGGGGAAGGATGATAATGGAGAACAGTAACAGAGACCTGAGAGCTGTGTTGTGTCCTGCATGAAACGTCTGCATTACTGTCTACATGACAGATGTGGTCTGTCATGGGGAAGAGCTGGAAGTATGGGTGAGTGGGGAAAATGAGGATTCATGGTTTTGCATAGACTCAGTGGTCCACAAAGATGCAGGCGGAGCCAGTGGGTTCCACCATCCTTCCAACCAGTTTGGTTCATGATTCTTACCTCACATGGACTGCCCGTGGCATGCAATTAATGAAATTATAGGTTCTGATTATATGCTTTCTTAAACAAAACTTCCACTGAAGCCAAGAGGTATTACGAGTGCATAAGGAATGCAGGATTGCATATCCTGCCTCTTGGGCTTTGTGATGGTGCGTTGGAGTTATATATTAAAATTGGTTTAAGCCTTAATTTTTTCCCTCTGTGTTTATCCTAGTCTAGTTTCAGTTTTGCAACAGGAAAACAACAAAATCACTATGTTAAGAATATAAGCAGCAGTATTCTTTCAAAAAAATAGTACATTTACTGTAATTATGACTTGGAATTAAGGCAAAAATAGGGAGAGATTTTGAGTTTTAAAACCATCTGATTATGCTGTTATACTGCAATAAACTCAAAACAGTGAGAGCTGCATGAGATATGTAGGACTTGTCATCTGCAAGAAATTGTCAGCCTTAAATGGACATTGCCAGCTGCTATAAAAATAATTTTTACTTTATATTTTTAACTCTGTAACATTTTTAGGAGTTTTAAAAATAGCATTTCTCCGTTAATCTTGATTCATCTTTTCCACTCAGCAAACTCTGATGTTTTTTCTTGTGTGAAATTTACATAAGTATTTAAGGTTGTGGTAGAGTTTTTGTTTGTGTTTTTTTTGGTTTTTTTTTTGTTTTGTTTTGTTTTTGTTTTTGTTTTGTGTAGTACAAATCTAGAAAAGCTTTGTAAATAGTATTTGTTGATTAACTGAAACTCCTGACATTTTCTATAAGCCATTCCACATATTTTTGTTTAGATTCTTATGGGAATAAGAGCTAGTATTTTTGTTCTTTTACCATTTGCTGGTGGCAGAGAGTATAATTTAAGATAAGTATTTGGATTCCCAGAGATCTTACTGCTGTAATTACAGCAGTCTGTGCATCAGTATCACTTATTATGTCAGCAGATCTTTGAGGACATTGTTTGTCAACCAAATAATGCTTCGCATCTTTGGAAAGTCACTTGCGTTTTTGTGGCTCCCTTAAAAAAAGTGTAAGTTTAAGAAATTAATGAAGTTATTTGGGCAGGTTGCTATGCAAGAGGTGTATGCAGAAGGGAACAAAACTGGAACAATTGTGTAATTACAAAGAGGTTTCTGTGCTTTACCAGATAGAATAATTGTATGTGCACTGATATGGCAAAGAAAAAGGCCAGTTAGGGCAGGACTTCAACAAGCACTGTATTTTGACAGATAACAAAGCCCCAGTGAACCAAGAAAATCAGCTCTTCACTTTGTATTTCTTAGCAATAAAAACATATTACAACTGGATCTCTGTTCTGTAAATTCATGTGTGTAAGTTAGTATGCATTAACCTTGTTTTGGTAAAATTGCTGCTGTTCCTAAACATCTTAAGGACTAGATCCTACTTTGTGGTAGACAACCATTACCTACTGAGCTTAAAATTCTGCTTTTTATCTCCAGTGCATAAAGCACAAGAATAGCTATTTACAGTATCACAATAGGTACATAAAATCTGATACTTTGTGTCTAACAGTGGCCAATAGAGGATTTTTCTGTGACAAAGAGTAGGAAAGAGGATGGGACCATGGAGTTGAATGTTAGAGTGATCTGATGTTTAGGATTTGGGATTTACTGAACCAAAGGTTGTATCCATGTGTTTGTGTTTCATAGTTTCTGGTACTCATCTACATGAAATTGTTGAATTGCTTTTGAACCCATGTTTGATATTTATCATAAGCAGTGACAAAGTTTACTTAGGCATTTACAAAAGCTTCTTCCGTTTGTTAATCTTCTTCCCCAGACTTCTTCCCAATCAGTTCATTTGAGATCCCCATGTTTTGCGCAGTAAGAATTGGGTTTTATACACCTTTATTCTGCATTGTATGGTTGTCTTTCTTGAAGCCAAAGAGTCCTAGTCAATCTGAGAGAAACTTTAATATCTTCAGTTCCCCTGGATTCCTGTTGTAGAGAAAATGAAGATTGTTCAAAATGCTATAGGTGCTCTCTCCTTTGCTAGAGAATGATATTTAGACCTGGGGTCTCATAAAATGGCAGCAAGCAGATTTTACCTTGACCTTTTTTGCGGTTGCTGTTTTCATGCTTATGTGTGTTCTTCTGCATGTTCTGAGGAAGTACTTTTCCCTCACCTTTTCAGGTTGTTTGCTGTAGGTCTGAGTATTCTAAGTTGGCTGGTGTCCATGTGTAGAAAATTTGTAGCCATTTATTTTTTATTTTCGAAAGATGGTTTTTAGTTGTAAATAATTATGAGTCAAATTTGTAAACTCATTGCTTGTGGGAAGAAGAATCACTGTCCTACCTTAGTGTGTACAGTTTTTAGGTGAACAAAATGGACATCTTTAATTTAGTCAAAGAAATATTCATGGATCAATTCCTGGCAAAAATTAGGAATGGTTTAAATAACCTAGTTTATACAGTCTTCCTTGTATGCAAAGAGAAGATTTGAAATAAATGAGTGAAAAAAATTATTACGTAAATTCTGTATGATGGTAAGGACATTTTTGTTTATATACATACCAGAGAACTGATGTGCCTGTAAAGACATCCCCCTCCTGCTTATCTCCTATGTGCAGAGTACTTTAACAGAATAAGCGGCTGCTGAGTCACACTTTCACCAAATGATTGACAACCTCGTTTCTCCTAAGAACTGGTAGACTTTCTCGCCTGTGTATCAGGCGAGCTGTGTAACGCCCCTTACTTAGGAAATGAAAGTATGACACAGCATTATAGCTGACTTCATTGAAAATGCTATAAGCAGCTGAATGGAAACGTGTTTAGGCAGCCATGGAGGGCAAATCAAAATCTATCCACATTAAATTATTTACTGGCAGTAATGATTTGCTATTAAAGAAAATAATATAGTAGTATTCATTCCAATGTGCTGAAATAGCAGTTTTGCAGTGCAGTTATTCAGAGGAAATTTTGTCTGAATATATGAGTAGTAAGAGATCTGAGAGAGACATGGAGCTCTCTGATGGCAATAATTTCTGAGCTCAGAAAGATATGTACATAACTAGCATGATTAGGTCTAAGCCTAAATAATCTACAATTTATAATACCAATATATAAGATGTATTGAATAGTTTTTGAGTCCAAAATAAATTACAAGAAGCTGTAAATATTGTCTTCCTCTTTAAAAATGTAGGAAGATTTTGTTGTGGAACCATAAATATGTTCTATACATTTATTTCCCCTTGGTATATGATGTTTTAAATTGGTTTTTCCTTGAATGTTGAAGTACGTGTTTGGAGTAGGACAAGCAGAATCCAGTTTACATTTACAGAAATATCTGCAGCTATTACTTCCTTTAAAATCCTTTAAGTAGTTAGTTAGTTTATGTTGCTGTTAGAACCAGAATTATTCCATAAACAGCATGGATCTTCATGTTTCATTTAGCCATTCGTTTTCTTTTTTTTGTTAAATGCATAAGTATAATCTTTTAACACAGATAGAAATTTCCCTTTGACCAATAACAATTTTACTGTCATTTGGCATGTAAATGCACATTTTTTGAGGTTTATTTTACTCCTGTGGTATTCCATAAAAAGTTTTGTCATGGCATTCGGCAGGGAAAGAGTGACTGCATTTATTTGGTTGCTGCTGTGGAAGTGCTTATTACACCATTCTTTTGATAGCCTTCTTTAGATTGAAAAAAGATTATGATATGATCCAGGGCATTTGGATTTTCTTGTAGCCCATGGGTACCTCAGTTTCCATGATACTGAGACTTCACTGTGTGGGGAAGTTACTCATCTGAATAGTCAAATGGTCTCCATGTGCATGATTTTGTCCATGTACTACAGTTTTTGCAGAACTAGATTGGGTAGATTTCATGTCGCTGTATTTGTGATGGAGTATGTTGAAATAATGTCCCTGGAATCTGACATGGGATTTTGACATGCCATACTAAGAGACATTACACTTTCCTTGTGGTATGGCATCAAAAAGTAACTATAAATTGTACAAACTATCTGAAGAATTTTAAAATACAAATGGTTCTATAAATAACTAGCATGTATAGAATACATAGCAATGGGATTTTTTTAGTTTAACTCATGATTGGCACATATGTGGAACAACATATATAACTGACAACTACCTCAAATTAAGAAACACAGAAAGTCTAGATCACAAACTCTCCTTTTTATTCCATGTACAGTACACTGACTTGCACAGGTAAGCACATGCAGACAAGCTTAAGGAGGTGATACTGGCTCCTGTTAATGAATAAGGAAGCTACAGGAAGGAATACAATCCCTTCATCAGAAATTTAACATCATTTAGAATACTATATGGTTAAATATTTTTAAGTAGGTGCCCTAATTAATGTCAAAATAGGTAATATATTTAAAAAGAGAAACACTGTTTTAGTGGAACTTTGGAGTCAATTGTGGCTAGTGAACGCTATTGTGATACACAGTTTGTTCCTTTCTGTTCTGATTGCCAAGTTATTTTTAATGTCATGCTGGTTTACAGAACTCCTCAAGGCCACAATCTAATTTGATATGATTTTCTGGTTAGCAGTCTGAAATGGAAAAGTCTCACAGAGAAAGAAAATAGCTGAGATAATATAAATAAAAAATTTGCTACAGGATGAAGGAAATGTAGGTTAATTATTGTATCAGTGTACTAGACATACCCATCACTTATACTTTTCCCCCAAACTTTACATTCTTAATTTTAATATTGTTGGAATTGTATGTAACAAATAGCCTTTTTGGTCAAATAGAAACTTGGTGACCCTTGGTGACCAAAATGATCTCAGAAAGCATAAATATTTAGAATTTTTTTCCTCTAACAGATTTATAGGACAATATCACAGTAGAGAGAATAACTGACCTAAGGAAAATCATACAAACATGTAGAAAATTAAACAGAACTAACAGTGTTGCTTTTCCACCCTTCTCCGTCTAGTTCCCCTACATGCAAGCAAGTAATGTTTTGTTCTGTTGTTCTTTGTCTGTTTCACTTCTCTCATTCTTCTTCAGGTCCAGGACCATTAGTTCTCAGGTCAGATTGGCACATTGCCAAACCTTAATGATACAGAAAAACTGCTCTGTAGTTTTTGATTTTATGAAAAGTTTTGAAATGAACCTATAGGAAGGCTTGATAAAAAAGGTGAGGGGAGAGGTGGAGGAGGGCTTATTAGGAGTCACAGAGAGGCCAGAAATTCATCTAGAGACCGGATCATCACTTTGTTCATTAATTTCCATTGAGATCCTGTAATGGACCCTGTACTGCAGTATGCCCTAGGCCGAGTTCTCTCCCGGATGTGTATAATCTTGGTGCCAGTCACTGGTGCAAAATGGTTGTACACCATCTTCCCAAAAATTGAAGGACCATTGAGTGTAAGATTATCTGTGACTGACACAAATCGCCTTTGGGCTCATTTTTCATATATTCCCAATGTTCCTTAAGGTCTTTGGCAACCCAGAATGGGCCATACCTCTGCATACTTCTTATCCTGTCAGCCCTTTGCTGTTGTGACAACATCCCTCTGAGCCATGGGAGGAAGAACACAGGGTAGAACCTGGGTGCTGACTGGCCATGAGCTAGTGCCAGAGTCAGGATATTGGCCCTTTGCTTGAGAATTGGCTCCTATAAGAAACCTCCCTCTGTAGGTAAACCAGTGGTGAAATCTGTGTTTTGTACAAGCTGTAGCTGCCCTGCCCGGCTTCCTTGGGACTCCCATCCACACCCTGCCTGTTTAAGCTCAAGTCTGGACATCCCATTCTTACTTGTGTGGTCGTGTACGTGGATCTGTGTCCATCTCTGTCTCTTGGAGTGAGGATTTGCTGGCTGCCTTCCTGGTGGGCCCTTGAACCTACGCTATAGACAGCCTTGTATCCAGCCCTGTTTCCTGACTGGACCTTGAACTCACGTGATAGTCAGCCTTGGCCCTGGTGCTCTCCTGCAGGAACACCTGGGTGCACCCCCTGGATGGACCATGGACCTAGTTCAGTACCTATGTCTGGGTCTGTTGGTGAACTGTGACCCTACCATCACCCTGGCCCTACCAGGGTGAGGAGCTGCCCTGTTGCTGAGGGTGCTGGTGGTCTCTGCCTGCCTGTCTTGCGGTTCCCATAGGCTTCTAGTTCATCCTCCCTTGTGGCAAAATGTATCTGTCTCGTTTCTTGATATTGCCTAACTTCACTGACCAGCTTGTCAAAGCCATAGCCTCAGACCCAGGTTCTATGTACATCATCATGATACACGAACATTTCTCACTCCTAGACCGATGCTACCGCTTCATGCTACCTGGCTGTATCTTTCATGACAACTATCAGTACATGCAGCAGAAAAAATGGGTTTTTTTCCAAAATTTTATAGCACTTCAAGATACCTTTTATTAATGTAGGGATTTTGTATTTACATAGTAATATGTTGCTCATAGTCGAAGACCTTCACCAAGGATTTGGCCCCAAACCCTGCAGTTGTTAACAGAAAGGTATGTGACTCTCTCTGTGTGGAGTCACTACAAGCTTTTGCAGGTAAACAAAATATTTTCTTACTCAGTGCTATACTTGAAAAAAAAATTAAGTAAGTCTGAAGCTCCAGCTGCTTATGATGAAGATGATATGGTAGTAGATTATGATGCTCTATTTTTGAATGTATACCTTAGTTAATAGGTTTCTATGCCAGCATCTAAACCCAGCATTCAGGAAATAGCCTTTGCATATTAAAGTATAGCTCTTATTCTTTCCTAACCATCATAAATCCACGAGCTAGAAGCATTGAAGAATAGTAAGGTGTTACATTAGCTTACAGAGTGAAAGACATGCCAGCACATTTATTGTAACATCTTATGTCAAGGTTTTTTTTCCTTATTATTAAATGAATTAAACAGGGAGAGTTCTACTCCAATGAATTAACAGTACTGTGCAAATACTTTTATTTTTAAAGCACACAGGGTTGTAGAACTTTAAAATATTGTATTATCAGGTTTCATGCTTCTGTACACACAAACAGATAAATGAACACTACCATATGTAGATGATGATTGCTGTATTAGACCACAGAATTATTAAAAAATATTTCAGTGGTAGAAGTTACAAATATTCTTGTTTTTATGTGCCTGTAAAATGTATGCAGCTGCAGTAACCAAACTGTGATTCTTTTAAACTTTACCAGGACTTGTATGACTAATTTAGTCTTTTATCTATCCGTGGATAATCAGGTAGAAGCTAGGCACACAGGAATGATGAACAGATAATATAATTGGTAGTGTAAATCTGAGTGGGCAGGCAGTTGGATTTCCTTCAGTCAGTTCTGCCTAGCCACTGTCTTTGAAGCTGTAATCCTTCTGAGCCGAGCAAGGTCTCAGGTTCCAAACATGCATTAATGTCATGATAAGAAACTTGCTGTGGAAAGGTTGTGCTACACTGGGGTGTTACTGCTCCCACAGCCAAACTGGCTGGGAAGTTTCCTCATTTTTTTCAGTACAAAGTCAATAGCTTTCCAGGATAATTTTAAACAAGACAAGCTGTTTTGCATGAAATGCATAAAGAAAGCTCACGTCTTTCATCACCTCAGCTCTGGGCGGAGTATCTTCCACTAAATTTGTGATCACAAACATCTGGTTACTGGTAACTGTTCTTGCAGCTGGGCTGAGATACATGGTCTGTTCAGGGGTGCAAATGATGGGAAGAGGGGAAGACACAAAGAATGATGGGATCTGCTTTACTTTTGTCTATGGTTTGACTTCATTCAGTGGGGCATGTACGTCCTGGTAATCAGTGGAGCCAGCAGGTTCCTCACAGGCATACAGATATTAGGATCAGGACCCAAGTTCATATTTTCTCATTCCCAGTGCTGGGTAGAACATTTTAAACTTACCTTTCTGTTTATATACTCAAATACAAATATTACCTTCTTTAAACTACTGAAGCTGCAAGAGAGTAAAGGCTAACAAAACCCTTAGTTTTCTTCTGACAAATGAACAAGTGTTGCTTGTGCCAGGCAAGTTTAAAAGATAAAGGGTAAGAACTCTCAAATTTAAAATTCATTGTTTCTAATAATTTTAATTAATTTCTACAATCAGATGTTGTTAATACTGTGCCTAAATATACAGGCAAATAGTGTAAAATTTTCCCGAGATGAGCTGAGACAGGGTTTCATAATGACATATGCATTCTTAAGTGTAGTATTTCACTGTTCTCCAGGCCTATAAATAAAAAAATATGTGGGCAGTAAGTGATATTCTTGTCTTTCTCATTTTATAAATCTCCTATTTCCAATGGAAATGAAACATTAAATAACTAACCTTTGGTCTTCCTGTACTGCTTCTGATCTTTTTGATAGTATATTATCGAAGAAGATATTCAATATTTTGGATGTACTAAATAGTTACTGTGAAATTTTAAATTTATTTACATGCTTCAAGTTACACTGGAGCTTGGTCAATCAATTAGTCATATATTCTATTTTTTTTTGCTGCATATGTAAAATCTGAAATTCTAATTCCATTAACTCAATTTTGGTGGTCCTCCTCTC
>VZTE01003158.1:859866-871199 GCA_013397775.1 Eulacestoma nigropectus
CTCTCCTCTCCTCCTCTCCCCTCCCCTCCCCTCTCCTCTCCTCTCCTCCCCTCCTTCTGTCTTTCCACCTGACTCTCTTCACTGTGTATGTCTTACAGACCTTTGTTTCAATGCCCAGCTTGAGTGTTTATCAAAATCATATTGTAAAGTTTGTCCTTCACAGTTGCAAAGCATGACATACTCTTATGGGGTTGTACTCTCATGAGATAACAGTTGTGTAAATGAAGTGCAGATGTTGACTAACATTAAATGCTACCGTACAAGCAGGGCAAGGCAGAGTCCATACTGAGGCATATTTTCTGCTAACAGTCTCCTATTGCCTGTAGCTGATCACAGACTTTTTTCCAAACTATCTGTGCAATCCTTCCTCTAAATTAAAAAGCCTGATTATGACTTCCTGTGGATGTGCACTTGTGAATGAAATCAGTGACAGAGATGCTCTTTCTGTACAGGAGAGGTATTTGACACAAGGCTTTAACTTCTTTTCTTCTGCCAACTTTGACAATACCAGGAAATATTTTCCCAAGTAAAGACGTAATTAATTTAAAACCCTGGTTAGAATTTTATCTAGATGAATTAAAAAAAAAAAAAAAAAAAGGCAACACCGAGCCTACAGTCCAAAGAGCAGGTTATGGATAATTGGAAGCCTAAGGATCCAGTCTTCTTCCTTTGGTGGGTGGTGGTAAAATAGTTACAATAATTAATCTGTTCTAATTCTGTAGCTAAAATTCTTCTGTGGGAAAAATTTTTACTTTAAGAATAAGGTGAATATTTTTTCCTAAAATGTTGTATCTATGGAAGAAACAGTTATTTTGCTAAAGCTTGTTGATTCATTTTGTCTTGAAGCAAGTTCTTATAGGTCTTTAGTATAGTATTCATATACAGCTGTCAGGCATTAACACAGTCATCAATGTTGTAAGCAATCATCTTGTTACTGTTTCCTCTCTTATTTTTTTTTATTTTTTTTTTTATTCTTTCCTAAGAAGTCATATTTCTATTTTCTTCCTTTTCTCACAGTTGGTGTAGACATATTTGCCTTCTTTTTTTTAATTTAGCGGTAGTAATTTTCAGTTGGGGAGTACTAGGTTAACTTAAACATACGCTGAAAAAGAAGGCTCCAAATGTGAATGTGCTGAAATGTTTGTATTTTGCTTCTGGAGCAATTAAAAGGTTTTATTGAAGGTTACATTAAAGGAGTCATAGAAAACAGACAAAGTAGCTCTTAAAAGACATCTAGTTCATTCTCTGTTCTCAGGACATGGATGACTAAATCATTCTTGGCAGAGATTAATAAAGTTCTCCCTTTGTTGTAATTTAAGCCCACTACCATGTGGTCTCTTTGCAGTCGCCTTTTACACATCTGAAGACCATTATCATGTCTCCCCACAGTCTTCTCATTTGTAGGTGATGAAGAGCCTGGTCCTTTCGATGTTTCCCAGGCCTGGGGAGCTCTCCCTGTTTTCCTCTGCTCTCTCCCCATTTGATTCCTGACATACCTGGAAACGATGTTTCAGACTGATGATAGTACTCCATCTGAACAAAGTCTTTCTATTGATGCTTTCTGAGGATGGTATTCGTTTTCTTGTGGCATTGCTGACACATGTTCTTCTGTGGTCCATTGCCATCTCTGATCCCATTTGTCCATCTGTCCATTCATCCCCATCTTATATTTGTTCAGTCAGTTATTCCCAAGTGCTATGCTTTGGATTTGCCCATAGTGAAACACATTCCATTTGTTTAATGACCACATGCATCTTATTTTGGTAATACATCCTCTCTGTTTCTTCAGTTCATCCTTCTGAATTCAAATCCTATGGTCTGCATAGCTCTTACGGCTTTTCCAAGCACTGCATCCTTTGCAAAGCTGATATGAGAGCTATTAATTCCATTGTACAAACCATTAACAAAAATACTGAAAAGTGCCATATCTGGGACAAGTATGGTACAATGTAGTGGTTATGGAATGTCCTGGTCAGTGACTCTTCATTACTGCAGCTCACAGGACAGGCATGGTGTGAACAGATGGTGGTTATTCTGCTGATATGCCATGACTTGAGCGAGTTCAAGTGAAATTGTGTCAAACCATCCAGATCTGCAGAGGTCTGAGTCTCTTCAGCAACTGATGAGGGTCTTCATAAAGCCCAAAGCCAAAACGACAATAGCCTGAGGCATCAGTGGCTCTCCCATAGAACCAAGAGAATTATATTTGCTCCAGTCCCTCTGTCTTTATGCTTGTGGATGTAGAAATCAGCTCTATATAATCATATTAGAACTTTTAAAATATATTTTCATAATTGAAACTGTTTTGTGAATAATTAAATTGAGTTTGGCCTAGTTTCTCTAAAAAATGGAAGGGCATTTTTAAGTGGGGGGAAGAAAGAAAGAGTTAGACGTGAGCAGGAAGTAGAAGTATTTTGGGACATTCAGGAACTAGAGCTGTGGTAGTGCTCAGAGTAAACCATGGTGTTTAAGTTTTCCTGTTCACGGAAAATCTTGTTAATTTTCACTTTTGAAAGCATAGACTTAATTTTTCCCCTCACTTAAATGCTATAAATGACATGTTTCATTAGGGAATTGTATTTTTCTCAAAAAATACTGGCAAGGTTTTTTTCGCTTTCATTGCTGCTTCTCCATGAAAATAAGCCACCAAATATATTTCAGTTTCAGAGTAGTTTTTTCGAATTTCATGTGTTTTAAACTACATTTCTGTTACAGTTATTTTTTTCAACAGCTTCCAATAAATAGATACTTTACAAGAATGGTTTTTTGACAATATCTTTTGTTGTGAAAACTGCCTTTCTTTCTTAGGGCTTCCTGTAAAATCTTTCCTTCTCTAAACTCGTGATAAAGAGGAATTTGCTGTTCTTGCTAACAATGATTGCAGTCTTTTCCAAGGCCAAATGACCAAGAAAATAAATATTTTGAGCTGCATGTGCACTTTACCCTTTCTGTCATTCAGCTCAGCGTATGAAACAGTTGAGATCCACAAGGAAACATTTTAATATGTTTTGCGCTCATTGGCCTTGAAATTGGCTGCAAAAATAATGCACAATTATACATAACTCCTTTGTTTTGGGCATGGCGTGACAACATTCCTGAGACCAAACTCAGATTTTTGCAAGGGCTCTTTATGAGTACTTGCTTATTTAATGCAAGTAAAGCTACTAAATACCACACATGTTATGTATTACATGGTTTCTAAAGTATAGCCCTGTATTTCCTTTGAAAGGAGTAAGGCATGGAAAAATTACTTAAAAAACAATGTGTCAACCAGGTAATTTTCCCTTAAGATACAATTGATTCATAGAGGCTGATTCTTGCTGCTGTGTTACTCAGTGAACAACAATATAGCCTGATATAAAAAACATTGTTTTGCTTTGTAGTGATATTCTTCTTGACTGAGTGACACTGCATTGTATCAGCATAGTAAAACCAGAATCATTCAATAGTATCTCAAACATTAGAATAATTAATAAGTGATTTTGGGCATAAAAAATACTGAATTCTGGCACAGCCACGGGGTTGACCTGGATTTATCTCAAGGTTTGCTCAATACAAGACTAGCCTGAAAGAAAGCAAATGTAGTTACCAAATCAATGACATATGACCACAACAGAAGCGTATTTGATGGAAAAAGGAAATTGAGAAATCCAAGACAATAAGATAAGGCAGTGGTCTCTCCATGGTTTATTAAAGTTAGGAAATGTGTGACCTGAGAGACTAACTTGCCCCATATTTTTGCAACTCTCATTCAGAGCTGATATTTTGCATTTCATGCAGTATTGTTACTTGAAAAGAAAAGTTGAAACTTAAATGAGTATTTTCTTTTTTTTTTCACTTTGTGATGTGTAAACAAAAGTTCAGTCTTCTTTTTTTTGTTGTTACTCTTTCATCTTTTATCCCCAAATCCAGATACTGTCTGGACTAGAACACTCTTGTCTACTTGTTCTTGAGTACCAGATGCTGTTGACTGACTGAAAAGCCTGAGTTAGTAGTAACTGAAGGGTTAGGCCTGGCTTTGTTAGCCTGTATGAGACTAGACCACCTATTTATGGCATCTGCTAATGGGGTGAAAGGACTGACTTACACAGGCCTTTGTTACCTGCCTGCAACTTTATTCCAGCTGTAAATATTTATACCCCTACCTACCTCCAGTCTCCATCAGAACTGAATGTCTGGTTGCTCGCTAACATTATTCTGTCAAAATGATTTGAGTCACTTTAAATACTTCCTAGTGGGAGATTAAAAAACAAACAAAAACAAAACCTGAATCAAATTTGACAGAACTGGGTTAGAGGAGACTATGGATGCAGTGGCACCTCACCTGGGACGGAGGCCTGAAAGAGCAGCTTAGGGAAGTCTGTATAGGTAACACTGACTCTGGATGTGCCACAGCCAGAGAAGTTTATCTGACAGGGCTTTCTTTGAATCTAGCCTCACCTTCAGTGCATTTTTCAGTTAAGAAAAAAGTGTGAGGTGACAGCAGCATCAATGAAATAGCAGCATCAAAACATCTAAAGGAACAAACATTCCCAAGAAAAGGGGGAATTTTTTAGCTGTAATTTGCAGGCTTTGGGGTAGTGGAGGATGAGTTTGTAAGCTGTTTTAATGCCTGTGATTAACTTGTCTTTGGAAGTCACAACTACTGCTAAAAACATGGTGACTTCTCACCCTCACTGAAGGTTTTATAGGAACTTGGAGCAGTTTTTCACACATCTGCACAGCTGTTCCCCAGCCACTGGAGGGGATTTCTCAGTATGTCAGTCTGTGTTAACAAGATAATGCCAGTTCAAAGAATCCTGCCTCCTTGCAATGCCTCTTCTGCTTGTCTTTCGTTCCTGCCCCTACACCATGAGGTAGCACCCTCTCCAGGCTTTCTCATGACCTAGATCCTTTCTGCAATTCACCTTTTCTAAGAGCCTCACTAACAGCTCCATGAGGATTGCTCTGGGGTCAGCAAACTGGTGTGATGAAAGAGCAAAAACCCAGGTTTCTTAAACTGGTTTTGCTGCGGAGACCAGTGACAAGTGAAGCAACAATTGAGATAATAATGTCTAAAATTATTCTAGAATAAATATGTTAAAATGTTCTAGAAATTATTTGGAAGACTGAAGATGACTGGACACAGGTGGGACTTTTTTTTTTCAACTTTTCAAAGACAAATGGTATGAAAATATGTACATTTATTATGCTTTTCAACATGAAAAAACAGAAGCATCCAAATTTTGTCTTTGACTTTCAGATCCAAAGAACACTGCAATATGATGTATTAAATCTAATTCTTGTGGCCACTTGCATTTGCAATTTGCTACTTAGAAGCATAAGAATTAAAGCATTGAATTAACATCTGTAAAAAATTGCTCTTATACACCAGCTGTTTTGACCTGGCCAAGAGCGTGAGAACCGTTGCAGCTTTGTCCATTGATGAAAGTCATGTGTCATTTCAGGTAAAGTTTTAAAACCTATATAATCTGGACAACAGTGAGTTCTTTTGTACTGTTTCTTCCTGTATTTGTGAAGCTCTTGCTTTGACAGAATCCCAGTAATTTGAAATCACCTATAAGATGAGCAATAATCATAGTTCAACTGGCCAAGCACTGATTTATCCTATTCTGTGTAGGAAGATTACTAACAGGCGAGAGTCCAAAATACTTCAACCATCTTAAAAATGTTTCCAAGAAAATATCTGATTTTAATAATGACTATGCAATATGTAGGAAACATGAATGCTAGAGGTTAAGAGATCAGCAAAAAGTTCACAACAACACCGATTTAACACAGGAAGCTATGAGGAAAGTCTAAGATTAAACTGTTCAGCTAAAGCCAGAACGGAAGCTGAGGCAAGAAAATGAAAACATGGGGTCATAAACATGATGACATCTCTGTGCCAGGAAGATGAGTCACAATAGTAGTAAAACCTAGGTACAAAAAGTTCATTGTGGATTCTAGAAAGTAAGTCAGAGTTGGTAATTGTCATGTTTTCACCACAGATAAATCTATTTCCTCTTTAGATTAAAAAGTCAAGGAAGTGCAAATGCAACCAGATAAAGCACATGGCAAATCAGATACTTGACGTACCCACTTTAATTAGTTATAAAATATAATAATGTGTCAATGAATTCTTTTCAGGTTAGGCAGAGAAGGAAGGGGTTTTCTTTAAAGTATTTGGGGACACAGGAAAAATTGCAGTTTTAAGCAAAAAGAAAAGCATGTTTTTCTAACTTGCTTAGATCTAGAACCTGTCAACTAGTTAAGGCAGCTGAGGAAAGTGCCATGATCATCTTTGTGCTTTCAAATGAGGAGAAATACAAATGCTGCAAGAAGTTGAATTCTCTGGCTTTGGCTCAGGAAAGCTCTCAAGCACGTTCTTGTTTTTAAGCACAAGTGTTCCAGTGGAAATCATTGGTGGTGCCTCAACAACTTGCAAGATCAAGGTGGTAAAATGTTTCATGTTTGAGTTTTTTTCATTATCTTGCATATGTGTTGTAGGTTCTCCTACAGCAAAGCAGCAAGCTGCTACACGTCTCTTGTAACTGTGGGTACAGAGGAATTTACAATGCTTACATTTTGTTTCGTATTTTGTGAAATATGTGCCCTCACTTCAAGTCTTTGCTGTAGATTCACTGTAGCACAGAAATACTGCAAAACTAACACAAATTTAGTGGAGGGGATGGGGGATATTGCTTCTTTATTGTCAAAAGATATTTATTTGCGGGAGACTTTATGGAGCAAGAGCAATTTATCACAAGTTTTATTGATTTGCATGTGAGATTGGGTAACGAGTTAATAAAACTCCATTGTTTGCTAACTGGAGTAATGGCATTTTGTAAAGGAAAGGAACCTTTTATGTAGTAATACAGAAATACTCTGGCTGTCATATTTGTAAAGGAAATAATTTACATTCATTTCCTAATAATAAAGGGGCTTGAGGTTATGCAAGTACACCAATGCAAGATGGTGTTTAGCGATTTAAGAGACAGACAACTCCATTATTTTTTTCCTTAGTTCTTCCTGTTTTGTTCATAGTAGTTTTACCATTTGTTTGCACTTACAGCCTCCTGCTTCTAGAGAAAAAGAAAGTATTTTTTAGAAAGAGAGTTTACTGCCTGCAATATATAGAACTGTGGTTTGCTTATATTTTAGTGGAGCCTTTACCCATATTCTGTGTTCAGTTAATACTTTATGAAACAGAATAACATCCTCTTCTCTTCCATTGTTTCTATTGATTCTGTGTCTTGGGATTTTAATAGGAAGAGAGGCTCCAGTTTAAAGCCAGAGTTAGCAACTAAGGGTTTCAAAAATACAGGCTAAGCTAAGCAGCTACCACAGAAGTGGTTAGAGCAGCTAGTTTGACTGTGGGTCTAAGATTTTCCAAAATTTTCCTTTAAGCAGTGATTCTGGTTACAGCTGACTTTAATAATCACAGTTAATACTGATTTTCTTCACGACATCGTGTTTGCAACATCTAGACAGGCAGAATCCTGATTTCTGCCAAGGACTTCCAGGCAACACAGTGAGGGGCAAATACTAACACTGCTGTCAGTAACAGAGAGATTATCACATATAATATCACATAAACCTCTTAGATTTTACAGTGCTTTTGTATGAGGATAGGTAAGATTTGAGGTGTGTGCCATTACCGATGATGTGCCACATAATAGAGGGTGGGTTTAAAGTTCCTCCTGCTGCTGGTAGTTGGTGGCCCTGGAGGTTGGGCTGTTGCTTCAGAGTAGCTGAATGAGCCAGTATTTCAAGTGTGTTTCTGATGAAGAGAATGCTCAATATTTGTGCCGAGTATTTTACCGGTACATACCTGTATTGATTTTTAGATTTTTTTTTTCTTAAAGAAATTCCCATTAACTGTTTACAGCTATCTCAAGTTTTTAAAAATAATGTACTGATCTCTAGGTTCTTCACAACTATTGAATTGTTTATATATTTAGTTAAAATTAGCTTCTTAGCCTGATCAGTTCTGTCATCACTGCACATATTGGTATATTAATGGTAAGTAAGTGCAAATGGGAGCATGAAGACACCCAAACAAATTTAAATTTTAATTTGTGTGAATACTGTTTGAAGGTTTGGCCTGGTGTTGTTCAAAATGCAGTGCTTCTGAATCAGAAGCGATAAACTTACAAGAGAGAGTGCTGGAAATAATCCATGGACATCTTGTTCTTATTAGACATGGGCTAAATCATTCTGACAGATTTCAAACCTGCTGAAATATTATTCATTAAAATTTTGATGTTGATTTCAGCATTACTGGGAGCACATTTTACTTATATCTTTGAGGATGACTATCAAAAAGGGAGAAGACAAGTATGTATGGTGAAAAACAAGTGAGAAAAGAGTCAGAGAGCTGTGAAAAAGAAAGAGACACCCTGGGAAAGCAGCAGAGGAAAGCGAAAGAAAAAAAATCCCAATTTTTGTAAGTATGTCTGTTTAGGACTGAGACTGTGCCAAACCTTGGACTTGGAGGCTGTTCTGTCCTTAATACATTGCACATGATTGTCTGTAGCAAGAAAAACATTTTTTTGTGGTTTTAAAAAAATTGAATTATCCTTATATGAAACAAAATAAGCTATGAGTTTAAATGACAGAGTAAAAAGAAATGAAATTCATTTTGTAAGCCCTCAGAGAGTTTAAAAATCCCTTAGGTTCACAAAACCTCAAACTCCATAAGGTTCATATATTCCTGGAGTAGGATGCCCAATGGAGTTATTTCCATCTGCTTTAATTAAGTTTTTATCAGACTTTTTCTATTTAGCTGACTGATTTTCCTTTCAAGACATGTTTGTGTTAAGGGCAAGATCCAAAATACCCCATTGACAGTTCCTGTGCAATCAAGATAGACATTAGCTAAGGAGAGAAATTATAAAACCTGGGTGACTTTCAAAGGTACAAAACCATAGGCAGTTGAGTATTATTATGAATGTTTATTTCAGCACCTATGGCTTGTTCCAGGTAGGCTCATTTGCCTTTTAGGATCTGCGTCTTCATCCACTGGAAGCATTTATTGTGTCTAAGCTCCAGAGAGGCTGGCCCTTAGTGTATTTCTTAAAATAAAATTATCTCCTGTTGGCTGCCTGTAAGTAATTCCCCACTCAACAGGGCTTTTTAGCTTGTTCCTCAGGAATGCCAGTCTCCACCCTATATGATGTCTAGGCTCCCAGCTTAGTACCTTAACAGACTAAGAGTGTCCATTTTCCAGACCTTGGTCTGCTACTGAGCACCACTGAGTTGTCTCTAAATGTTAACTTCAAAAGGAAGCAAAGGTTTGCGGCACTCAAGCTTGCAGTGGCCATGTGTTTTCTACATAAGCAATGCCTAACAAGTGGGTGCCAAAGCAGAGGGGTGTGTGGAGTTAGTGAAACAAGCTGTGAATAGTCAGTATCAGTAGATTCTGATAATCAACAGAGATACCACGGGGCTGGGTGAACATATGAATGGCTATGCTGGGTCAGAGCAAGGATTCACGCAGCCCAACATGGTGTCTGTGATACTTACCTGACAGGGAGGCGTTCTGATCGTGAAAGTGATTTTTGAGAGGGAGCCTCATTACCAGCACTTCAAGTAGTCTGACACCTGCAATTTCCCCAGATCCAGGGAACTTGACATTAAAATTTGTGATGTAGGAGATTGTTTTTGTTCTTTATCCTGAATTAAAAAATATCCCTACCACTAAACTACCAGTAAACTGAAGTGGATGTCTAGGAAAAATTTAGGAAGAGGTGATCTGGTTGCTTCTTAAGTCCATATCAAATTTTAGCATCTTTGATGTTCCTTGCAAGGAATTCCACCCATTTAATGAGAACTACACCTTTTTGTTCAGTTTGAATTCTTATTTGGAGCTGGATTTGATAGTGCTCACTTTTGAATTGGTAGACGTAGTACAAAATTGGTACCAGACTACCCTCTCCATGACACTTGTGGTTTTACACATTTCTGGCACATCCCTCAGTCATCTGTTTCCCTGACTAGAGTCCTGAGTCATTTGATCATTTCCTTATTTGTAGCCATTGCAGACCTCTGATCACCTGTCCTTGCTCTTTCCCACTTTTTCTTTATTATTACTATTGTTATTCTTATTATTATTTATTTCTTATTTTGTTTTGAGGCCCATTTCTTTATTCAGCTTTGGAGCTATTTCTAGATTGTAGGTGGAGCCTTTCTCAAGTCAGAAATCTTCCTTAGTGTTATTAGTCTGATTAGACAAAAATGATATGTAGTAATTAATTTTTCTTAGGACACATTTATGTACATGCATTAGTGTGAATATATGTGAGTACTTGAGATTTGCTTCACCTGTTCTTCTGCCATGGAGAACACAAAGCTGTTTGCACATTATTGTACTTGCAGCAGGTTTGGAAACTCAGGTGTCCTGCCTTCCTGGCCAGTATGTGACCCCGTGACTGGAGACTCACACAGGCTCTTTCTCCCACTCAAATTACAGGATTATCACTTCAGCCATATTCTGAGACACCCTTACTGCAGCGTAGCCTTGCATCTTGCTTCAGGCCATCTCTGAGAGATGGCAGAGGTGGTTTTGTGTTTGCTTGGGATATGGGAGCAGGTTTTCCTTATCTTCTGTAACTGCTAAGCTGTTGTGTAACAGGACTTCTCCTCCAAGTGAAACATCAGCTGCAATACTTCCTCCATTACTTACTCCTATAGTAGGGAGTGTGTCCATGTGCCACACAGCATTAGGAAGTGTGCACTGCAGATATCGGAGGCCATGGGTCACAGAGCTGGTGGCTCTGGACCACGTGCAGGCGATAGATAGTGTACTGAAGAATTCTGCTGACAAAGGCATAGGTGCATACAGGATTAGGCAGCAGGAAAGACAGAAGCATAGGATTTATTTGGGACTGAATAAATGCACAAGGTTAACTGGACCTCCATGAGTTGTTGATGATATTGCAGAGGAAGTTGTTGAGCAGCAATTTCATCATCATCATCATTATTATCAACATCATGCAGCAGTGTCAACCTGCCTAAGAGGTCAATAATACCCTAGGTGCTTGATGTGGACTTACTGGGAGATAGCTATTTCACTAGGAACTATCTCTATGGGTTCACAGAGGTGGTATTACTGTTCTCCCTGTGTAATGCATGGACTTGGGGCACAGAGGGATTTAGAATTTTCTAAGCCAAGATCACTCAGAAAGTCTCTGACAGAGTCCAGAAGTGACACCTGCTGCCTTGAGTCCCAGTATCATAACTGGCCACCAAAATTCCTTCCTTCCTTCCTTCCTTCCTTCCTTCCTTCCTTCCTTCCTTCCTTCCTTCCTAGACAATCTGAAAATATTTCCCTTGTCACCCAGGTGTGACTA
>VZTE01003158.1:871251-914479 GCA_013397775.1 Eulacestoma nigropectus
TCCTTCCTTCCTTCCTTCCCTTTCTACTGTTCTGAGAAGAAAAGAAATCACTTGTAGAGAACACAGAGGAACGTTGTCGATAGTTTATGGAGCTGGTTAGAATCTTTCTTTCAGTGATTTTTCTTTCCCTCTAAGCATGTCCAAATCTTACTGCTTTCATAGAACAGTTTTACAAAATAATGGGTGAGTCATATTTGTCTGTGAAGAGAAAGGGCTGCCTGGTTTTCATTTAAAGAGGAAGTAAATGAGTTTTCGCAACCTTTCTTGGGGACAGCTGATTTAAAATCTAGGTGATTAAAATTGGAAATTAACTGGACTAGAAGTACTCAGTTTAGAAATGTATTAATAGAACACTAAGGTTGGGATTTATACCCATAGCTAACAGAAGTTTCAGCTGTGTGTTTGTTGTGACATTTCTACTCACTGTTATCAAGTACAGGCAATACAACTTTCTGGTCAAGTATCTGTAATGTAACTTTGAACTAATTAGAGTAAAATAGTGTACTGAAGTGATTTTAGTAAAAGGATGTGTCAGATTTTCTTGGTTTGGGGCTTTGCTCACCTGTTGTTTTAGGTAAAAGCAAGGAACGGATGGAGAGAAGGAAATTCACTTTCATCTTTTCCAGAAGAGGAGAGGTAATGGTTTAATGTGATTAATGATTTGATGGTTTCATGATCCACAGCTGTCCCAGACAGAGCAAATCACTCTGACTTCACCTCAGGAGCGTCAAGATAGAAGCTGGAGCTGCATGGGTGCTGGTCCCTTTGCCCACTGAGGTCCTGTGTTGGTTGTCAAAGGAAACTTTTCAGATGGGACTCATCTTCAGATCTGTGTAATGAAGTGCATTAATGTAACATGGTAATGGAGCTAATTTCTCCTGGGAGGCTCTGGTACATGTGGAAGGATACTGTGTTCCCTTACTGGTGTGTCGGATCTCTGCCCACCTGAGATCAGAGTGAGAGTGGCAATGGTGAAGGCAGGGAGACAATTTGAGTATAATTCCCCACATGGGAGCTCCCTCTTCTGTGTATGTGAAGGAACAGGGGCTAAAATGCATGTCAAGACAGAAAATAAAGTACTCATTTCTCATTGAAGTAAACGAAGAAGGTAAGAACATGAGAGTTTGTATCTGAATTTTTCTATTTCAGTTTGCAAGTATAATGAATTGTGAATAAGAGTGTTCAGATGAGTTTTTTTTTACAAGTGCACTATTACCTATACAACAACAACACCCTGCTTTGTACAGCTGTCTAAAATTAGTAGAACTGTTGTTGAACAATGAAATAAAAACATCACTAAATTAGCTGCAGATCGATATGCCTTTCTATGAGCAAAATAACAGGTGCTACTGTGGTTCATGGCAAACAGTTATCAATGGCTACTGATAAATTATAGTACCAGACAGACCTGTGAAAATGCCAAGGGAAGTTTTGTTTTGTTTTGTTTGAAATCTCATAGTGGAATTCTCAGTAGGAGAGCTTAAGCTAGAAATCCAGAGGTACCTAGAAGTAGCTTTAAACAATGAGCAAAAAAAATTAGTAGTAATAAAAATAAACTATTTTTGTTTCATGTAGAGGAAAATCAGTTTATTTGGTTGTTTTTCCCAAAATACATCATCTCCAGTAATATCTATCTCAGTAAGGTGAGTAATTTAACCCTTTCACTGTGTGAAAGTACATTTTTATTAGGGTCTGTGTGAGCCTTTTTTGGCTGTGCATACAGAATAAGGAATTTTGTTCTCAAAGCCTTACAACGTCTGGTGCTAGTGAATACATGAGAATAATGGTGCTAACAAAATTCACATCATTTTTTGACCCATGGCCTCTTTATCCCCTTTTGAGTGACTAGTATTAACATCATTGTCCACATGTATTCATGCACAGGAGCTTTTAATCTCAGCTTTTCTGCACTGAGTGGCTGTGCATATGTGGACACACATTGCTGTCATGTTAAAAGATGATGAAATGACTTTTGCTCCAAGTATTCTTCAGCCATTTACTCTTTTCTGCAGTGTATTCACATAAATGTTCTTTCCAACTTCCTTTATAATATGTAAGCACTTACTTTACGCTATTGAAATTATTTTTTGCTTAATATTGAAAGATGATGCTTTATACACATAAATATAATATGCATTATGCATAGGTACCAGTGGTTGGTAGTTACTTTTTTTCAAACAAGTTATATATATATTTCTTTTTCTTTCAAGTTATGTAATTGTTAATGTCTGCCTTGAGCATTGTAACCCGCTAGTGTCAAAATAGAAACCTGCATGGTTATTCTTTCAAAATAGTGATAAAGGAGTGTAACTACCAAAAATGCACTGGAACACAGAGAAAGTGTAGAATCAAAACATACTCTCAGCTATGTTAAAAAAAAATTATTGGATTGAACTTAAAGCTGTGTTCATATATGAAGTGAGAGATACCTTAGTTCTGAAGAAATTTAGTAATTTCTGTTTTATGAATAGTTTTTAGTACATAAACTGTATGGCTAATTGGTCAAACTGATTTATTTGCATTATGGTCAAAACTATCTTTTGGATGGTTTGTGACTAAGATCCTGCTGAAAATATTTTACATTTTTGTGTCTGCAAAATGAACGTTATTTTTAATTTATGCAAGATGCCTAATCAAAATAGCTATGCTATACCTCTGAGGCAGATAAGGATGTGATATTTTTGGAAGAAATCCTGTATTTATTAAACAATAATTTGCCTTTATTTTTTGTCTAAGCATTTATTATTTTCATCTCATTTTCCAGAGACACTTCATTACAATGCTATTTGTTTTATTGCTACTGCAGTATTAAAAAATCTCCTGTTACTTATAAATAGAAACTTAATATGGGTTATAGTTCTGACCAAAATTGAAGGTAAACTCTCATTAGATTATGTTGCCTCATATAAGAAATTAAAGTCACTTATGATCTTATGAACGAATGACCTTTGCATCCAAGAGAAATGGGAAAGGGCAAAGGCAACGCAGCTTGTTTTTCTACTGCACCCCATTTGTAGGCAACAGTACGCAGACGAATATGCAGTAAAAAGAAACAAAGTCTGAAAGTTAATACCCCAGGCGCCAAACACATGTCTGTGAAAGAGGAATGCAAGCAGACATTTCTATGTGCAGTACATTGATTCCTAATGGGCTCTTTCTCTCTTACAAAGGTCAGATCATTGGACGGAACAGAATCCCATCTCAGCTGTGTATTACCTGCCTTGGTGTGTGTGGAGTATCGGCATAGCTGGGTTTCCTTGCTATGGGGTTAACACCCCACAGTAAGCGATTAGTACTTCCACTGGTAAGACATGGAGAGCTCAACAGGGCAATCCTATTAATGCTGGCTGTGTATAAATCTGGCTTTTTATACAGCCAAAGTATTCTCAGCCTCAAAGTGCTGGGTGTCCCTGTAACACTAGAAGGATGGGATGCCGAGGAGGATGCCTGCACAGGATCATACCTCATCTGGAGTTTTGTTCATGTGGCCCTTAATTTAATATCCTTCTTTCCTTTTTAATTGCTGATGATACGATGGAAAACATAGGGTTGATAATTTTAGTCTCTGAAGCTGGGGTGCGACACAGTCATAAGGTGTGAAATCAGTGCAAGCCTTGCCATAGCCTCCAGTGAATTTTGGCATGGGAGAAATCGAGCCTGGGCAGAGCCAGTGAAAGGGTCACTAACATGCACTCAGGACAGAATGGCGTGACTTTGTAGATGGCCTCGCTGCTCCTGAACAAATGCACAAATCATGGCCAACTGTGGGGGCAGTTTCTGGCTGTGGCCGTCTGTCCAGCAGAGACCACCAAACCCACACCCTCTACAGGCACCAAACAACTGATAAAAGTGTTGGCACCCACAGCTGAAGTCATATAACAATCTGAGAGGTTAAAAATAATAAGCAAGTCCTCGCGTCTGCCTATTTTGGGACAATTTTTTTTTCTAAATCAAGGCTCCTAATTTAGATTTTGGACTATTTTGTTCTGCTGTTTTCATATACAAACAAAAAACTATACATATAACTGTGCATATGCATATAACTGTGTAGGACTGCAGTTTGCAAATCTGATATGACAGCATTCCTCTTGGTTTCAAAAGTAATTTTTCTCATCTAAGAACTACAAAATTTCGTAAAGCAAGTTTATGCAAGATTTAAAATATAATTAACAGGTAGTGTATTAAATTAACTTTTTTTCAAGGGAAGCTGAGTGGAAGAAGAGTAATTGAGACTGGAATTTCTCACTGCCTTTGTTATCCAAATATTTGACAAAAATAAAAACTGATCTTTATATAAGAAAGTAATTTTTTCCCAGAAGGAGGTTGGTAGCATACAGTGCTACTGAATTAGTGTTTCAATGATCCTTTATGACTAGATTTCTATACAAATATATAAACAGTTTATACAGCTTGTTATCATGGGGTGATTATTATAGATTTCGCATAACCATGTTTATTATTTCTCTTCAAATTTTTCCTTTAACTTTTTCAAAATTAACTGAGAATCTGAAATGGTAAATGTAAACTTTTTTGCAGATGATTCTTACTGAAATCACACTGTTTTGTACCATGCAGTGAGAATAAAAGTTGTGAAGAGTGTAATAAATATACAATCATCCTAGATATTTTGACTCAGCTGAGTCTTGTTAACTCTAGCTATAACATTGACTGTGAAAACTTTAAGGGACAATGAGAAAAGCAGATTCTGGAAATATTACCAGGTATCTTTTTCTCACCCATCATCCCTTTGCGAAAGAATGAAGTTTGTGCATTAGAAAGGTGCAGGATGTGAAATCTCCAGGTGCTCAGAAAAACTTATTTCAGTGTTACATAATGAAATCTGATGGATGGAAATGGCCTTCGAAGGCTGTTTCCTTCCCTTGAACAACAAATGCTGTCATCAGCTATTTTTAATTAGCCTGTGAATTATGACCCTGTCAAGGTAATAGGGCTCTGGTTACAAATGCACCTTCAAGTCTAGCAACAGTCAGGTAATCACAAACAAAACTTGACCACCTGCAGTGCTGTGGGATTATTCTCATGGTCCATAATGAATCCTTGGGTCAAGACTCATGTGTGTAGGACATGCTTGAGTCTTCAGCACCCATGACATTGGCTGCAGCTGTAATGCTTTTGTTGCTGAGAGAAAATATAGTAACTCCTAGAATATACAGTTTAGAAAACTGCAGAGAAGTGAGAAAAGTGGAAATGGCAGATGCTTAATCAGCAGAAAAAAAATTCTCTTGTTTCTTGGCTACTTTATATGTATATCTAGAGAGAGAGCAAAATCTATTGGGGAAGCAATTCAGCATATTATGATGACGTTACTCTAGAGAAAAAAATTACACTAGTGTGTAAAAAAAGTGGAGAACAAACACAGCAACAATGGATTTGAAACAAATCAGGTTCCTAATTTCCACCTCCAGATGAGACTACTGAGTACACAATGCTTGTATTTCTTTAGTAATACAATGAGTAGGATAGATTGATATTCATACTCCACTTTTCTTACTTCTTAGCATAGCAGTCTGAACAGTTTAATTCATTGCTGGTCACACTTTTCAAATATTTTGAAAGAGTTACCAGGTTTTTTTTTTTTTACCGTCAAGCTCTCCTCTTTCAACTTACATTAGACTTTTTTATCTCCACTGTTGCACTTTGCTGAATTCCTTCTAATTTGTGGCTGTCATTCTGGTATTGAGGTATCCAGATCTCGGATATCTCCAGATATCTGAGAAATATCAGTATATCCTAGTTCTGTACCAACAGTTCAGAATTATAAGTTTTCAGGCTTATTGACATTTTGACATTCAGTGTCAACTCAGTCTTTTCTAGTAAGGCTGCTCTTTCTCAAAGGATTTAGTAGTTATTTCCTATATGTATTTTTTTTCCTAAACTGAATCCCACTTGCTTGTTTTCCATCAGGATTTTTTATCTCATGGTTTTATTTATGAACGCTAATCCAGTTTTGATGTTCATCTTGCATCTCACTCATCACTAGAAGAGCAACCGCCTTTGATGGATGTGATTGCAAGATCTAGATTTCACATCATATCCAAAAGGGAATCCTGTGCTGCTTACTACTTTCTTCTGTGATTTAACCTAGAAAACTAAATACAAATGAATTTTCCACTGATTCATGGGACATTTACAAACCACCTCCGACTTTTTTGAGCTTCCTAGTCTTTCGGGAGATTTGCTGTCTACAGTCAAACCAAAGCAAAGACCAGTACAAAAATTAGAAAATAAAGAAAAGGGACAGCTGCTCTCAACTTTGCATGAATTCCTCTTCAAGGACTTGGAGGTGACAGACCCTAATAGCAGTCAGAACCACCTATTGCTGACTGGCTCTGCCCTTCCAAGCTGACGGAAAATAACCCTGAAATCCCACTTGGATACCTAGTAGCAGTTGTGCCAGCATTGCCTTTGATGAAGTGCTCCTCTGCTATCAGTCCTGTTGCAATAATAAAGCTGTCAGCCAACACGGGGAAGCCACAAGCAAAGGAGACAGTTGTAGCTGCATGGTGAAATGTGTTCCCACAAATGTACAGATGGCATGAACCTCTGTACTCTCAGGGCTAAAGGCAAAACTCTTCCCTTTGATTTTGTACTTGCCTAAGACCCTCTCATATGCAACAAACAAGTTGTTCAAGTAGCTGAAAGGGGGGAAAGAGGATTTGTGTTTAAGTATTTTGATTGTATTTTGCTATGGTTATGTGGGTTTTATGCTTACCTAAACAACCAGAAATATTCAAAAATACCCTGGTTAACTGAGTAATTTAGTTAACACCTCAAGGAAGGCCCTTTTTCAGCAAACATTTTTTTCTACAAATTAAATGATGCAGCTGAGCTCCTCAGCTGATACGAAAGAGTGCACAGGGCCTAAACCTCAGGACTACCTGAATCATGTCATACACAAAGCTGCATGGTGCATAAGGCTGCTGGGATAATTTTCCATCACCTCTCTGCTCCCTGCCATTGGTGCCTACTGGACACTTCACCCTGGGTACAGGGTAGGCCACCAACCATTACCCACCTACCCAGGGAACTGAGCATGGAGGGCCCTGGGCTTATGTGGGGAGATCAAGCCTTCACTGCTCTTGGGAGAGCAGACAGATGTTAAGGGCTGAGCTGAGACTCTCACAGGTGAGGCTGTTTTCGATTGTGCTGATCTTGCCTTTGTTGTCAGGAGTAAGAATGATGCAACCACTCAGAAATGTTGAAGCAAAAAAACCCTGTCTTTAAAAGTAATTGCTTCCTTGCTTTGTAAACTGCCTACTCTTTAGGCACTACGAATCACTGTAATTAATCCTTAATTCAAGCTGCTGTATCTATGTTACATTGTTATGTTTACTTAGACGTAAAATGCATTATTCTTTACAAGATAATGGCATCAGTCCACACACTGCCTGTGACAGGCACAGGCAGCTCTAAGCTGAAACATTAGGTGGAGGGTTATAAAGCTAGTTACATGCCAATATGTTAATTAATTAATCACAGGCATGTTTTCAAAGCATTCTTCATACCTCAGGTGGGGCTCCTGGGCTATTATGAAATGCCAAACTTCCCTTGGGGCTTTGAGGATTGCACTTCTAAATTCCTCAGAAGTTCAGGGAAGTAAAAGGGTATGTTTTTGGTGTGAGTCACTGAAGTGAGGCTGGAGATAAAGATTTTTTGTTATGTTTTA
Source organism: Eulacestoma nigropectus (assembly GCA_013397775.1). NCBI lineage: Eukaryota > Metazoa > Chordata > Aves > Passeriformes > Eulacestoma > Eulacestoma nigropectus. The sequence continues at coordinate 878,939 of VZTE01003158.1, forward strand.
TAGTGGGGGAGAAGGGCAGTAACCAGCCAGCCAGCAAGCAAACACTTCAGGAAGGAGCTAGGTGGAGGGCAAAGCTGTATTTTTCTAACCCTATAAGCCTATTTTTTCTAAACACATCTAATTTTTAATTTAATTTTCTTTTAGTTTAATTTTTCTGACCTTCCTTCATTTTAAATTCAGCTCGATGGTGTATATCAGCCAGCCTTCTCTCAGCTTCTGGTTAGAAATCTGTGGTTATCCTTTGTGCCAGCAGCTTGTGCAGGACAAGGCAAGTGAATATATGCCTCTTTCACTGTTGAGTATCAAGGACTTGAAAACAAGGTATTTTATCCTGTGTTTTCGCAAACAAAATACTCTTGTTTTCTTTCAGCTTGTCTGTGAACCTGTGAGGTGTCTGCAAGGCTGTATCTGTAAATCCCCCACTTCTCCTTTTTTTTGTAGTAAAAAGGAGATGCCAATCAAATAACTTCATTCCATTTCAGTGGAGGTCTAAGGTGGGCAGAAAATATTATGAGATTTGGAAAACAAAAGAAAAAAAAAAAAGAGAAAGAAAAAAGAAAGTATACTTCATGATTATAGGGATTTGCTCATTTTTTAAGCCACACAGCTCTAGATGGGTATGTGTTGGAGCAGTGTAATCCAGCAAGGGAAGCTCCTGAACTCTGTAGCTGTCTGGCCAGCCCTGTGCCATGAGAGCAAGGAACAAAGAGGCACCTGAAACAGGTCCTTGGTGAGTCTCAGTGAGACTGGCACCTAAAAAGGACCATGCCAGCTAGAGACTGGAGTGTGTCGGAGACCTGAAAAGGGCTCTCAGCAGGACTGGGCTGAACAAATGTCTGCATGTGGATAGTGATCCCCACTGTCTCATCCCAGCCTCTCATGCCAGAGGAAAAAAGGTTAGTGAGTTGTAGGCCACCTGCTCTGCCTAAAACTTTCACTTGAATTGGCAGGAAGAGTAAGTGTAATGGAATTTTTTAAAGGGTTGGGCAGTTCTGTTTATATCTGACTCACATTGCATGTAGATTCATGAAATGTAAAGTGATTCCTGGATTAGATACAGAAGAGAAGTGCCTCACATGTCAGAACAGAACTAGTACTATGTGGCATGTTAGTGCTGAGGGAAGGTCACTCAGTTTCGAATTTTTTCTAATTACCATTCCCACTCGGTATCTCATGCTTTACCCGCGGCAAAGTTGTGTAACGCCCTGGGAACGCATTTGTGCTGTCCCAGCGAAGGTGCAGAGGAGAGACGGCATTCAGAGAACCCCTCCTAAGTCCTGCACAGCTCAGCCTGGAATATGTTCAGGCAGGACTTTGGGAATGCATCCAGTGCTGCATAGATTTCACTGATGGAGCGAAAAGATAGCCAAATATTTGGTCTCTTTACTCTGATTCAAAGAATTTTCAGTCTGCTGGAGAAATGAGAAAAGCAAGAAAAGTTTTTCCTCATTTGGAAACTTCACAAAAGCTCCTTAGAACAAGGTCTTTGAGATACAGTGTGCAGTTAAAGTGCTTTGTGAAAGGTGCTTTGTTTCTGAAGAAATAAAAACTTCTGCAGAACTTCAAATATTTTGCCTGAATTCTTCTAAGATTTCAGTTGCTGATTTAAAAATACATCTTCAGAGAAAGGAGAAAAATTCAGATGAATGTTGGTGTGAAAGAGGATCAACCTTTCACCTAGATTTGTTCTGCACTAATCATGGGAATACGGGCATAAGCTCAAACAAATATGGAAAGGGAGTGGCTTACTGAAAGCCTTATAAATAAAGTACAAAGGTATCGCAGTGGAATCTTTAAAATTGGTAGAGCATTTTGTAACCAGGAAAGATTTGGCAAGGATCTCTTATTTACATTCTACTGGATTCAGCTGTTTTTAGCAGTTCATTGTTGCTTTCAGCTGAAATGGCTAAATGCAACCCCACAAGATAACTCTTCTTTTATTGATTTTAAAATTAATGGGTATTCCTCTTGAGTATGGTAGAAGAATATCCTGGATTAGAATGTTAAACAAATTGTCTAATAAAGAAATTTACTTTCTTTTTCTTTTTTTTTCTTCTTTCCCTCTTATGATGTTTGCAAAAGAAAAGTACAACGAATACAAGTACATCAGAAAATCAGGACCTAAATAATGTAGAAGGAAGGGATGAAAGAAAGAGCTGCTTTATGTAAGCAAGTTTTGACTTTTAATACTGTATTTTATTTAACTTTTCTAGGACTCTGCTGCCAAGTGGCCCTTAAATTACAGAGCTGTCATGCACTTGAATTCAGTGGAACAGCTTGTTTGGAAAAAACTACAGAACAAAACTTGGTTTTATGTTACTGCAAAGATGTGTGCTTTCTTTCGGTATCAGCAGGCAATTGGAGTTTCTATGGACCTGGTGCTAACAGAGTTATAACAGCATGAAACTTGAATGATATGGTGATGAATGAGCCTGCAGGTTGGGGGAAACAAAATCATGTGCTTTGGAAAAAGATGGTGTTTGGTAGCCAAGGAGGATCCTGCCACTATATATGGTCGCTATTTTGTTCATGTTGTGAAATTCAGGAAGAGCCACACCTTAGACGCTGCACGGCTTGACACTGCAGGATGATAACTGACTGCCACTTTGCATATGGGACAAGCACTCTGATATGATACTCTGGGCTGCACTTGCCTGTTTGCATGTTGCAGCTTGTGTTACATTTCAAACTTGTCATAACAAATAGGAACCACATTTCTGCACCTCTGCCCATTGGTATTGATGGAGCGGGTTTTCTCAGAAACCATCTCTGAATAATTCTGGATGGATTTGTATTTCCGAAACAACAGCTTATTTGCTTATTAAATAGTCTAGCTTTATGACTAATCAATATCTTCATCTGTTGCTTAAGTCTTTATGCTTTCTTTCCATTGATAAAGACAGGAAGAACACAAGTTCTCTGAAAGCCAATGGAAAATGCCCATTGATATAGTGGAGTCAAGGATTGATCTCTGTTGCTAAGCATAGGCAGAAAAGCAGATAGACAAATAATTAAATGGGAAAGAGGAACAGAGGATACATCTCTTGCAGGAAATGAATTATTATGTAGTAATTTACTCTTAAAGCTTAATTATTTTAATTAGATATTACATAGATATCTACCTTGCTCTTTGAAAGTGGCCTGGAGGACTTAAGTTGTTGCCATTTTCATTTGAGCCTGGCAGACATGTAGGGTCCTGCATGCCCCAGCAGGCACTCTGGCCGCTCCTGAGCTGGGGCTTTACTCTTCCACAGGCCATGAGTGTGGCCTTGATGATGGCCTGAAAAGACAGCCTATATTCACCGGTCGTGCTTTCAAAATTAATCACAGCATGAAAGCAGGAGGATGGAGAAGGCTTATCTTCCATTTTGCCTCTCCCTCCTTACTGTCTGATAGTCCCATTTACCCTTGGTCTTACAGGAATCCAGCAGTGGTGCTCTGTTGCTGCCATGGACCCTGACTCCCTCTCCTCAGCATGTGTTGAACAGCCACAGTAGAGCAAGCCTTGGAAATAGCAGGCTTCTCTCTCTGAGATCAGAGCTGAGAAAGCATGTATTTAAAAAGATGGATGAAATATTTCACCAAAACTTGATTTTACTGTGGTGCCAGCCCTGCAGAGAGCAACATAACAAGATGAACTACTCCTCCAGGAAATATCTCAAGTGACTTCTTGCATTACCTTAAATGATGACACACAGAATCAGCTCAGTGGTTTTATTTTAGGCTAAAAAGGTATTTCTGTATAAGAATATATGGAAATGCTGTCCAGTGCTAAGACTCAATCCTAGAGGCTTATGTAGTCCCTGCACTGAAGACTAGCACCTTTATTTGGGTTTTAAGTGTATCTAGAGAGCCCTGCTATGTCTGTGAGACAGAAGCAGAACCATAAATATGAGGCCAACTTCAAAAGTTCCTTCACATCCAGAGAGTATGGGGGTATAGGAATACTGAGAGCATGGGCTGCATACCTAGTTGTGGGACATGGGGAAGCAGGGCCATGAGCTGATGGCATGGTCTGCATGAGTTCCTAATTTATACCCACATGGATTTTGAAGACCTCTTCCCTGCTCTAAATTCCAGGAAAGCTCTGGTTACCCTGCCTTTGCGATGTCGTGTTTCCCAGGGCATGTCCAGCAAGCTTGGATAAGAAATGCTTTTTTGCAAAAAATATTCCCATCATCACCACTGCCTGTCCTCGAATTGAGCTGCAAGTCTTGGAGTACACAGCTTGACTGAATTTCTTTTACATGAAGCGAATCCTGTCAGTGTTCTCCAGGAGCACACCTAATGGTGCACATGGTCAGGCTAGAGCTCTTCTGAAGGAAATCTAGAGTTGCATATGGTGGGCCTGTTGGAACCTTGAGCAATGAGTCTTGCCCTATAAATCTGCCTCTCTTGGGACACAGGGCTTCCAGACAGAAATCTTCTCTTTGCTGTTGTGTTTCTCTCCACTTCCTACAGCTCCCTTCCAGTCAGTTCTGATTTCTGCTCGCATTCTTCAAATCCTTCTTCAAAATCTTTACAGTTTTCTTCCACTATCACTTTCCAATCACGAGCAAGTTAGCTCTGAACCTGGTGGAAACATGAAGTAGAACACAGGTGGCCCAAAAGCCACAGGCCTGGTGTCTCAATTGTCTGGGAAGAATTAACAAGCAAGAAAAAGATGAAGACTGGGCTGTTAAGAACTTTTCTATCTTTATCCTGTTCCCAGTCCTCACCAGCCATGAGAGCTCCTCTCTCAGCTGGATGAATGTTTTCATAATTTTTTTCAAATATGTGTATTTTATTAAATTTAAAAGGAGCTGGTTATAAATAGGATACAGCACTCTGGGCTCAGATCTCCTTTAGCCAATGTACACATAGAAGGGTGTGTATGCAATTTTCACTGTCCTGCATGACCAAAGTGTACATATTTTTACTGATGGAAAAGCAGCAAATCCAGTGAGGTTGCAACTCAATTTCTGCTCCTAAAAATGCTGGAGTGTATTTAATCTTGTTCATGTGAGTGGTATGGGTATATGTGGCCTACTGCTACTCTTAGGGACTTCCAGGGGAACAAGGTGCTCAACTACTTAAGGACAAGCATGTGCACATAGAGCAAGAATAATTAAACTTGGCTGTGCAGAGGTCTCCTCCCTTCCCTGCTCCCTCTGCCCTGACATCTTCTCTCTGAAAGTGCATTAAACCACTTCCAAACTGCTCATGCAGTTGGGGATTATCATGCTCTGGGGATTGTAATTATTTGAGATCTGTATACTTCCCGAGTTCTGGAGGCAATTATCATTTGGCCTTATCCTTCAAAGTGTGCTTGCAGAGTGTGGAGCTCTTACAACTGTGCCTCTGAGATATTCCTTGCATAACTCCCAAGTTATGAAAATAGTGTTTAATTTTTACAGGCAATGAGACTGCTTGGTCTATTGTTTCCTGTTAAATTCACCACACCAAATTCCATCCCATGGGAACTGAAGCCAGTCAGTAACTGAGATGAGGATTTAGTCCATTCTTTTCTGTCAAAATTGGGATATTTCACATATTTGATAGTGCATCTGTTAAAGGAACAAAATCCTGTACAGTGTGTTGGCCACTTCCGTATTAAAATCCTAACTTAGACGTGTTCACATTCCCATTGAAACTTGTCAAGTTACTTAATAAAAAAAACCCATGTTTTTTCTATACTCATTGATCTTGTCTTTTGATGCCATGCCCATTATGCTACAATGCACCTGGAAAATAGCCCATAATTTTTCTTAAGGCAGGAAGTAGCATTTATGGCTGTGTAATAATATTTTACAGTATATATGATCAAAAGATTGTCAACTTCATTTTCAAATCAAGTCCAAATAATAACAGAAGCTACCAAGGTTGCGTGCTTTGTTTCACATTTCTCAGAATATCCCTGAAATTCTGCCTTCATTAGGTATACTTCCCACATTGCATGGTTTGGGGTCTGAACAGATGTACTACAGCCTGAGAAAGCACAAAACAAAGTGTGAAATGAAACAAATACAGAAGTGAAATATATCTGTGGGGAATAGCTTTAATTAGTGGAACTTTGCCTACATGTTGCCCTAAAAGGAGCAGTAAGTTGAGCGAGGGTGAGCAGAAATACTTGTAGTTCCTTTAAACCTAAGTTATTATAAGTTAAATGGTTTCCAGGTACCTGAGTTCAGGGTGGATAATCAAGCAGCAACTTTTTCTTTTTTTAGAGAGTGCAGTTCATTGCCACTCCGCATTTTAGAAAATAATGCATAGCAAGATTCAGCAATTCATGTGAAATTTCAGGTAGGCAACTGACAAGTAGCAGTATCTTGAGAGACAGTAGCAATGAGTGCAGGAAAAAACCTCAGGCTGTGAAGTAATCTACAGCTCTCCATGCTTACAAGAACTTCAGTGGAAAGCAGGACCCTTACATCACTGTTGTATATCTTTTTCTCCCCTCTATTGTATTTTTTGGTGGCAGTAGTTGAGGATAATGAACAAGTTGATGTAGAGATCTAGCTCTGTATTGACAATCTGGTGTTTCTCTTTAATTTTTCTTTCCCTTCTATCGAATAAAAATGTGTCATTTTGATTCTACTGAGAGGAGGGTTTTGTGCAGGCTTCACAAGAATCATAATTTATTGGTAAGCGGAGGACTGAAATTGAGGGAAGCTCTCTCTTCAGGATACGGGAAAACCAGCATTAACTCTCATCTCAGACTTTCCTACTGACAGTAAAAATCTGTGACTAAACTGAACGCAATTGGAGTTTGAAATATAGTCAAGCTGTTCTAAAAGGAATTTGGTTTCTTATCCCTTATTTCCTTGATAATACAGTATTTACAGTCTTGGAGCAGTTTTAAAGTAAGAAATCAGTGCTGTCTGATATCAATAGCTGACTGACGATGCCACAGTGAAGCTATTCCAGTTATGGGGTCCTTGGGAAGCCAAGGGACTGAAGTACCTGGGTTCCCTTCCTCCATGGTGTTGCAATGACAGGAACATGCTCTGTGGGTGCTGCAGGCTTCTCTTTTTCACTTGTAGCGGGAGGGAAGATGAAACAGTGCCCAGAAACTAGGAGTCTTACTGCCCTTGGCTTCAACTGGCCAAAGCCACTCCTCGTATGGTGCGACTGTCACACAGCACATGCAGGCACAGGTAGGAGCTTCTCTCAGTGACATCCTCCAGAGTCCCTGTGGAAGTGAGTGTATCCTTGGGGAGGAAGCTGTCTGAAGTCTTCTGGAAGCTGGTGATTGTAAAAGCCACCTTTGCCTTAGAACAGATGTAAAAATCCTGAAAAGATAGAGGCTGATGGCCATGGCACAATCCATTCAAGGCCATCTGGGAGATAAGATGGATCACTGCAAGGGTTTCAGAAGAGGATAAAAGCAAGGAATAAGGTATGTCTGGGTGTGAGCTGGATAAAATTGTGTGTAGGCAGTGCAGCTGGGATACCACAAAAGGAGGCAGACACCATTGGAGAAAGCCAAGAATGGCCAAATAAGCTTCAGTAATAGGGCCCTAGAAGGGGAAAAAAAATAATAAGGAAAAAGGTCATGCTTTTTGGGTGAAGTGCTGGCTGATGAATAAAAGTCTTGGAATAAAGAGCAAAGAAATTCCTTCTTGCTGTTTGATGATTGTATTAAGAGAAATACAATTTAATGCCCATTTTCAGTAAATAAACAGAGTTGCTACCCTGTTTGTACACAATTCAATCTTCAGCTTCCTCAAGAAAAACAATCTGAGCACTATCTAAGGACTCTGGCCCAAAGGGGTAATAGTAGCCTCTAATGGGAATAAATAGAGGGTAGGCGGCACTCTTTCAACACATTCTTTAAAGAGCAAACTGAATACAGCCCTTAAGAAAGGTACAGGTACACAAATATTTACCTATTAGGTCTCTATTCATGATGGGCTCATACAACCCTATTGTACTCAGTTGTTGCTTTCAGTCCTCCATAGATCTGTCCCCTGATGTGTGACCTGCATTCACAAGCATTAATTAGAGAACCAAGTGGTTCTGTACCATCACTGGGTGTTTTGAAGGAGGGGCAAGAGCAAGCTGTGTGTTCTGCAAAGGCAAAGTTCTCTGTATTGTCTCCAGAACTCGGGGCAGCTCAGAATTTGGGCCCAGATCAGCTCAGGGCTCCTGTTACACTCATCCTGGGAGCCCGCAGTAACACTGATGAAGGATTAGGGCTTCGTTACAGTATTTGATGGATAGAAAGTGTCATCTTTTGGAAATACCTGTTGACAGAGCTGCCTTTCTCATTTACCTGCCCTGTAATCAGGATACAGCTGGGAAAGGTCTTAATAACTGTCACTTTCACACTGAGGCTGCCATGTAATTTGATCATGGTAAACCATTTTACAGGATTAATTCCATGTAGTCTTGGATTTGCAGTTTTGTGAGATCAATGGAAATGGTATATTTTTTTACAGAAGTGGGCAGATGGACTAGGATTAAAGGAATTCTCCTCCAGCCAGATCATCCTGAAGGAATGAAATACATTGTTCTGAAGGATTAATTTCCTCCTGGAAATATGCAAGACTGCAGTGAAAACACACCATAGGTGAAGAAAGGAGTAAGTGCTTTGCTTTGCTGGCTGTGTGCAGTGTCTTGCATTTTGTTTCTCCTGTTGCTGAGGGCCCTGTGTGGAACAGAAATACATACCAGTCCCATCCAGTATGTGACTGGAGCAGCCACACAGTGTGCCACTGGTGGCTCTCAGAGGAGAGCCTAGGGAGGCAAGCACCAGGTCTGCCGGCAAGAGGTGCTCCCAGGTGCCACCACTGACCCCCACGTGGCAGCCAACAAAAGGCCCTATTGAGAAGGCACAGGGAGGTAGGGCTGCGGTCAGGGTGGAGGAACATGATAGCAGACTCTTGAGGCCAGGGAATCTGTTAAATAAACCACTGGGCAGCGTGAACGTGGAGGTGAGGAATGTGAAACCGGAGTTGAGTTATTTGGGAGCAGTGCCAGTTCAATGCTGCGCAAGACATTGCTGGCCAACGGAAGAGGCATAGCTGGTTATAAAATACAGCAGTGACAGGACAAACTCTTTGTTGGTATAAATAACTTAAACTCTGATCAGATCAACTGCCCACTTACACCGGCGAGCATGGACAGCACCTGTGGCTCACTGGCCACTGGGCTCTGCCAGGCTGATGGAGTCCGTCAGCTGGGGCCACTTAGTTCCTGTGACCTCTTTGTGGAGGCACATGGCAAAATGACTTCTGCATCCTAGCCAAGCCTGTACACTTTCCTACTCGTGGTTACATCCCAGACACATTCTTGGCCTATTTCACCCAAGGATGAGGTTTAAGGCTGAATCAAGGCTGCGTCTGCTGGGAGACATGGTCCTGCGTTCCCTCCTTGCGCTGTGTTTGGACTCTTGTTTTCAGCTTTTTTATACTGATCATAGTTATGTGTCTCGGGTTTTCCTTCTGCCAGATTAGGTCTGGTTCACCACAAGTACTGGTCTTAGCATAAAGGGATCCTACAGACCCCTTGCAGGCAGAGGGCCAGAAGGGCATCGCCTCTTTCTAGGCAAGCATGTTCCCAAACCTTCTGCTGCTACTCCCCAAACTGCTCCTTCAGGGGTTGTGGTTTTCCAAGCCTCTCTAACCCATCTTGTGGCTATAGTCGGCAGATATCTTCAAGAAAGAGAATATCAACAATTTGTGCAGAAAAAGCTGCTGATCAGAAGGTAGGAAAAAGGTTAAAATATAGATATGGCTTTGCAAGTGCTTTCTGTGGAGCAGGCAACAGGTCTGGTCTCCTCGTGCTCCTCAGTTCTGCTCTTTCTCTGCTAGATCAGCTGCTGACAGAACCGCCCAAAACAGCTGAAAATAGTGACTAGGTCATTTCAGCTGAGGATAATTAGAGAAATAAATGAAAATGAAACTTGGATTGGGCAGTCAGTCTTCCATCAATCCCTATGTTGTGCTCTTTCACTCTTACAAATCATGCAGCGCTAAGTGCTAAGGAATGTTGCCGTTCAGCAAAAAAAAAAAAAAAAAGAAGAAGAAGAAAAAAAAGAACCAAAAAGAATGAATTCCTTTTGATGCAAACAAACAAAGTGTGTGGTAGGCAATGCCTGTTATAACAACCAAGTCTTCCTATCTGACAAGTTTTGTATAACATCCTCTTCATTTATAGTTCATAACATTATTAAATGGAGTGTTCTGAACTGCAACTGGAGTGTTTATGATCATAGCAAAGGAACAAACAAACAGAAAATAGAATGAGAACTGTTTTAAAAGGAAGAAGCCTGATTAATATTAAGACAACTGAGCTATTGTCTACACAGTGGTTTTAAACTTGATTTAGCTTGTAACAAATTGTAACAGTGCCCACCACAAGATGTCTTACATCTAATGCTTTCCTTTGGGGTGAAATGGAGGAATAATTCATTCTTCTAACTTCTTTCAGCTATAGAAATAATGGTGCTTTTTACTATTTATGTTATTATAACAAAACACCGTCCTGTGCTGTGTCCTTGAAGAACATCTTCACCTCTGTGGAACTGGAGGGATGAAGAATATAGCCATAAAAATCTGTTACGCATGACTTATGATTATCTCCTTTAGTTTACATGTGACTTATTTATATGCATTTCATCAGCCTAAATTCTAATTAAAACTGAACAATAAACTAACTTTTCAGTCATAATGTTCCTGAATCCTCTCTTTAACAGCAATATTTTGAGGAACATATTTGTGACTTCTCCAAGCTCTGGATCTGTTCTCCTTGTTTAAGAATTGGCATGGAACTGACTAAATATTTGTAACCTATAAAAAGTATTTGGCTTATTTGTGGAGTAATTTTATTCATTCTTTGTATATATTGAGATGACTTAATTTATACTGAGGTTCTTGAACAGATGTTTTCACAGAACTTGCCTGATTTTTTAGTTCAAATAATTATTCCTAAAAAGGAAACAATGGCTTGCTATTGGCTGATGTTAACTCTTTGCTATTCTTGTTGTTCCTAAGTTTGGTTCTGCCTGGGCTTTACAACCATGCTGTGTGGCTTTGATTACCTGGGTGCGATTATCTGGAAAAAGGCAAAATGAATACTCAAACTGTAGATTGTGTTCTTTGCATGATAGCTGACATTTAAAGACAATCTAGCAACACAGAAATCTCAATGAACATTTGAAAAAATCTAAGTGGAAGAAAGGAAAACAAGCTTACAGTATAGAGCATCTCATTCCACTGTACACTTTTCTCACTTTAAGGATTTGTGATTTTAGCTCTCATTGAGATCTGTTGCTTTGAGTAGTGTATTGCCATAACCTCTTGTATGTGTGTGGTTTAATTTGCTGTCAGCGAAACCTGAAAGCATTCACCCACATTCCCGGGAAAGGGGCTCTCTTCAGAAGTACTTATTAATTCTGACTTGCTCAAGGAGTATCTGTCTTCCCCAGTATGTCATATCTTTTGTTCTTGGCTGTAACTCGCTGGCCTAGCAATGAAAGTTGAAACTGGCTCTCACCTAAGTCATGCCTAGATTGTGGTAGAACCTAGATTTAAAGAACAAAACCTTCCTTTCCTCTTTTAAATGTAAAGCACTGCCATGATATGTGATGACAGTCTTGATGAAATGTTTGAAAGACTGGCTTCTTGTAAAACAACATGTGCACTTAAACAGAATATTTTCTGTCTTCCTTTCTAATATAGAAAACCTATTTATTATGTAACTTGCAAATCCTTTTTTAAAGATAGACTTGCTTGTAAGAAAACGAATAAAGCATTAGAAACTGAAATTCCCACTAAAGTGCTGCAGTTGTTCCTGTGGTGTTTTGCCTGTCAGCTTCTGGTAAGGCCACTAGGGATCAAGAGATGGGGCAGTTCTAGGCTTTTCTCTGAGAGGCAGGAAGTTTTGTATCTATATGCATTTTCTGGTGCTTTGCCTGTAACCCTTCCCTTCTTCACCTCTCCTCTGTCCCAGTTTGTCTGTGTGTCCAGAAGAAGCTGGATTGAGATCAGCTCTTTTGTCTGCCAGCAGATGTCTGCTGCTAATTATTTTTTTTGTTTTGTACTTGCTTGGATTGTACGTGAAACAGCAAACAAGAGATGAAATGACCCATATTATATTTGTAATCTCCCCTGCCATATGATCTCTCTTTAGGAATTTAGATGTAATTGTTCTTGTGTAGGCTGGTAGATATTAATCTCTGAGATAAATACATGTAGGATAGACAGTGCTTAAAATTTTTTGGATTGTGCATTTCAGTTTTTGCATTCTTCTGCCCAGAGTATAGGATGTACATCAAATGCTAGATCTAACTTCCACTGAAGTCAAAGCAGCAAGGGAAGGATTTGACTCTTATGTAAGAATGTATTGATCTAAAGAAAGAATTGCTCATCCTTGTTCTGTTTTGCCAACTTTTAATATTATCACATTAAAAAAAGAAGAGAAAACCAATGAAAAAGAAAGAAATGTCACATATATAAGTGCTTGTATTGAATATGTACTACAAACTGAAATAAAGTGTTTTCATTTGGAATATCATTCTTGCTGTGCCTTTGTTCCCAAACATCTATGATTACAACCAGAATGTCAACACAATGTATAATAATATGAACATTTTTTTGAAGTACAAGCTGAAGAGATGAAGGCAAAGGGAAAAATGGCATTTTTTGAAATAAGGTACTGTGTTGTGAAAAAACTACTGTACTCACTCTCTTATTTCAGTTGGAAAAAAATCACAAAGCTTTCATGTTAAAACTGAAGTGGTTTTCCAACTCATCTATTATTCCTTGGAGCTGCTGCCCAGGAAACTGAATAGGAGATTAACAAAGTATCTGGCCAAAACCATGCCGTTTAAAAAAAATGTACCGCTGTGTTTATAGTTGTGCAAGACCAGCCAATAGATTGCTTGAAAGTGTGGAAATTGGAAAATGGCACTCCCCAGTTGTGGAAAATCCCATTGCTCAGAATTCAGATGATTTGTAAAGGAGGGAATTCTCTTCAGAAGATTTGGCTGAATTTTTTACATTCTTGTATTATCTCATTCCACTGGAGGAATGTAAACAGTGCTCATCTGTCAGTATAGCTGTTGCAGCTGGATGGCCTTTAGGACTGGGATTTTTAAAAAAATGAAGATGTATCTTGAATGTGGTGCTTACAAACTGGCAGCTCTAAACAATAAAATTTCCACTGTGATGGGTGAGGTATGACAGGCAATTTGCTTTGTGTTGCCCCATTGCTCTGTCTATTGTGACTTGCTGAGGAATTAAGCCCAGGCTGGATATGTAATCAGATTTGATGCCTGACTTCCTGCTCTTCTAAAGTGACCAATTAAGATGCCATTAATTAGAAGTGAATAAGTATGAAAGCCGAAAATAAAATCCCCTTTTTATCTTTTTCTAGTATTGTTTATTAGAAGATTGAAAAGTTTTGCTTGTAATGATTAGAAAACATTTGTTTTTCTTCATCAGCATTATCTACAAAACAGTAATCCTGCATTACCCTGCATCTCTGGCTACCTTGCAGAATATGATTTTCTCAGCAGCTGGGAGCTTTGGACTGGGAATTTCAAAGTCACCCTTCTGTTTTCTTACTTCTACTTCACCAGAGCTACCCTTAGCCATGCATTCCTATTACTTTCTTTTCTAAATGTTATGATTCTGACACAAGCAGAAGTTGGTGGACATACCTGAACTCAGCTTAAAAAAGCTATTTCTGGAAAACAGTCCAGAACAGCGTATCTAACTTAATCTCAGATGCAACTTCTAAAATTTGTTCTTTATACGTCTTGTATTAACCAGAACAGGACACATGAACATGAACTCAGTACTGGACAGCTGTCCACTTTGGCCTTATACTTACTCTGAATATTGTGTTCTTTCTTTCTATACATCAGCCCAGCTCCAAAGTAAGAATTCATCTCTGCCTTTCTCTTCTCAGTAGCACAATTTTTAAGGCAGGAGGTGGTAGGTGAGAGTGCTGTGTTTGTACTTGGCAAGAATGGGAAAAGTGGCTGAGCTTGGTATCCCATTCTGTGCTCACAACCACTGTGTTTTGGGCTAAGCTTAACCCAGTCCACAGGCAGAGTTTGAAAGTGCTCAAAAAATGCATGAGAGCCTGAGCCTCATTTGACTGATGAGAATTTGGACATCCCACAGTTTAAGCAGTGGGGTGGAGATCTTATGGATCACTTGCTTGAACTTGCATACACAGATTTCTCCTAAATTACTCTAAGTAACTATTTATTTATTCATTCAGATTAGACCCTTTCTTTTGTTCTGCTTCAGTCTTCATCTAGAAAAGAATAATAACAGCAATTGCTGTCTCTCCAGGATGTTGTGTAATGAGTATTCAAAGGCTTGGAAGACACCCACCTACGATGACAGCAGGGGTTAGTATGTAATGAGCACAACTAATTTACCTGGTCACTGCAGGTTCTGGTCCAGTAGAAGCAAACCAAGAGAATAGTTATTTTTGCCACCCTCTCCGGATGTTTCTTTATATTGATGAGAATTTAAATGGAAGAATACTTTTTCTTCATGCATCTCACTCTTTGATTTCTGTCTTGTGGGCACATTCTCTGCAAATTTGCCCAGTCCAGATGTGGTGGACAAATCTATTTTTTGATTCTTGCTGTCATTTCCAAATAAAGTGGGATTTTCACCTCCTCCAAACAGAGGCTTACATAAATGTAGAAACACACTTATCTATCAAAAACTAAAATGTGTGTGTACATGTATCCCTCTACAAAAAGTGAGGGTCATTGTTGTGGATAGATTTAACACCAATGTATAAGATCAACTCAGTCATATACTTGTAAGTTAAAAGGTCTGTATGTAAAGTGTTTTAAAAAAGCATAATTCAATAGTATGTTTCATTAACAAAATGACTAATCTCAGTAAATGTTACAACAGTGTTGATGGAGCTTGAGCTCTAACCTATGAACACAGCATTATAATTTTGCAAGAGTAGCTGTTCTTAATAAACATCAAAGTGCATGTAATTATTATGTGACTTTAGCAACCTTTTTTTCCCACGATACTATAGTTAATCTTGACAACAGCTAGCATTAAATGCAGTGATTTAACTCCCCTGATGATAAAGTTTAAAAATAGCTTTGGTTCAGATTGTTCCACTCCACTGTTATCCTCCATCACTTGGCTCAGGGGGATGACCTTCATTCTCTTGTCTGGAGGCAGGGCTTGGACATGCTGGAGGCTGTTTTGCCTGAGTTTTGGGAAATAGAGCTGGGGCAGAGAACTGCATGAAACATCCCCTTTTCTTGCACAACAGGACCACCATTTTGAATATAAGCTTAGGTTGTGTTAGTATTTGGAAGCTACCTTTACATTTCTCTGAAGTTCATTGATCTCAAAAACAAAGCAAAACAAAACCAGAGGAGTTAGAAGATTTTGGAGCAGAGAATGCCTTCCTAAAAAAGCAGATGTGGAGCAATGGAGGTGCTCTGTTGTGGCTGGAACTGGGTAAGGTTCTGTCTTGCTGATGGGTAGCTCGCAGCATGGCTGTGAAGCCTGCAACCTGCAAGATGCCCCGTGGCTGGGCTTCTGCAAAGACGTTATTCTTTTGTCTCAGTAGTCTTGATAGAGGTTTCAGTAATAACTTGGGAGAGTGGGGAGAATTTAGCTTAAATCTTCAATGATTGAAAACTGCTATACACAAGGGTCTACTTTTAGAGGGTTTGAGGGACAGTTGTGTTCCAGGCAAAGGAGACAGAACAAAAGTTCTGTAAACAAGATTGGGACTCATTATTTGCCTCTGCAGATTTCAGCCGTACTTTACCTCCTCCTTTGCACTAATGGTATCATCTGCCAAGACCAAATCTGAAAGAATTCTTTGAGAAATTCCCTTAAAATACAGATGAGTACATTGTGTACAAAGATTTCATTCCATTTGCTGGCACTTGCAGTCTTTCCTTCTGTGCTGTTTTCACCCTACCCTTGACTTCTCAAGCTGGTTTCAACAGGCCATTTTCTGATAAAACCTATTACAGCCTGAGTCCTTGTAACATTCTAAGAAGACAATAGAGAGCTGAATCATGAAACTAATGAAACTAATGAAACTAATGAAAGTAATACTTTCTGTAGTCTATGGACAAATAGAAATACATTGGTAACAACAGTTTTGTTGTTGCATTTACTGAAATCTTTAGTTTATTTTCAGTCTTAATGGGCAAATGCATTTGCTCTTTTTGCAAACAAAAGAGTATTCAAAACTCCTAACTAGAAACAAATGATCACACACTGTACCTGTATTTCTTGAACAGAGAACAGAACAAAATCAAATGTTTTTGTCAGGCATGCTTTGTAATTGTGCATTCCTGCACATAGAGGCCCAAGCAGGATCCTTCTCAAATGACACAGATGATTATTATTTTGTTCCCAAGGGAAAGTGGTATTACAGCACCAGTATTATCCATTGGTAATGAGGTGCTCACAGATGGAAAGAGGAGGGGTAAGACAGATATAACATGAGTGACTACCCTGTGGCAAATATTGCTTTAAAAATGTTTTCATAACACTTCAAAGAGTCTGAGTGAGGGGATCATGTGGTAATACTGTCTAACTCTTGCTTTAAACAACAGGGACTTCCACCCCCAGTCCCGGATAACCTTGTTAATATTGCTGGTAGTTTCTTTGCTTGGTGCCAAGTATATGATTAAGACACTGATTCAACAAATCAGAGGTGATCCCTTCACCAGAAAGCATCCTATGATAACGGAAGGCTTCTGAGAGGGAGCTTTCTACACCTCTGCAGATCTGCTTTCTGTTTCTTTCTTACCACAGTCTCAACCACCATTGTTAATAACGGCAAAGAGCTCGAAATAAGAACTCTGTGACAGTGGCTAAGCATTTTAACAGATGATTGTTAGATGAAAGGATGGGTGAATGCTGCCAGTGACATGTGTTTGCTTTTTCTTCTCAGACGATATGTGGTAACATTACCTTTTTGTTATGGCTGAGACAATGGGTGCAGCAGAGCCCTAGACCTTACTGTCTCTTTGAGAAGGCTTCCTTGGAGGTTTTGCCTGCCTGAAGACTAAAAGGGTTTACTCATTTGCACAATTGTAGGAGCAGTTCTTCTAGTTTCACTAGAGATTTAATATGGAAAATATTTCTGAACTGTTGGCTTTGCTTGTAACAAAGGGAGAAATGCAATTCAACTGCTTGTAGAGAGATGTAGTAAAGTGCCATTAACCACTTTTTTAATGTGAAACCTTCAACGTGCACAAAAGAATTGTCTCTTTGCATCCAGGTGATACATTAAGTGCTGATAAGCTGTTGCTTCACAACATGGGGAGGGTTTCTCAATTAGACTTGTATATGAGCGGCGTTTTTTCCTTTTCTTTTTTGTGTGTGTGTGTGTGTGTCTGGTCACAATTTCAGTCACATAGTTGCTTCTTATTCTGTGCATGTGTATTAGTGATAATTTTCCTTTTTAATTGGGCAGCCAAAATGAATGCAGAAAAGGGAGAACTGCATGGACAAAACCTAGAGACGGAAATGTGTTTATAACCCCACTAATTCCAGCGCATGAAAATTACCTGATCAAAGCCTAAAATCTGTCTCCTACTCTGAGAGCATGTGAGGAGTAAGTGGTTTTGTGAATGAGCTACTGTGCTAGTAAAGCCTTCAAATCTCTCTACCACCGTTGTAGTGCAGTATGGCCACAACCCTGAATCCCTTCTTGGAAGCAGTGGATCAGCAGCAGGGAAAAGTGGTATTTTCCAGGGGGAAGGCTCTCTTGTTGGGTGAATTAAAAGGTAAGACGCCTAGTAAGAATCTGTGCCCAGCCACTGGGAGAAAAGCAGTATTGTGATGGGAGCAGGGCCAAGGAGGGTGTACATCAAAGGTGAGATGATCCTTCCTTTGAACCCTCTCCTGGACCAATGTGTGCACTGTCAAGCACTTAAAGAAATACAGAGATCAGTTGGAGATCACAGTTTCCTCTGCCATGGAAATGATCAGAAGTATACTTAAAATATGAGGAAGGACAGAGAAAGCAAAGCTGTTCACTTTTCTCTGAGGAGTGAAGGAAAATGTGTTTATAATCTTCAACAAGTAAAAAGTAACTGCAGAACAAAAGGCAATGTGGTATTGTTAGACATCCATTGTTGCTAGGACAAGAACTAATGGGTTTACATTTTAAGAAGATGTTTAGGCAGGAAGGTTGAGTGGAAAAATATATTGAGAAATATCTTCTCAGGAAAGGTTAGTGAAATGTGGAAAGTGATTGCCTGAAGATGGGGAAGCTTTCAAAAACTAGTTTGAGAAATATCTGTCATAAATGATGTGTAGTCAGTCCTTATAGCACAAAGATATACTACCTGAGTTCTCAGGCCTCCTCTGAACCTTTTTTTGGTGATTTAAATACTGGATGTTTTTTAGCCTTTCATATAAAGGCTTTATCCATCAAATTGATTTTTCTCTCTTCACCTATCTTTGTTTAAAAATCAGCGTTGTTCTTAGTATTATGAATTTTTTTTCTTAATGACATTTGATTTCTTGTTTATAAAATGATAATCCATTTTCATAAAGTGCTCTATCAAACAAAATTATCTCTGCTGTTTGAGGATATAAAATTGGTTCTTATTGTGAAGAAAATGCAGATGCTGTGTTATCTATCCACTTGTGTTAAAGAGTTACTTAAGCTACAGTAAACTGGCCAGAGATATTAAGATTACAAATGGACTCCTCCTGGATTTGTTTGGGGTGCTTGTGGGAGCAGAGTGGGGCCATTTCACTATACAGGTATCTGGAGGATGACGTGCTTAAAGTGAGTGGAAACTTCCCTTTAAGACTTAAGGACTACTTAAGAGACTGGTGACATTATAGGTGTAATAAATGAATTCAGCTTTGCAGTTTATTTGTGGGATGATAATGAATTATGATATCTATCATATTATCCAGATGACTTAGTGTAATCATGCCTCACATCACTGTTATTGCTCATTACATTTCAGTGTGCCAATGCTTGATGCAATTTGCATTGGTGATGATTTTGTAGTTGGATAATCAAATCACACATTGCACTTAGTTTTAATGGAAAGATTTAGTTGTCCTCTCCTCTTTCCCCTCATTCAGCAAGTAGCCACCATCCCAAAGCTTTGTCCTTAGACATGATGAATGCCTGTCTTCTAAGCTTGTCTTTGTCACAGACTTGACTTGCAGCTCTCAGCAAATTGTCTTCCTTCTGCTCAAACAGATGTTACTCACCTATATTTCAGCTTTTCCAGATAACATTTGCATGTTATATTTTGCATACAGCCTTGTACAGCAACTGTAATTAAAACCTGGCAGAAGCCAATGGAAAGGCTAAATGATCCAGGGGTGCTGCTAATAGTAAAGCCAAAATAGATTTCTCAGAAAAGTAACCTGAGCCCTTCAGTGCACTCTAAAACCAGGGTGACCTCCTTTCTGAAGACCAGTTTTTACTTCTTCAAATTTGTGGGGCATTTCATCACTTGCTTCAGAGATGTCAGCTGAAACAGTGTCTTCAGCACTCTTTTACCTTTTTCTTTCCATTTTCCTAGATATTCTTGCACCATGTTTCTTTGCACTGTCTGCTACATAGAAGACTGGCACTGTTTGAGGGCAGAGACAGCACTCTTTTTTAAATAATGACCAATGTTATTCATCAATGAAGAATTTTCAAGCATATCAAAGGGCAATGTCCAGATAAAGTGATACGCACTCCAGCTATTATTTGCTCTATCAGACAAGTTTGCTCCATGTATTTATGCAGAAGTTCCTCTTTGATCTAGTGTAAAGATTTCACACAACTTGATGGTACTTGAAGGGGAAATCTATTTCTATATGTTTAAAGTTCCAGAGAGTTCAGGTTCTTTAAAGATGCCATAAAATGTCCCACAGTGCATCAGAGTGTGTGCTTGAAGAAATCTCCCTTTTGTAATACTATCTGTGACATTCTCAGAAACTGAGAGCCCTGGCCAAAATAACTCCAGAGGGACTGAGACAGGCCAAAACTAACATGGTTAAAAAAATTATCTCTATAAGCTTACGTGAAACTTTTCTAGGAGGACTTTCTTCAGTGAGCATGTTGATGGAATTTTTAAAACTCAAATAAAATGAGGGTCAGTCCTTCAAGCATTTGCCCACAGCATTTGCCACAATCTGAAGTTGCCGAGAGAATGGGTTAGTAGTGTATAATATGATGATGAGCAGCTGGGTCCTCTTCCCTTTCATGAGCAGCTTGTGCCAGATTGCTGCATTCCTTGTCTGCATGCTTGGGATGCAGAGTGAGTTAGATTACAAGAAATTGCATGGAAGCAGTCTGCATAGTTTTGAATACATCTTTAAATCTGAAAAAATATTCTCATATAACTCCTGGTCACTTGCTGAGATGAAATATAACCTCTTGGTGACTCCCTGAGCTGATTTCCCAAGTGCCTGTCTGGCATTTTGGATCTTGGCAAGAAGTGCTCATCTGATGTTGCCTCCAGTGATATTTGGGAATTGAAATGCCCTCCCTGTTACATTTTATTTCTTTAGGAGGCTTTTGAGAAGTGCCAGTAAGCCCTTACAGATACCAAAACTTTGCACAGGTGGTTTTTATCCCACAGTTGCTTTGCTCATGGTTTAAGCACAGGACTTTTCAGGCAGAGAGCAAAGCAGACTTGCTAAAGCATCTCTTTCTGAAGGTCAAAATACCCTTGGGACTCCCTGAAGTCTGTCTGAGCTAGATAAGCTATGCTTTTTTTCTTCACTGAGACCCTGATTTGGGAGGATATTGAAAATCTCTGACAGGAGTAAAAAGGAGTTGCCGCTCTTTTCATAACTTCTTTTTTCCTGTGTTATCTCCTTGGTTTAAACCTAAGATTCTTTTTTCTGTCAGTTCACGTTTTAATTTTTGTTACCCATCCTCCATATATGCCTTATCAAACATCACCAACACGGATGTTCTTAGAGTTTCTTTAACCAGCCAGAAAATAAAAAGCTGTTTTTTTCTTTCCTCTACCCTCTCCCCAGCTAAAAGCAAAATGAAACTGGATAGTTTCTTTAAAGACCTTTATTCTATTGCTCACAATATTTTTACTACTATGAGAAAATACAAAAATTCCTGAACTGAGTTTTCTAGTAGACTTCCTAATGACTTTATGATGATAAGAGTTGGGACTGAAGTGCCACTGCTGTGCTGTGGATAAACAATCACCCATTGCCAAAGAGAAAAGAGGTCCAGAGCTGGGTGGCGTACCCAAGAAGCTTTCTGTCTGCATCTCTTAGCAAGCAGGTGAAAAAGATGACCTGCAAATAACACCTAGTACTGTTATTGTGTGACAGACTAGGCTAAAAATGGCTAAAAAAAAAGAGTAGTCTTTCAAATTTGGAAATAATAAAATGTAGTTTTCTGTCCTAGGAAAGAAGAGGTGGAAGATCAGTACCTCACAGCAGCTCCTATGAGGAAGCAGGGAGGGGGGAACCTGTTTGGCCCAAATACAGTCTGGTATACTTGGGCAAGAGAGACCGGGAAGAGAAGGAGGAAGCAACTTTGATGCAATAGGAAACTTCTGAATTTATCAAGGCAGGTCCTCTGCACAGCCGTGGTGCTGAGGCCTCGTATATCGTCTATGCTATTCTTAGAGCATGCAGCAGAACAATGGTTCCATTCGAAGAAGCTCTTTTATAGCTTGCCAATATAAAGAAGGCTGTGCGAAATGATATGATCATGTAATTGAACACTGTAAATAGATACGCTGACCCAAACGAGAGTTTTAAATTAGATCGCTTTCCTGCCACATCTAAACTTTGTAGACTTAACAGAATAAGAAAGACTTGATAATTTTTTCTGGATTTATAAATCTTCATCTTACTCATATGTGATTTATGAAATCAAGTGATTTGATGGGATGATGATGGGAACCTTTTTTCTGTTCCTTGGAGTAGAAGCTAGATTAATTTAATCCCTTTGCTGGTTTGACTTTAATGTACAGTTATGAAATTAAGATCTGTGTATCCTGCAAAATCCAAACCTCAGATGTAAAGAATACCTTTCACTTTTTATAATGCTGCCACAGCTTCCCCTATTAATTAGGATTAATTTGGATTATTAAAATTGGTTCTGTGCAATGCAATAGAACTGGTGGTACAGGCTTGAATCAGACAAATACAGCCTGCAATTGCATTTTGAATTGCCACTGTCAAGACAGGAAGCTAATGTGACAACCATCACTGGCTGACATGAGCCACGAAGTGCTCTGGCTTTCATGGGCTCATGGCAGATGCTTGATTCTCTGTATGCTGCGGGAAATGAGCAGTATTGCACTATGGAGGTGTTTTTTTCTAGTTCCCTTCCTAATAGAGCCAGATGTGGCCCAGTGCAAAATCTTCTTGAAGGTATTCGCAACTGCCTCAGAGTAGACATCTCATCCAGCTCCTTTTCACTTTCATTCTGAGCAGTGCAACAGGGGCCTGAATCTGCACTGATCACACCCTGGTCAGTGGCTGTGTAGTCACAGCAAGGCACTTGATATGGTGGGAAGGCTTTGCTCTCAGCAACTGATGACATACAGCAGGGTGTGGCCCTTGCAGAGAGGATGCTGATGGGGGCAGAGGTGGCAGGGCCGGAGGTGGTGCCTGGAGCAGCAGGTTCTGCTGTTCTGTATTGTGAAGCCTCCTGGTCGTCAAAAATTGGGACAAGACTGGTTGTCACGACAGGGCAAACCTGGTATTTTGGTCTGTGGGTGACAGCAGAGCAGAAAGTGATTGAGCTGGGCAGCATCTCAGGGTTCTGCTGTGTGCCCCGAAAATAAGATCCCAAAGGTAAAACAAAGCCAGAGTATGGCAGAAGTAGCAAATGGTCTGCAAAGCAGGCAGATGTTTTCTTTGATTAACTGATCCTGGATCACTATGTGAGCAAGAAGGATTGGAGCAGGGCGCCTGATCTTGGGCAAAAGGCAATCTGCACCTAGGAATCCCAGACACCATGTTCCCCTTTGAGATGTACAAAGTTTTGAATCATCCAGATGTCCAGCCTGACTTGCGGCACATAGTTAACCCACCAGGATCCTCTCTGGAGTGGTTTTGATCCAGCCTCATGAACTCACACCAGAAGAATGTGTTGTGTCATGGGACCATGATACTTATAGCATTTAGATATTGCATATCTCAAAAAGAAATCGGGAATTTTGAAGTAATGAGCTTCTAAAGCACTACCATACTGAATTTTAATTGCACAGCACTTGGGAAATTAGCAGGTCTGACCTATAGCCATTTCATCTGGGCTGCGTTTTTCATGTAGTACTGCCGTACCCTTGCTTAGCATCTGGGTCTTCTGCTGAATTTAGTTTTTTTTTCCATGCTGTAGCCTTAAGCTGTGGATCAAGGAGCAGGGTGATATTACACCAAGCTGCATGGTGAAGGTTTTGCTTTGGAAGAGGGGAGCTCCTGTGTTTGCTAAGGACCAATAAGTAACTCCTTCCTGAGGTGATCACTCTGGGAGGCTTTTGGAGGGAGATCAATTTTTCCTGTGCTCGGTTTTGCTGTGGTGTTGGAATTTGTGATAAATGTGGTGGTGGTTTCTCTACTTTCACTAGTGATTTAAACCACACATTTTTAACATCACAGCTAGAAAGAGAAAATGTGAGTGTTGAGGGCTGAGCTGGGAATAGGACCCTGAAGCTGGAGCTGCCTGACTTCAGTGTGTCTGGAGTCTCAGCTGGAAAGCTGCTTTGCATTTGTTTCATTTGCATTGATATATTGTTACATCATATATGTGATACAATAGATTAAAAAAAAAGCCATGTGGCTCTTGTCAAGAAAAAGTGAACGATGCACTTCTAGTAATTATTACCATATGATTCTTGCACTGTTTCTACATGTATAGTGAAGCCACTTACATCCCACTGATATGCTTTTTTTTATCAGAGAGAACAGTTGAAACAGCATGCATATTGCTACAACAATTTCAGTTCCTTACATCTGTTACTTAGCCACATCCTGTGTGTGCAGAGGATCCTTAGTCAAGAAAGTGAGCTTCAGATGTGCTTGCTTATTATAAGTTAAACAAATTCTTAAGCAGATAGATTGTGCAAATAATTTTCCTTTTAAATGATTCAAAAACTGATGGTGATAATGCAGGAACAGTCTTCCATGTGCAGTAATTTGACATAGCAAGTTGAACTAGTTGTCTTTTCACACTCAGATCTTATGTACCAAATCCTTTCTAAGTGAATTCACATAGCGCTTGAGTGTGAATCGTCATATTAAATCTTGTCAGTGACATTTTAAATGCTGTACAGTTTGAACTAACCTGCTTTAATGCTCTGCTCCTTTAACTCATCCTGTTATTGTCTGCTGCAGTTGTTGACTCAGTAGATTTTCTGATGTGGTCTGGGAATGAGTTCTTTTGGACTTTCACATTATCATATTACAATATACACCACAGATTATTTATACTGGGGGTTAATTGCATCATCTGAATGGAATTCATTTTCCATTGTATCTACAAGTTTGCATTTTAAAATAGTATTTTCTCTTATGGAAATTCAGAATAAAATTACATTGATTCTTGAGGAAATGAGCTCTAAATAATGATTCTATGATTCCATGTTTGGCTTTAAACAAACACATTGTATTGTAATAAATAACTGGGAAGTATTATTAGAGGTTGAAATATATCACTTATGAACTGTAATGGAATATGGAGTCTGCCCAGCTAAATGTAGCAGATAAATAAATTAATTAAATAGTATTGAGCCTTCTCAAAGGGACAGAGTTGCTAAGTACAACTTATCCGTGCTTAGTATAATCTTAACTCTTCTCCCAGGCATTTCCATTAAATTTTAAAATAAAATCTCAAAAAAGTTCCCAGGACCAGTAACTAGAAATATGAAATCTCATTCATGAGAAAAACAAGTGGGAGACAGAACTTCATTGTGTGTATGCTTATTTTTTTGATTGGCTGTCAACACATAAATGTGAAAATAAATTGGAGGCATAAACTCACATTTTGTCTTGGCTTATTGGTGAATTTAAAACCTTGAAGTTCATTTTGGGTCAAGCAAACATTTCGCTTTTCCCATCAAACAAAGCACCTCATTGACTTGCACGAGACACCGCAGAAAGGAAGGGCTGATCCACAAGATGGAGGAGGCAGGGCCTCCCCTGCCACCGCAGTGCCTTTGCCCGATGGCCCTCGGGTTACAGTGGGATGTGGATCCCCTGCACCAGCTGCCACATTCTGCTGGGCTGCTTTGGCTGAGGGTCACCCAGCTCTGGGAGAGGGCTCTGCCTGAAGCACAGGCACTTTGGACACCCAGCCTCCACACTTCCTTTCCTCCCTTTGAAAGCAATGTGCAGCGAACACTCTTTAGCTACCAAAAACAGGAGAACTCTCTTCTTCCTCTTCATCCCAAATGACAAACAACGAGGGACTTTATTTTTTCCTCCCATCTCATAAACCAAACAATCCCTTCCCTCAGATGGCCACGCAGGGGGAGCCTCAGCAGCCCTGTCTGCTCTGCACAAAAGCCTCTGAAGCGGCGCCAGGCCAGGATGCAGCAGGAAGAGCTGGGCCAGCGACCCCTGCGATGGCGCAGGGCTGCGTGGCTGCCTTTTGGTCTCATGTTGGCCACTTGTTGCTGCTTCTGTGAGGGGAAAAGTGGTTACAACTCTGGCAGGTTGAGTCTGCCCTTGACATGTACACCTCTCCAGAATGCAGCCATGCCCTCTGTAGCAGCCAGGCTATGCACAGATGCTTGTGAATGCCCACATTTGGGGCACATTTTTGCTTGACAATAGTGGCCTAGAGGTCTTGTGGAAGAAAGATGTTGTTTTCCATAGCTGTTTTGTATTTCCTCATGAAGATCTGGACTGAACTGGAAATTAGTTAAATGGATCTGTTTGATAGGCCTTGGGAAGCTTTGCTGATTAGCCCCCTGTTGTGCTGTTGAAAACTGGGGTGAGCAGGAGGAAGGATTTGTCAAGATGAAAAAAGTCCAAGTCCCCAGGCTTTTATGTGCGTGTCTGTGCACACAGAACGAAAGGAAAGAGGGAATTACAAAGCTGTTAATTTGTTAATAATGAACGGACAGTTGCCAAGGTCCAGTCTGTATTCATGTGCTGTGGTTAGTTGCAAAGCAGAAAGGACCAAAAGCAGGGGCTTGGTGAGTCCTTTCCCGCCCGTGTTGTCTGGAGGTATCAGGGCTTGGCAATTCTATCCCCATACGATGCAGTATATCAAGCTATCATTAAAAAAAAAGGAAATCGCCCCAAATCTACTAGCATGAGAGAGTGGATTCGGTGTAGGGAACCAGAATGTAGGGTGCAAGATGCAGGGAGAAACTGAAAACCAAAGTGTGCTTTCAGGAAGTTGATGAGTGAGAGGACTCTAATTTAAGACAAAAGTCTTGCCTTCAGCTCAATAAACAACGTGTTTTTTCCTTGTGTGTAGAGATACTTTCTACCATTCAAACAGCAAAGAATGCAACATTTCGGGGAACCCAGCATACCTTTCTTTTTCTTATGCATGAGACTTTTTTGACTCCTTATATAGGAGAGCATCAGAAAACATCCTCCTGAGCTGGGTTTAGTGGAGGCTGGGAAAGTAAGTGCTCAACATACTCTACTGCAGCAAAAGCTATCTTTTGGGTCTGTTTTTTATTTTCAATCTGGGAATGAGGGGGAAGTTCTTGGAGAGTTACCAAACCATTACAGGTGGTTGAAAATATTTAACTCTTCTCTTTTAATAACAGAAAAATATCTGCACTTTAAAAAAATTGGCTCCAAATCTAGCTGACTCCCTAGAACCATTTAACAAGTTACTAACAAGATCGATCTGGGATGTGATATATACTCCATAAAAACAACCTTTTCCCTTCTTCCCAGAAAGAAATTTCCTGCAGGTACCAGACACCACTGTGGCCCCGTGTGCATTAGGCAAGACTGAGGGGAAGCTTTCTAGCTACCTTGCCCTTAAGGGGTCTTTCTTCTGATAAATTCTGAGAACCTAAAGCCTGCTTTAAGTCAGAGAGGGAGCCATGTCTCTTGGAGGGCAGCAGTGCTTTGGTGAGAGGTTTCTCTCCCGACACCATCCCTGTCCACCCTGTGTTTCATGGCAATCCAGCTCTCAGCCATGGGTTAGTTCTGAGAGCCCGCGTGGGTGTGCAGGGAATGCACATTTGTGGTTTAGTCAGAGCAATGCTGATGGTTAACGAGGTAAGCCTCCTCCAAGATTGCTAATAAAGGATGTCCTCCCCCCTCCCTCTCTTTGACTGGCGCTGTCAAGACCTGTCTGGGCTATTCAACTGCTCCACTGTTGGTGAGGTGCTCCAGCTTCTTGGTTCAGACTCCTGTGAGTTCTTCAGGCCCAAAACTTGGGCCTAATATGTTTTCTTGGACATAAATCAAAGCAGAGTTAAAAATAATAATTAAAAAAAGCATAAAAAGCTGTTTGTGTTTTAGAGATACCGTATCATTCAGACTTCAAAATACAAATTCTGTTTAAAGTCTTTTTCCCTCCCCTGTGGTTTAGATTTATTAGTTGCTAGACTTCCTTAGTCTGAGCAACAGTTTTAGTATAGATTAAGAAGGAAAACAGGATCTTGGTTTGCATTATAAATAAGTCTAGATTGTGCATTGACTGTCAGTATATTTTTCTTATTCCATATCTATGTCAGCTTGGGATGAACACTTCATCATTGTCAAGCCACCTGTGTGACTGCAAAGTGCCAGCTGAATCTGTCAGTGTTGCAAAGAGGAAACGAAGAGACTTTGATCCTCTGAATAGCGTCCCTTATCATCTAAAGATGTTGACTCAGATTAACATTTGCCATAACTTTCAATATGAAAAATTTGTAAGGTTTTTATCTACTGCAGTACTGCTCTACCGAGGCTATTGTGAGATTGTGTGAAAACGATCTGCAGTGATTTTACATTGCTCTTGTGTGCTGCAAGGGTTTGTGCTCCCCTGGCCCTACCTTGAATTCAGCAGCTTGAGTTCCAGCTCAGCCTGCGCTTTCTTGCCTTGGTTCACCCCTGCCATTTCAGTGGCCACTGACACGTGAAGTACTGCACTGTTGGCAGTACTGGCTGCTCCTGGCTTCCTAAGGGAAGTATTGTAGAGAATAAGTTCCCCAGTGTAAGCAGGAGTAAACATGTTTCTTTGTTTTGTTTTCTCCCCTTCTGGAGATGTCTGGATATCCTCATCTTCTGAGCTACTGACTGAGGTCACCTTAGGGATCCCTGTATGTCTCATGGTCTGTGTAGTGTAGTGATATTTTTCCCCAAAGGCTGTGGCTCTGTTTCCTAATCCCACCTGCAATTTTCTCGGTCTCTCTATGCTGGCATGTGTTTATGTGGCCAGCTGTATTTGTAACCCTTCTTTTTGCTGAATTAGGTAACCAACAGAAAACTGATCATGAGGCTGCACTGAGAGGGGGACCTTTCTTCTGGCTATGTGCTCCCACTGGACATCTTGAAGGAACTGAATGCTCAGAAAATTAGCAGAATCACAACAAAACCTAAGTGATTTCAATTTTCTTAGGGTCTAGCTTTCCCATATTTGCAATCTATATAAATAATTGAGCCAGTAAAAGAGGCAGGGCATGGACTTGCACTTTTGACAACTGCTCAGCAATACTTGGCTCAACCCTGATGAGAAGCAGAAGTCCCATTTGCTAGTAGGCTCTGGCTGCCACTTAATATCTGTTGGTATGTTAGGGATCTGACTCATGTTCGCTTGACAAGCAGCTAAAATGGGTTAAAGTATATTTCTCCCTCAGGCACACATCAGCTCTTTTGCAGCTGGGGTCAGGACGCCACGCTTTTGGCTGGCATGCTGCAGCGCACAATTTGCTCTGCTCCTGGACAACAATCTGTGGCAGCGGGGAGGAGTGAAGGCCTAGAGGGGAAACACCTCCTGGTGTCGTGGCCAGATTTGCAAAAGCTTATCTCCCAAAACCCACACTCCCAAGTCAGGGACTTGGCATCTCACCAAGTGGGGTGCCGATGTGGGGCGAGTGGCCCAGGCTGTAAGCACCAGGCTTGCTGTTGGCAGCTGCCTCATGGAATCTCCACCAACTATACAAGGACCCCGACCTGGCTTTGAGGAGGGCTGGGTAACTTCTGTGTTTCATCAGGACTAATACTTCTGCCCAGCAGTGTAATGTGAATCGATTGTCAGCAGTGCACTGGGTCCCTTTCAGGCTCACAATGCAAGAGTGGTCTTTTTTCTTTGGTTGTCTCTTCTATCTTATCTCCTCCCCAGCAGCCACTTCTCCAAGGAGTAATAACTCAGATCCTTTAGTTCCTTATCCTAGCCAAGTGCTTTGATCAATCTAGTATCTCTCTAAACATTTTCCAACATGTTTCTAGTCTTTCCACCTTGAATGAGCCTCACAGAAAAATGTAAATCCTTTTTTGCTTTCAGCAGATTATTTCTTGTTCTTCAGCTCTTCTGTGGTTTTCTTTTCTTTACTTTTTTTTTCCTTTTAAGAATACTTACAGCATTTTACATAAAAACTAGACTGACGTGTTGTAGGAATTTATTGAGTATTTCTGCTTATTTCTGGCACAGGACCCAACCAAATCCCCACTGAACTTTCTGCTGGGTTTAGAGCAACAACCTCTGCTCGAAAACTTATAATGCTCCTTACTCTGGATAACTGCTGAATCTTAATTTTTCTCCTTTTAAGATACACACTCTCCCTCACTGCTTCTCTTGTCACTTGTAAATGACACAGTGTGAAACCATTTTGCCTACCTGAGCTCTCGAGAAGCACCGTGAGCCTGGAAAGAAAATTGATGGTGCTGTGACTGCTGGACAGTATCTGCTACTGCCTGTGTCCACTTGTGATTTGGACTCCAGCAGCCACCATGCTGGTTGTTATTAATGCTCCAGTCTGTTCTCAGACCTGGTTCTGTTGCAAAACACATACAAGGAGAAATATGCAAGGGACATTTAGCTCTGTTAAAATAGACCTGCTGTTTTACTGCTACGTTTCTTTTTCTTCTCTACTGTTTCCCTCTCCTTCATCCTCTTAGTGTGGCATGTATGTGGGTTCATATAGTAGTTAATTGCAAAATATACTAGATTTAAAAGCAAAACAGAACAAAACTCCCTGAACTGAAATTGCCTCTTTAAAGCTGCAGCATTAATTTTGGCCATGATTCATTCTGGAGACTTTCCTTGGCAGAGACTGTGATGCAGACATCTCAGTTTGGAATTGCTCTTTCCGACACAGATTCCCCCCCAAGAATAACAGGAACATGATAAGCCAAGTTATGCTAGGCAGCAAAGCCCACTGCAGTCCAGTGAAGACAATCTGTCCATTCACCTCCTGTGGACTTTTCTGAGGCTGCTTGCATGTAAGGGGGAGGGGAAGGGAAGGGGACGAGAGGACAGAAATGTAGTTGGACTTTTAAATTGTGCTGTTTCTGAGGGATTCAAGGCATGTATGTGAAATAGTTCAAACTTCTACTATGGAAAATTATTATCTTTCACGTACTCTTTATGCTGTGCTTCATTAAAAACTTGTTTCATTGTTGGACTGTGTTGAACTCTGACTGGAAAAATTCCTGCTCTTCATTTTCTGGCCTGATCCAGCTGACTTTAAAGCTAAAAGAAATCTGTTAGATTTAGTAGGTAAGTGGTGAGGTTAGAACAAGCAATGCAAAACCAAGTACATGTTCTGAGTGATGCTGAATGATAGGAAAGAGGTCTGAAGACTGAGGTCCCTTGTTGGAGCAATGGTATAACTGAGCATGTAAATGTAGCCCATTCATTTCTAATTTGGACAATGAAGAGTCTACCCACTTCTTACTGTCTGGCTTGGAATGATAAACAGGTGAGCCTGCCCTGCTTAATTGTCCATGAGGACATTGCTGGTTTGCAGGGCCACCTGAAAACCAATGTATATTTGTGTAGCTCCTCACAGAAAGTGCTATGTAGGGGCATATACGCTCTGCTGCTATTTAAAGCATCAATACCAAGTTAGTGCCTGAAATACTACCTCTGACCTGGTTGGCAAAACTGGTTCAGTTTACTATGGACAGATTACCATCTCCTTGCTGTGCATTGACTTAGTATCAAGGTGTCTGAGACAAGAGTTAAGTCAGGGCAAGGTCTTACCCCGAATATTTTGATCCTACTCAATTTAAATGAATTTGTCATGATGTTTTGCTGTTGAGAATGAAGGGGACTCAAATATTTGTGTAATCTCTGTTTGATTTTTAAATAATTATTATTTTTCCCTCTTCTGCTGGGAGTGAAGTATTTATTTCTGTTGCTTAGAAAGCCCAGCCAAAGCTCATCCATATTTCTGATGCTGGGTGCAGTCCATGAGCAAATCATGATTTAGTTCTGCATGACATAGAGGGCTTTTCTTTATTTAAAGAATATAGTTTATAGATCTGCATATGCTAGTGCTTTAAAAACCCTTCCACTGAGCTCTTTCTTCATAGTACTCAAATGAGAACACAGTGTTTTCTGTATTGTTTGGAATAGCCTGGGAAACAATGCCTCCCAGTGTGAGCAGATCTCCTTCAGTGCACTGGCAAACTCATCTCAGAGGAATGTGGTTATCGACTAACCCATGATTTCTGATAGCAATAGCTAAAAAGAGTGGAAAAGTACTCAGCTTCTTGCAGTCCAATAGCACAGCAGTTTACCGATGCGCATGAGAAAGCCGCTTCTATTTAAAATGTTCATAAATCCTATTGGCCCAAACACAGCATCCTGGTTGCCCAGGGGTGGGGAAACAGCTGTGGACCAAGGTCTCCGGTGGTGTAAGCTGATGTGGCTCTGCTGGTTCCAGCAAAGCAGTTTCACCTACACAAGTTAAATATTTCATCTTAATATATGTTGCAACACTACTACTTGCAAAAAGAATACTTTGAATTAATGCTTGTGCTTGTGGGAAAATATTCAAATGGAAAATGTAATCATCCATTGTTAACATGAGTGTCTGGATTCAATGACTGAAAGTTGGCATTGATTCGTGAAATATAAAATAAGGAACACACAGAACAAATACACTTGCATAGAGGCTGATTTTTTCCCCGCTGGGGAGAGACTGGAAAGAGAACAGGTTTTGAGCAATTTCTCCAGTGAGTGGAACGGAGCTGAGGGACTTTAGTGCTTGGAATGCTGTAAAGGTCAGTGACATTTGTCTTTGCCTCAAATTGGATGCTGTCCAGCTTTTGGGAGGGAGCTCTTCTACTTCCACCCCATGTTCTGGCGAATGGCGTGTCAGCAAATGTCTGATCATGGATGAGGCACAGGTGGGCAGAGGGGAGCTCATTCTTGTGTCTAGGTCCCTGCTTCATTGTGGTGGGCCAAGGCTTCCTTCCTCCATCAGCTGCTGTGGGCTGAGCTCCCCAGGGTTTGCCAGGCTTCAGGGACTAGGTGCAAGTGGGAGTGCAGCAGAAACTGTTCTTGCAGTGCTGGTAGAGCAGAGTCAGGTCGTGCTTTCAGCGTTTCTGCTGTATTTCAGAGTGGTGCCTTGTAAGGAATACCTGAAGGAGAGCAAAGCCTTACAAAGCTGAAGGAAAGCACTTCCAAATGTGGTCTCTTCTAGAATGCTTGGCCAGGCTAGGGCTGGCAGCTTTCTGCATTGCACAGTTTGAGCTAGAGAAATGAGATCATAACAATCACCAACAAGGAACAGCGAGATGTCCCAAAAGCCAAGGAAAGAAAAGGAGAGGATGTGTCTGCGTTCCCTGCACCAGTGGATCCCTCTTCAATCATGTGCTGAAGAGATGAGCTACTCTTGCTGATGCTGATCCTCCTCTGCAAGTGCAACCAGAATTCTCCAAGAGCCTCAGATCTGCCCTGTGGAGCTGTGTGTCTGTACAGGAAGAGTCATCTGCAGCACTGCCTCGGTGATTTCACTTAGCACTCCTGTTTTTTATACAAATGATTTTCCTAAGAAATGTTTACCTAGCAGGAAAAAAAATAAAAGAAAACTCAGCATCAACACAACAGCTGTGTGGTTTATCAGAAAGATTTTCCAGGTCTGGCACCTCCCTGGGCCCCCTCCTTCCTTCTGCCACTGCCATCTCTGCTAGCTTCGATGTTAACTCTTTAACCTCATGCAGAGTAGGGGTAGGCAGGGAAAAAGTTGAGCTCCCTTGTACCACCAGGAACATGGATTTCCCAGGTCCCAGGCTGCAGCCTGCATTTTGGCAGTTTTTGTTTTGCAACAAAAGGGTTTAAATTCCTTTTTCAGTGCAAGATATATAGGAAATGTAGTTACTGCAAGCAGCCACACCATGGCACTAACAGTGTAGAGTGGTTCTCAGCCAAAACCTAGAGCTCATGTCGAAACTTGCTATACTAGCACATTTTACTACAGCACAGGAATGTTAATGTGATACAATTAAATATTACATTGCAAAGAAACTACACATCTCAAACCATTGCAGTATGTATCTATGACACTGGGGGAACTGTTTGTCTTAGCAGTGTGTTTATAATTATGACAAACTCCCCTTTTGCCATCGTCCTGCAAAAGTCATTCGCAGTCCCAACAGTGTGTGGCCATGGCTGCCTCTGACATCCAGTGTGTGGTGCAAGGAGGAGCAGGGCCAGCTGGCTGTGCAGATTTAGGGAAGTCAGACACGGTGACCACCAACTTGCTTTGTAATGGGACACCCAAGAAAGTGCTTCGCAGAGGGTGCCAATGAGAAATCAAGTGCTGCACTGCCTCTTGCCACTCAGTTTGTGTTCCAGCCTGGGGCAAGGGCTTTTGGAGGCTGGGGTTCCTGCCATGACGGGGCCTTTGTGGAAGGATATGAACAGGTGCAGATTCAGTGGGGAATTTGCTCTCCCTCTAGGTCTGTCTGGTGCAATATATCGTGTTGTGACAGGTGATGTGGTTTCAGTCTCTCATAATCCTCCCTCTTCTCCAGCTTGCACAAGGCTGGGGCTTCCTGGCGTAAGTTCTCCCTTAACACCTGATTCAAATCTTAGTGCCTTGCTCTTTGAGCAAAAGATAATTTGCTCAAGTCTCCATTTGTTGAAACTACACTACAAGATTAGAAAGCTCAGCTGTGAAGTGGCCAGGGCAAAAGACCCACTGCAGCAGGAAGAAGTAATACCTGTTGTGTCCTTTCACCTTGTCCTTTGCTCTTCTCCAGTAGTGCCAACACTGGGGTGCTCTGCCAGCCACGTGCATTTTGAGGAACCCTTGGAGATGTCAGGTAATAAGTAGTGCAGGGGGGGTGGTCCTAGGGGCTTGCCAGAGAGGAGCTGCTGGCACAGGGATGTTCACACACAAGGATAAAAGTAGAGGTACATGATTACAGTTTTCAAATGGAATCAGTGTATCAGATATTATTTCACTGATTGATTTGTGTTGAGTGAGGGGAAGGCATCAATTAATGTGTGTCATTGCAGTGTAATATCAATATTTATTTAAAAGTTAGATTAATTTCCTATAACCCAAAGTCTGGAGAAAACCATCATATGGGTAAATGACAGATTTGCAAGCCAAAGGCTTATATTAATCATGAGCTGTCTCATTTTGCTAACTCTAAGTTAGAGGAAAAAAGCTATGACATGAAAAATACTTAAGCAAATAATTAATGTTATTTCACTCTGGAGTTTGGTAGGCCTTCATTTTCTTTCTTTTTTGCAAGTCACATTCCTCTGCTCTGAAAAACTCCCATTTTCTTCTTATTCTGTAAGTGAACAAGGTGGAGCTGCATGGAGAATCTGCCCCTTTGCCAGAAAAAAGCACCTGGAGCATCACTGCACTGCACAGACCAGCTCTTCAATTAATTCACCCAACATATAACCAGGTTAAATCATGCTCTGGCTGCTGTGCTTGACAGGACGCTTCCAGGGGCTTCTGGATGCCCTGGAGGAAGCTAGGAGCTCATCATGAAGACTGCCATCAACCTGCTTGGGGAAGTGGCAAGAGCAGCCAGGCTGGACTACACTTCTTCCAAGGCTGCACGACTGGCTGTGACCCTATCTCCTGAAAATCTGATTCAGTCACATCAGTCTCATGCAGGCAGTGTTGCAAACCTCAAGATGTGTTGGTTGCCACAGCCTGTGTGATTTTCACAAGCTATTCAAAGCACAGCTAGTAACATCCATTGTTGGTGGTGGGAAAGAGGGGGAGGGAGGTTGTGTTATAGAAAAGCTTCGAAATTTATGCCTTTTTTCTGTCAGCTGAAGATTTTTTTCTGTGGTCAAAACTATGGAATATTTTTTCTATTTGATTTTTTGAAGGACAAACTTCTGCTGAACGAAAAGAAACAATCATGGAAGCTGCAGGACCAGTATCCTGGTTTCTGTGAAAAGGGGAAAAAAAGTCATTTTGCCAAATTGATGTTTTCAAAGGCCATTACCACTCTAATGCTTCAGTATGAAGAAGTATGAGCTCTGTGTATCCTTCCACTGCCAGCCCAGGGAGAGAGCCCAGGGAAGCACAGGCTCAAGGATCTCTGGAACCTGGATCTTGCTCACAGCTCTCTAAGGCACCATTTCCTTCTGTCTCTTTGCCTGCAGACATCTACCTGGCCAGCTCCTCAGACACTGCCTCTCTTTTTAGATATAATTGAATCTTTTTTTTTTTTTTTTTTTTTTTATTGATTTTTTTTA
>VZTE01003158.1:914489-933271 GCA_013397775.1 Eulacestoma nigropectus
TTAATTTTGATTTTTTTTTTTTTTTTTTTTTTTTTTAATGAGTTGATTTGAATCAGGTCCTCACTGCTAACAGTCAGTGCATTCAGGATTTTTTTGGGTGACACTTTCAACCACAGCTGTGCTCTTCCAGGAAGGGCCCTGCCACAGCTATGTCTCTGTGCATGGCTGGGAATGAGTGTGAAACTCTTCAGGGATCAGAGAACTGTGATCCAGCCCAGTGAAATACTTTTTTATCTATTGTAAGCTGAGTGGATGGGAGAACCAGAAGTATGCTCCTTGGCTCTCCCCTAAAACAAACGAGGGAGGCTCAGACACCTCTACAGTTAATTGGGGGTTCAATCTCAGCTTGCAATTTGCTAAGGTATCAAGACTTCTGCTGTTCAAGGGTGCATGTCTGTCGTCTACTCCACAGAGTACAGACACACATTTTCTTTTCCGCATAGTGCAGTTCATAGGTTCCACTATAGGATTAGTGTAAATAATCCCTTCTGGTGAGTTTTCGCCCAGATGAAAGATTGCCTATGAGCTAATACCATGAGGACAATTCCTCTATCTGTGTTCCCTGAAAACCTCTTGAAATTCTAAGCAATGAGAGTGAGACTTTTTAAAGCTAAGTGGGAAAAAAGAACAATTACTCAAGTTGCAGAGATGAGAAAGCAGTAGTGTTTGCACTACTGGTTCTTTAGTGGCCCTTGTACCCAAGTCTGTTCTGGATGTACTCCACTTCTGACAGTAAGCATAATTAGATGTAGCAACCTCTTGGGCGTTTTTTGGTTTTTTTTTATCTCTTGAGGACTCTTTGACTAATATTTATATTAGTTAAAGTTGTAACCCAATCTCATCTTCTGCAGGTCCATGCACATTCTAGTGGGTCAAGCCTTTTCTGTAAGCAAGGTCTGTTGGGTGACAGATGCTTGGAGAGATGGTTATAACTCAGTATAACACAGTGTTCTGCGTACTGTCCCTACTTGCAGCCTCTGGACCTTGGGAACACCAATTAAAACCTGCTGTGATGTGACCACATCTTCTTCCATCCTTTTGCCTTCTGTCCAGCTCCTTGCACCTAAAGCTCAAAGGGAAGGGTGGCACGAAAGGCACTAATGCACATCTCTGCAGACTGGTCACCCGTACTGCAATAAGGAAATTCCCCTGCTGGTCTGGAAAGGGAATGCCACCCCAGTGGCACTGCTGGCTAGGTGAAAAGGGAGAAAGGCAGTATTTGTTCCAGGCATCTCAATTCTGCACAATTTCTCTGCCATCACAATGAGGAAGACTCCCAAAGGCTGATGAATCTCCACCCATTGAGGGCCATCTCCTCATTGCAGTCACACCTGCCTGACTCCTAGGGAGTGTTAACCCCTTATTAAACGAGAGGGGCAGGAAAGTCTAACATGAGTCTAATCGGCAATTTTGCAAGTGGATTTTTGTAGTTCAGGTAGATTAACAGCAACAGATATGAGGTCTTGTATATTATGTAGCTTATTTCAGCCTCTGATTAGGTTACAGTGTGTGCACAATCCCTTTCTTGACACTTGACACAACAGCTGCCAAAGCTGGTTTCTGGACAGGCCTGTCCTGTTTCTGGACAGTGTGTGCTGTGATTTGGATAAAGGGTGCTCAGTCTGGATGTGTGTCTCTGCTTGCCCCTTCCATTGCAACTTTGTTGTGGTAACTTCTATGAAACCCAAACCAGCTGCTTCCTAGTTTTACACAAAACACATTAATTGGGACCTCTGGCTTTGTTGTAACAACCGACTCCTACTTGTAGGAATTGTATACTTACGATCCTCATTTCCACAAACTGCAGAAGTTTGCATAGCCTCAAAGTTTGATACAGGAATTATTAAGTACTGGTAAGTGAAATTATACAAAAACATTGTAATGAGTCCTTCATGGCCCCACATCTACTAAAAATAGATCTGATTTCCACATGTCAGAATGAAAAAGCTGCCAGGTAATTCACTTGTGTCTGTCACTGACTATATTGTCTGGTTGCACTTTTAGCTAGCTCCTTGCACAAATTCTCCCCAAAAAGTGTTTAGTGAAGCTGCCTTCCTGAATTAGTTCCTCTGTAAGGTTATCCGCTTCTAAAACCAAAAGAGTCCCCAGCTACAAATATAGCAGTAGGGGGGGGAGTTAAAATCTTTACATTCCCTTGATACATTCGACTCAATGATATTTCTATAAATGTATTTAATGTATTTATATATGATTCTTAGTACTCTTTTAACGAATCTACAAATTCTGTACCTCTTTTAAAATGCATTAACTTTTCAGAATTATTTAAGACATGCTGGAAGAGGGCATCTACATCTCTTGTTGTGATGTTTTTTGGTTTTAGAAGACCTGTCCCTGTGATTCACAAGCCACTGATTTACACAGTGGCACTAGCCATGTGAGCACTATTGATTTTGTCATGAGGGTCACAGTCCAAACCCTCCCAGCCTGTCCTTGGCCCAGTGCAACCTCCCAAGCCTCTGAAGTCAAGGGCAGAGCTTGTGTCACTGTGAAACAGGAATCAAGTCCTAATCCCTGTAAACACCTTTTCTAGATAAGCCCTTGGTTCATGGACGAGTTTGTTGCTCTGACTGTGTCAGCTTAATGAGAGCAGAGTAGCTGCTCCCAGTGTATTTGGTTGCTGCGGCAGCTGGTCTGGCTTGCTCGTATTGCTACAGCTCTGTTTATGATGGAGCATTTACACAGGCACGTGTATCCTTTTTGTTATAGAGCCACCTGGCAAAGCTTTGCTGCCTTGACGCTCGGCTGTCGAGGCTGGGAGCACATGTTGGCTATTTGGGTCTATGAGAAGCAGAGCGATGAGCACGAGTGGCGCTGCGGGACTGAGGGTAAGACCTGCATTTGAACTGGTGGTGGAGGGATGGAACTGCTGGGTATGCTGTTCAGCAAACATTCCTGGCTAAAGCTAAAAACCTGGATGCTTACAGAACATAGACACCTAGGGTGTCTAATACAGCAGGCTCAAGTACTGCTGCCCAGTGGTTGGGTCACACTGGTTTCAGCAGTTGAGGGGTTGATTTCACTGCCCACTGTTTTAGCTGATTGACTTTCTGGAGAAATGAAATAGGAACTAAGTGGTTTTGTGGTTCAGAAGCATGATTTTGTTTCCTAGCATGACAACCCTGCTGCTCTTCCCCAGGAAGGTTGCTTTCTTGGCTTGTACCCTTGCAACAGCAGCCAGAAAAATATAGGCAGCCTCATGCCTCAGTTAACTCAGCTTTACATGACATTAAAGAGCATGCCAAGCCAATGAAAATGGGAACATGAGCAGTGGTAGGTGGTAGCCATTCATCTGCTCCTAGAAGTTTTGTCCTGTTTTTGCTGCCGTAGATTGTCCTGTACTAATCTGGTTGCTTCTGTCAATGGCAGAATAGACAGGGCCATGCAGACACAGTTATGGGAGAAAGAATGACCAGTTGTAGTGAGAGTTTCGTGTTTGGAGTTTGTGCTGTCATGCAATGAAATTATCCATGCTTAGACAGGGAAGGGAGGAACCGCTGTGAGCTGGTGGCTGCTTGGAGTAGCTGGGGTTGGTCAGCCTCCCTAGATTAAAGTGCTGTTTCACCTCCTGTATGCCCAGCTGGTGCTGGTCATGGCATTACCATTTTACAAACACTGGACTTAGACACATCTTTGGGAATTATCTGAAATAAAGAGGAGAATATATAAATTACTGTGTCTGCCCTTGTTATTATTATGCTCTGGTCTGTTCCCCTTCCAAAATCATATTTCTGTGGGTTGTGAAGATTATTGGAGACTGGTAAATCTGAGAATTTCATAGAGCTGCTGAGTGACAGGAGAGAATGTGAGGGGTTGCTGCTGTGCCACTGGTGGAGGGGTAAGCAGCCAGGGAGCTGGGATGGGTGCTGCTCCCAGGGATGGCTGGCTGTGAGCCACTTTCCTGCTGGGGCTGCTTTAGTGTGGTACTGTGCTGGGGCAGGTGTATTCTACTGCATGGAAAGGCTCATAGCCCAAGCAGAGCATCATGGTAATGCAGCTCTCACCTTTCTGCACTTGGAGCCTGTAATCCTCGGTAATAACCACAGCCACAAAGATAACTAAATCCCACCTGAAAGTGCATTTATTGAAAACTGCCACCAGATCCATTGGCCTAGAGGTGCTTTAGTTTTTCCTAGCAATCTCCTAGAGGTGCTCTCATTTTGGTGGCAGCACAGCACATGCCAGCAATGCCGTGCTGGCTAAGTGACTGGCTGCAAGGTGCTTCTCCCAGCCAAGACCACGTACACATGGCTCGGCATCAAATCTGGAGACTTTCCAGTTGTGGGGCCAACATGTTGGCTAGTCATCCTGGGCTGCCTTCCTAATCCAGGAAGAGAACTGAGTGTTTGTGGAAAGAGGTTTGCCTTATAATAAAATGGCTGATTTCCATCAGTATACAGTAGCTCCATGCCTAGAGACCTTCTTGTGAGGGGTAAGGCAGGGATTTGGGTCTCTTCTCTGTCTGAGAGGATCCTCAAGCCAACTCCTTCCTGTCAGTCCCAAAACACTGGGCTATAAACCATCCTGTGGGGGCAGGATTGAGGGGGAGAAACATCATCCTTCCCTGTGCCTAAGAGCCTTGGTGGATGAGAAGGGCACTGCCCTTACAAAACTTGTGCAAAACTGAAGAGCAGCAATGAGAGGAGTGTCATGCTTCTCCTTTGCCAGCATATATCTCTGAAAAAAAATGCTTATAGCTGAAAGACATGGCCTCAGGCAGAAGTTTCCCACCATTTGAGAAGAGCAGCGTTGTACTGGACTATTTTGTGAGATGCTGGAGTGCAGCTCTCTTTTCCACCTGCGTTTTAAGTGAGAGACAAGTGCCTGAGTAGCTGAATCAAACTTGGGCTCTGTGATGCTTTCATGTGCCAGGAGAGGCACCTGGAAGAGAAAATCTGTGGTGAGCACGGCATAGCACAGCACTGCACGGCACAGCCAAGCCTCTGAGAGCTGGAAGAGGCAGGGACGAATATGCAAAACTGAATTTTGGATGCAGGTGCAGGGAGTGGATGGCACATCCACTGGGCATGAAGGCAGTGCCTTGGCTGGCAGCTCATGATGGGCAGTGGAGCATGTCCCCAGAAGCACTTGCAGCATCTGCAGGGCCTAGGGCCTTTTGGCACTGCAAGCTTGGGGACTGCCACAGGGGCTGGAGCACTGCTCTGCCTCCATTGCAACAGACGTGATCTGCCCAGTACCAACTGAGTATTTTAATCTGCCAAGCATTCATAGGCATGGGGGCCTGCTTTGCTCTCTTTTGAGGAAGAAAGTTTTGGCTGCAGGAGAGGTTTCACAATAATGCTTTCTTGCCTTGCAATAGGTATAGGCTTTTTAAAAAAGCTTCAGGTTTAGATATTTTCCCTAGGCCAGCTTTTGGGCTCTGTGCCTCCTGTACCCCGAATGCCTGCACTGCATCCATGGGGCACCCCTTCAATGGGGCTGGGCACCCTTTTGTGTGGTGAAGCCCCATGAGACATTGCCCAACCCCACGTGGGTTCTCCTACAGCTGCTGCCCAGAGCCACATGTGGGCCTTGCAAGGCAGTAACTCTTACAAAAAGATCATCGTGGCTGTTACTAGCACTGAAAAAAGTGGTTGACAGTGGTTGGACCTCCCCGATTCTCATCCCCATGTGAATTGTCTGCGGCTGATCACACCTAGCCATGCTGCCGATGGGGCTGTGCCGAGGCGCAGGCCAGTGCCAGTGCAGTGCTTACCTGCTTGGCTCAGGGACCAGCCTTCCCAGGCACATCTGAGTGCACTGTCAGAGTGGTAACATGTGGTGCTACTTTACCAAGATAATATTCACCCTTAAGTTTTCCTTATAATGTTTTTCCTTAGTAGGTTGCAGAGGATGGCCTTTACCTCAAATATGAGGCATTCTCTGGTAAAGCCAGGGAGGGAGCTCCCTGGATGGAGGTGGCTGCAGTCTACCTCCATCAGCCAGCAGTAAGGCTGGGCAATTAGGAGCCTCCCAGATCCCAGTGTGGTTTCTAGGAGTCAGTGTCTTGCTTCCAAGGACTTCACCTGTTCCTTCAGCTTGTGCACTGACATGAAAATCCATCATGGAAATGAAGAAAAGCAACAACAACCTAGATGACTGAAAGCATGTCTGAATGCTAGTGATACATTTTAATAAACACAATGCTGCTTTTCATCACATCCCTCCCCTCTCCTCTTGTTACCCCAGGATTCTTTTAAGAACTGCAGTGAGATGCCAAATTACAGCTTATGCATTTCAGGGACCCAACTGAAAACAGGCTGTGGCAGATCTGCCATCACAGGGACTGCCAGCACGTGGGGTACCCTGGGGAGCACATTCTTCACGCAGGAAGCTGCCGAGCACATCGCCCTACCCTTCAACTCTCCCCAAGAGCCCTGGTATTTTTTTTTAGCCACTTTTCTCACATGGAGAGCGAGAGCCCAAAAAGAAAATCAAAAGCAGTCTCCAACTTCCCCTTCTCCCCCCCATCCCACCATTAGTGTTCACGGAAAACAGAACAGAAAAAAACTAGTGTTTAGGAACTGGCTAAAATTAGTATTCGTCATGAATGATGACACTCTCAGCAGAGACGGAATTAGTTAATTTTTTCGCCTCATAGGTACTGCTTTTCTTTGGTGCTGCAGAGCACTTTGCTGTGCAGCTGGGAAAAAAATGTCCAAATCCCCTGCTTCCACCCATGGCAGAGTTGGCTACTGCTTCATTACAGGAATTAAAAAAGGACTTGGAAACATGACAAACACGTTCATTAGGCGAGTTTGTCCTTTACTTACTTGGACTTTTTCTGCAAACGCAGTGCTGGTATGAGAACCCAGGAAGGCCTGCATCATGGTTCCTGCAGGATTTAGCAGGAGGGATTGGAGGTACTGTGGTCACTGGGTTCACCAGCAACAGCTCTGCTGTGCTGCAGAAGGTTGGTCACCATGGAAGGCATGGGGACAGTCTGTCCCTCTGATGGCAGATAAAACTTCAGCCAGGGGTGGTTGCTTGTGACAAGTAGTGGCACTGTTTCAAGGTTTCTTGAGCCTAAAGAAAGTGGGTGATTGAAGGGAGAGAGGTGTCCTTTATGTATCTGTTAAATAAAATGAGTTTGAGGGAGATCTACTATTGTGTACTGAAGAAAAGACTGTTGTTATGGAGCAAAGGAGCTGAAATATCTGCCAAAGTGTCTAAT
This sequence comes from Eulacestoma nigropectus, assembly GCA_013397775.1. Lineage (NCBI taxonomy): Eukaryota > Metazoa > Chordata > Aves > Passeriformes > Eulacestoma > Eulacestoma nigropectus. The sequence goes on from VZTE01003158.1 coordinate 921,682, forward strand.
ACGATTCAAAGCCTTTCGACTTTACATAAAGAAACTACACGGCTCAGCTAAGTAGGTTGGTTAAAGCCAAGCAGCCTCTTACACTTTAAACAAAAACTAGATAAAAGCCACGTGGCTGGGAATAATGTGCTGCCTCTGGACTCCTTGAACCTGATTTGGCAGGCACTAATTTATCTGCCTTGGCTGGGCAGCACTGAAGACCCCTTCCTTACTTCAGAGAGGCTGTAAATATGCCCACAGTGACAAATGCAGCTCTTGCTTACACTACAGTAGGAAAACCCAACTTGCATAAAGAATACCTAAGTTGGCAAGTTATGGAGAGTATCAGTGCCAACCAAATCTTAAAAAAATCAGTAAAAATGTGCCATGGAAAAAAAAACCTCCATTGTGTCTTGATGCTTTTAAAGTGATGATTGCTATGGTGATACAGGCTGTATTTGTCCACTTTAGTATATTTTAACAACAGAAGAAATATTTTCATCTCTGGAATTCAGGCACTGAAGTGAGTCTATGTGGTCCAGGGACTGATACCGTGGGAAGGGGAGCCAGCTGGGGGCATAGGCCCATCATATGGCTCTGTAAGAAATCTTTTGAATGCTCTCTTCCATCAAAATATTAAAAATTTAGAGCCCACTCGCTCTAAAATAAGCTCTTTAATTCATAAATGAGAAGCTGTGTCTGGAAAGGGCTGAATGTATAATTTCCTCCTATCAGTAGTGTGTCAGGTAAATCAGAGATGTTCAAAATGTGCCCACGACAGACAGTGAGGCTTGGCTGAAGCAGTGGTTGGATGGAGGATGCTTCCTCCTGAATCAGCTACTAACATTAAAGCTGCCCTTTGCATTTACGTCAGGCAATATCCTGGGTAGAACTGTTAATAGGCTACAAAATATATGTGTTCTTCTTTCATGACTCCATTTCAATGTACATACCTTGCTTTTTTCTGTTTGTTTTTTTTTGTTTGTTTGTTTTTTTAAAAATTGTTGTTGTTTTTGGTTGTTTGTTTGTTTTGCTTGTTTGTTTGTTTGCTTTCAGGATGTTTTTCAAGCAAGCGCTCATTTTTTCTGTTGGAGGGTGATACATCCACCACGATGGGAAAACTTCTCACTGGCACTTGCCAAAAATTTCATTTTAAGCACTCATTTGTTTAACATAGGGAAAGAGTTTTATTTTAAAACATGTCTGTTTTTGTTTAAGTAAGCATAGCAAACTCGGTGGTAGTGAAGTAATGCTCATTACTGCTATTATTATTGTTAGTTAAGCCAAAAGTTTTGAGTATGAGTGGGTGAAAATAGGAAAAAGTCACATTCTAGCATGTCTTCATCACATGACAGATTTTTTTTAAAGTCATGCTTGGAAATTGTGTGTTTGCTTGTGTTGACTACACTGGTGTATTTTAAAATGCTGGGTTTTTTACCTTCAAAATTGGCTTCATGTCAGAAGTCAATTCCGTGAGTGTGTACTCTAGGTCTAGCTTTTTAGGGTGAAGACATCTTTGCCAGTGTCTGTAGACATTTCTCCATCTTTCCAACTACCCAGATCCATCTACCTGAGCGTAGAGGACCTGGTGTGGGAGGTGCAGAGGGGCATCATCCTACAGACCTGTCTGCCGACGTGGTGGGGGCCCTGATCCTGCCTGTGTGAGGGGCATGAGTCCTGCGGGGAGCATTACACTTGGACTGAGAGACCCCCTTGCTCTGCTTGCCTTGTTTTCCTGTGGGGTGTAGAACTTGGTGCCCATGGAATGCAAAGATGCATGCACACAAAGTAAGACAGAGGTTTCCCCATTGTGCTGAGGGGAGAAAGAGGATGCCTGTGGGTTAGGATCAGCAGGGGTTTCGTAACTGTAATTTTGGTCTCCGTGGATTTATAAATTGAAGCAAGTTTTTTGAAATTTTTTGTATGTTCTGAAGCCTTTGTCCAAAGCAATTATATGATTTATTAAAAATTTTTGATATGAAGGGAATCTCACATAGTAAGGATAAAACAGGAGAGGTTCATTGTCAGAAGTCATTAATAAGCTCCAAAGGGAAGAGACTGTCAGGAAAAGGAAAGTCTCTGGCACAGCAGAATGGCAGGTAATTAATAATTGCTGCAATTATACTACATAAAAACGAGAGTACATTCTGACAGTTGGTAAGTGGCTTGCCAGGCTTCATTACTCACAGGTTCTTTCTGGTAAAAAAGCCAAACCAGTAAGCAAATCTCATGTTTTGTGTGACTTCAGCGCTCCATGAAATCTAGAAGGTGACGTTTGATATTGAGTCAGAACTGGTCTGTTTTTCAGTTTAGGGAGACAAGTCCTTCTGAAGGCTTTGACACAGCTAGACAGGGCTGTCACCAGAACTTGGCAAGACGACGTATTTAAAAGAATTGTGGCAAAAGTATGTAGTGATTAAAAAATTAGAATATTGTGTTGTGTTAAATATGGGAAGCTGAAGTTGTTGTGAGCAATATTAGTGCTACTTAGAATCGAGATCTCTGATAGCCATTAAAACTATGTGTGGACAATGACTTGTTTACTTTCATTCATGAAAAACAGACAGATGCCTTTCGCATGCAGTGATCCAATGGTATGGGTGAGAGCTGGTCAATCAGTTGGCTTTTGCAGAGCCCAGTGAAAAAGTGCCTGAAGACTTCCTGCCTAGGATGGAAGATGTCTCAAAGAAATTACAGTGTTTCTTGACCAGGGAAAGGTCAGTTATATTATGGTAGCCTCAGTGACATGGACTTGGAGTCTGCTATTAGGAGAGTATATGCTGATAAGAGGAATGTGCAGCTCTAGCAAATTAAATGTTTTGGGATGGCTATCTTAGAATAATTTATTCAACTGACTGAGAATATCTGCTGGGTTCCATTCTGCCATGTATAACTACTGGAGCATTGACAAAGAGGCCATTTTCAGTGACAGTCGTGTTTGAGCCACGGCTGTGCAAGTATGTGATGCTGTTGTGATGTGTGCTGTTTTCTGGTAACTGAGCCTCGGTGACCCAGAGTCGAAATTATTTCCTCAACTATTGTATAATGGATTATCTTTGTAAAAAAGCCTTGATGACAAAAGATGGCTAAAGAAATGTGGCATGTCTAGTGGACAATTTAGGGCTTGAAAACTGTTTTAGACTATGAGACCAGCATAAAATTTTAGTTCATGGCACACAAAGCAATGACGCAAATATTGTTCACTAACAGGTGTTGGAAAGGAAGAAGAGGATGCAGAAATCACAGGTGAGGGGTGAGCTTCAGAGGAGGATGCAAAGCCTTGAGCAGAACTTGTTGCCTTTCTCAGAACTGGCTCTGAAGGTGTGCAGATGTTAGGGAAGCCAGTGGTATTCCAGGCTCTTAGGTAGGAGTTTCAAGAGTGATGCTATTTTGTAAATTATTATAAAGTTGTTGATAAAGCCAGAGCTTTTGGCTGTGAGGAGCTCCCTTGCCATGAGCTTGGCCAGGTGAAACGCTGTACAGGGCCATTGGAAAGTATCCGGTCATTGCTGAAGGGGATTCCATAATTAGACCAATGTGGTGTCATAAATATGACAAAGCAGATGAAGACTCCAAAACTTTCACCAAAACAGAGCTGACTCAGTGAGGGTGTCAAATACTCCCCCTGATTCTCCCACTGAGCAACTGAAGGCAGAGGAACTGAGTGTCTCCTCTTTCCAAAACTGCATGTAACCAGCACCACTGAATGTGTTTCTGGCTTCCTCAAATTCATCATGGTGCTTCTGGAAGTGCTATTGGCTTGTGAACATGTGCAAGGGGAGAGCTGTCTTCAGAGGACAAGGATTTCTGCCAGCTCCTCTGTGCTTCAAGTATTCAAAATCATAACCACCCTGTTGGCGTAGCAACAAGAAGAGGTGCAATGATGGCATGTGGCCCAGGAAAACTTCCATATACCTTTTAAGAAGGCATGGAATTTGTGTGGCATTTTTCTCAGATGGACAAACATGCTGCTTTCCTAAATTATCCATTTGACCCAAGCAAGTAGTGTCAGGGTTTCTGTTGTGATGGTTTGAAATGGGGAGATTAAATGTAGCATGTGCTTGATTGTTTACCAAGAGGGAGAGATGAGACATCTGAGAGCTTGTGTGGATGCTGAGCCCTTTCCAGGAGTGGAGAAACAAAACTGAGCAGTGCAAGCTAGATGGCATGGGAATGGGGTTAAAAAGAAAAAGGAGGTATGCCTTTAAGATGATGAGATACAAAAGTCATCTTTGGATGGTCTCCCAGATGCTTAGCTTATGACAACACTAATAAACAACACAGAAAGCATTAAAACACCTGTCTCCTTCTCTCTAGATGGTTATGCAGCAGGTTGTGACCAGCTTGTGAACTGTGAGGCAGCAACTTCCAGCAAAGAGCAGCAGCAAAGTGGTGCAGAGGCAGACAGATGCAGAGGGCAGCCATGTCTTGCTGCTGTTTAGCAGAGACCCTGTGAACCAGGAGCTGAGAACTCCATTTCTCTTTCCTTCCTTTCTTAACAGGAGCTTTACCAGTGCAGTAGAAGTTTGTCATATTTGCCATTAATTTTTTTCACTTTAAGTAGGAGTTTTTATTTTTTTTTCTGGTAAAATCTCCACAGTAATTCCCTCCCCCATCACCTTTAAAGTTACATGCAGACCTCTGTGTTTCGGTGATGGTTATATCCAGAAGTTTTATGCTGCTTTAATAAATCATTTAAAATCCTGCTTAAAATGCTTTCCTCTGCTTAATCTGTAATTTTTCAAAATAGTTTAAAAGGCCTTAGGGATTTCACTGCCCATTTTGTCTTTTTAGGCTTAAGGCCCAGGTATTTTTACATCTGCCCGTCTCACTGCAGATGTACTCTGAAACAGTTTTGTTTGGAAAGGTGCTGCATACCTACACCCTGTAATCTCCCAATGTGCATCTGCAGCTAACCCCCCCCCACTGCTTCTTATAAAACTTAGTTTTCCTGGTTTGGGGAAAATATAGACAGTCTATAGTTGGAAAGCTGTGTTTTTACCTGCCTCTGAATTATTATTTTTGTTTGTCGCAGAGGGCTTAAGCCCTTTCAAGCCCAAAACCCCACTGGGGCTGCAATAAATCTTGAAGAGATGCTTCAGTGTAGTCATGTCTGGTAGCTGGGCTGTCATGTGCCAATGTCAGAAAGGAGGTCCTGCTCACACTACAAAAAATGACATAAAGATAAAGAGCATTTTTATGGTAAAAAAATAGCATTTCACAGCAGCTGGAAAACAGGAGATACCTGAAAGTAGAAAAGTTACAGGTAGAGTCCCTTAAAACTGCACTTATTTAACATGCCCTCTTAAACAGCCATGCCACAAAAAGGAAAAAAAGTAGCTGTTAAATGAGAAAATATATGCATGGGTTTGAAAAACCTCCAATCAAATTTTACATTCAGTGTGAAGAGAATTTAAAAAAAAAGTGAGGCTAGTGAGGCACAGTGTTGGGCTTGGATGTACCTGGGATAATTTCCAAGCCAGACTAATCTACTTCTGGATGTTTTTTTCTGCAAAGACCTTTAGCTCAAACCATACACTGATCAGTCCCAACATGGGCTGCCTCTGTGCTCACTTGTCGTTAGCTTGTTAGCTAATGAACCACTGTCCTCTCCTTCCCCAGCTCAGATCCTCACTGCTGCTGCTCTCCTGCAGTCAGAGCAGCTCTCTTTGGTGCAGGGCATCCCTGGATAGCTGTTGTTGATCTCACAACAGTGCTGGAGCTGGGGCTTGTCTCCTGCTCGACATTGTCTGGAGAAGATCAGCACCAGGACACCCTGCTTTCTGCCTCCACTCCTACTTTACAAAAGAAAAAGGCTTGTGGCAGAGGCTGTAAAGGCAGGATTTTGGATGTACACGGCCTGTACCATATTACATTGCATTTCATTGCTTAGCACAAGGTAAAGAGGTGTGAAATCTGCTCAGGTGTTTATAGATGTCAGACCAGACATACTCTGCTCTTCCATAGTAAGTTGGACTCCTGTCTTGCACTCTTGAAACTACCCCAAATTCAGCTGTAAGTTAATATGTATTTGTGAACCCCCGAATAGGTACCATTAGGACTGAGCCTGACTCCAGATGCAAGTGGCTACCTTGGGCATCAGAAGGGCTGTAACCTTTGAGTTATTGATCTGTTAGAAGAATTTGCAGAATGATTTGAGAAGGTTGAGAAAAACATGGCTGGTGGCTGAATTCATGGTACACCAGCACATAGCTTTACTTTCCATATGCGAGCTCCCCTTGCAGTAGTAGTAGCAGTAATAATAATAATAAATAACAACAACAGCAACAACAGCATGTTTATTTTGTAAATTTAAATGTTTGAGAATGTATTAAACACCTAAACCTGACCTCTTCTGAGTTGCTCTCTGATTCTTTGTTTTTGGAGCTATGACAAGCAACACCAGCAACAGCCTGTTATGCTCCAGCCCACTGGTGTTTCCAGATGGTTCAACCCAGTTAGAAAGGTGGTCCACTGCAAGCAGTTTGTAACTAACAGGTTGGATTACTTATTTGCAGCCAGCATCACAGCTGAAGCCTATTCTTCACAATATACTTCCACAAAAATTAATTTAAAAAAATATTTGAGACTTTTGTACTATCTTTAACATACACCATATGCCTGATGTTCCTGTCTGAAAGCTTTATTATAAATCAGCTGGGACAGGAATTTTCACAGCTCTTTTCATTAATATGAATACTGGGACAAGCAGTGAATGAATAATACTCAAAATTCAAGCTGATGTTTTTGATTACAGAAGCTCATCCCACAACTGTGTGCTTCTGAATATCTCTCAAAATCTTCTGCTTGTTGCTTCTGAATATGCATGTAATGGAGATTGCAATTGTGCTGCAGCGTTGTAAAACTGCTCAATTTGTGAGTCTTTGAAACCTTGTACATTTCTAAGTTCTGCAACAAAAAATGAAATCAGAACATCAAATCAACATTTTTCCATCAAAATAGCCTAGTACAGCTAGTACTCTTTTAAAGAAGAGATAGAATATGATGGCAAATGGTAAAGCTATCTGAAATTGCCTGTATTTGCTCTTCTATTATGTGCTTGCAGTAATTGAAATTAGGTAGAGGGTGAATACCAGCAGGTGTCCTAATTTCAATTCTTTTTTTTTTTTTAAATAAGCCAGAAATGAATACTAAAAAATATGTACACATATGCTGCTAGGAAGACATTTGATACACTTGATACAACTTTTACCTTTTAGAAGCTGTGAAATTTATTTTTGGCTGCTAATTTTCCCCATTTCATGTATGTGAATAACAGCAGAGAGTTAAGAAGTGAAACTGTTTTGATACAACAAAATGTCCTTTATATGTTAATGTGAATTCCAGAGGGTTTTTGCAGTTTGAATGTAATGCTTGCTGGGCAACTGCTGTTACTGAAATGGGCTGCAATAACAAGAGCTTAATAGTTAGCTTTGGTACAGGGAGACTCACAGGAGCCAGGAACTTCCACAGAGCACAAGTCAAAGGGTCAACTTTTCAGATTTTTCCTAAATATAGCTTTCTGGCAATCCCAGAAGTTAAACAAGCCTTGGATGTTGTCATTAGAGTCTCTGGAGTGAGATTGAAGGTATGTGAGAGGCTCCACCTTGAGCTCCCAGGGAGGTCAGAGCCAGAGAGCAGAGGTGAGAGGTAGGTGAGGTGGGCGTTGCATCCACATAGAATTGAGTAATGCAGAGTTTGGATAACTCAGTGACAGTCTATCTTGATATAATCCTAGGGGATGGGGCCAGAGAGGTGAAAGAAAGTATGAGTTATGTCAATATGGGATTCATCTAGATTCCTTTCGGGCTCTTGATTTTGGCTGTGCATGACAAGGATGTGCAGCCCCTCCTGTCTCACACTGCGATTTAGAGCTGTATTCTTGCCTCTTGGTGGCTGTGAGGATTTTGACATGGGTAAGTTTTCCAGATATTTATTTTTTAAATTTTCCCTCTGTGTCTCTGTTTGAAAAAATAAATCCCTCTTGCTTGTCTTAAAACCCATCTGGATATTAAAATAGCTGGATTTTTGTTTTCTCTCATCAAATAGCTTGTGTCCTACAAATGCAACTTTAACTTATCAGGAGCTGGCTATGGATTGGGAATAAGCTTGGCAACAGTATGGATGAACAGAACAGGGAAGAATGTCTCATAAGTGTATGAATGGTTTGCTTTGATGTTTCAGAAAGAAACCAGATTTGCTACACAGAACGATTAAAAAAAGAAGCCAAAGGCTTAGGGGGTAACTGGTGAAGTCAACCTCTTTTCTTCCTTCTCCCATCAAACATCCTGTAGTAACCTGGCTGGGATTCTTCCTGAGATGGTGGTTTGCAACCTCTCTCTGAATTGGACATGTTCCCTCTCCGTGAGCTTGTTCTACCTGCTGGGAATAGGAAATTTGGTGGAATGTCTCCTGCAGCTTTGGGCTAACAGCATGTTGTCTAGTGGCATGAAAAACAGAGTAACTCCGTAAAGGTTAATATTTGTCAGCAATTAAAAAAAAAAGAAATTATTTTCTTCTTCCATTCTTCTGTTCTCATTGAACCTCAACTCTCACCCATCATGAGAGATGCTATGGGTAACTTCTGAGAAGAACAACTTGGGAAGAACAATACCATTTGCATGCTCCTACTGCCCTTCCATTCCCTACTGCAGGTTTTAGCAGCTGAAGATGTTTGTCAGTAGCAATATCTGGTGCAAAAACTGCTGTACTGTGTTTAATGGAACAGGAATTGACTCTGCCCTAATGTATTAGTCTAAAGAAGAAAAAGGAAGAGAAGTGTCATAAAGGATCTTCTATGTCCAAAATCAGCTCTGAGACATTGTGTACCCACCACAGTGCTATGAATACTCCCACAAACTTAGCATGGGTTTCCATGCTGGAATGTGACTGGTGCCAGTCCTCTCTCCCATTGGCAGTGTAGCTGCACCCTGGTGCAGTGGCTGCTCCCTTGTATACACAAACATACTTGTCTCTTTCCACTGGCACAGTGTCTGTGCCATGCTTTTCATGGAGAAACTATCTATTCCCATCTCCCAGAGGTGGTGGTGGTGGTGCCTTGGTGTCATTTCCATGGTGATTTAATTTTGGTGACGGGTGTTAGCAGGCTCCTCCTCAGGTGCCTTGCCAAGGCTTTGCTCGGAGCTGGCTTTAGGCCACCCTTGATGGCACCCATCCCTTGCAGAACTAAGTTGTCCACATCGGCAAGGGAGAGCTACTGGGAAAGGTGTAGCAGGTTGGTGATTTCCTGAAGGGCACCTTGGAAAGGCACAGCTCTTCCTTGCATGGGAGTCTGTGAGAAGTGCAGTGAAGGGAAGCAAGAATGTCTCCTGTGGCAGTGTCAAGGCTTCTTGAGAGAGCTCAGGTGTTAACTCACCTGCCTAACTTACCTTCACTCGGCATCAGCAACTACACTGGCTATCCTGAGAGAGGCCAAGGACAAAGGGGCCCTGGGCCATTCTGCTCTCCTCAAGAAGTTTGCTGCCTGTTCTGCCTATACCAGGAACCAGCCCTGTGCTGGATACACTTTGTTGGTGTGCTGGCATTTGGTGCAGCCCCTTCCAGACAGCCACCCCTAAGAATTTCCCTGGATCCAGCTCCTCATTCATGAAGCGTGATACCCATCACAGACCAACAGCTGTGGTGAGGTAGCAAGACCCTCCTGGGAGAAGGACAGTTATGGGTTTTTACTTACCATTAAAGAGCTTCTTCATAGTGAAGAATTACTTAGGTAAGTGGATGAGACTGTTCTCTTGGAGACCAAGTCGAAACTTCATGCATCTGTCAGCCTCAGGAGACTAAAAGAACTTTGCAGCCCCCTCTCTCCTGCTTCTTCTGCAGGCTTGATCTTTACCCTTTGATCTCCGGATCTACAGCCCTGGAAAAACAACAGTTTCATTGGGGTTGGGGCAGAGCCCTCACATCTTCCAGGCTGTAAATGTGACTATTGTGTTTGAGCATTGCCTGTGATGCTTCTTATCGAGATTATTGTTCCACCCTTTCCTGTTTGGTTTCTTTCAGAATTCCTTTTGAATGGGCTCCCTAGTAAAGAACCCACCATAAACAAATACATCGAGCTTTGCACAATGCAAAATAACATTGATTTCCCAGTTTTCCTCCCCAGTGGTATAAAAAATGCACCCCAAATATAAAATGAAAGAATCCCAAAGGGATGGAAATCATCCAAGAAAGTCATACCCTCGAGTAGCAAACCACCACTGGTGTATCTGAGACCCACCCTCATCCAGTTTCCAGCTTTCCCAGAGTTTTCATAAGTGGGAGAAGGCAATGGTGTGTGCCCACTCAGCCCCCCCACCCCACTCCCAGCAGCACCCCCCACTCCAGCCCTCAGCAAGGTCTCATGTTGATTCAGTGTCCTCTAGTGGCAAACATGCGACACAGACACGAGAGCAGTGGGACATGGGGACCCTCTGCTTGGCTTCAGGAGAATCAGGAGAATGGGGCCTTGAAGTAAATATCTTGGGGAAAAGAGGTCTATTGCACACATCATCCAACCCACAGATGCAATGTGTGGCAATGTGTTAGCCAAGTAAGTCACAGTGTCACTGCCATCTGCTCCTGTCCTTGGAGTTAGACATGCCAAAAAAGGCTTCTGGAGAGTGTTGTCAGCAAAACACTTCAAGATATTCTTACTGGTGAACAAACTGTCCAAAAATTTTCAGGGTTCTTCACTATGAAAGATTGAGATACTTTCTTAAGGTAGAATTTACAGCTTCACTTAGGTGAAAGATAAAGTGGTTAAGCTATAATAGTGAGATGGAGCCCCCAGCTTCACTGCCACTGGCTGGGAGCCAGTTTTGTGGTGTGGCAGCAGCAGTTCTCAAGGGGCTAACAGAATGGCCCCAAAATCTCTCGTCTTTATCTCTGGGAATAGCTCACTCATTCTTCATCTTTTCAGCATGTTGGCATAAATTCTTCTTGTCACATTCATTAGCCTTAAATTACTGAAAGTATCATAACAAAACTGCATTTAAAGTGCTTTCATTGGTCTCCAAAATTCTATTGTGATTTCTTGCTCTTTACTTTTCCCCAACCTCTGCTCCCATCCTACCAAATTCTTCTGATCTCTGTTGTTGGATGCTATTTCCCAATCTATGATTTAGTGATTTCAAATCCCTCCAGACTCTGGGTATATTTTCTGTCTGGAGACGGACTCTGGCTAAGCTCATTTCTAGTGGTGACATGAAGGCATGACTTGTTATTTTGGCATGCAGCACAAGTCGATAGAGAAATCAGATCAAATGGATCTCTGCATTAGACAAGCTTCCTGGAAAAGATGATGCACTTTTAGCTGTTATCACCACAAGCTCCCAATTAAAAATATGTCATGACACTACCACTGAGGAATAATGATTCAGCTTCTCAGATAATGGAGCGTTTATCCACACCAGAACACAACATTTTTAGTGGCCATAAAATGCCCCAGAATATCTTTCTGTGCTGTAAAACCATGTATCAAACCTTTGGCTGTAATCATTCTCCTACAAAAGTGAAATTGAGCACTGTCTAGTGTTTTCCTTAAACAGATGCAGAAAAGCTTTTTTCTTCCCCTCCCTTTCCTCTCCCATCCCCCCCCCCCCCCCACCTCTCT
>VZTE01003158.1:933290-948065 GCA_013397775.1 Eulacestoma nigropectus
CTTTCTTTTTTCCTATCCCTGAAGGGCAAGGAAGACTCTATAAAATGTCTGAGGCTTTTCAGATTACACTGGTTGGCTGGTTTCATTCACTGTATTGGGAGAAATCAAGACTGAAAAATGACCTTACTTCTACTTCTGTTTGCACAATGTTTTGCATCTGACAAACTGGTTTGAACATGTCCAACATACTTTTTTCTTTAATAATCCACATCATTTGGATAAAATGCAGAGCCAGTTCTTGAAGGTCGTACAGGACCCCAGACCTTCTCTCAGCCTTACTAAGTGTTGAGAACCTACTAAGTCACTCAGGACTTCCTCCATCTCTGGTCTCAGTGAAATTCCCTTGCAAGGTGGAATCACTTCAGAAAACAGGCTTAAGGACTTCAAAATTAAAGGCTGCTCTTGGGATCCAGCTAGAAGGGAATCAGCAGCTGCTGTCCACTGGGAGAAACCCAGGATCTGACTCTTTACCGTGGTGAGGCAGGCAGAGGATCTGCTGAGGATGGCAGATGGTTTTACCTAAGATGGTAAAACACCTCTGGTCTCATCACCTGCTTGGACCAAGCCACAGCTGTGTAAATACAGGCTTGCTGCTTTCTGCCTCGTAGGGATATGTTGGGATAGATGCTGAGTTCATGTCTGGCCATTGCCAGTGGCAGCAATCACTCCATCACCTCCCTGTCACAGTGGGCTGTAGAAGTGGACAGCCTGGCCCTTCTGCACCATGTCATCCCTTCGTATTTCTCCCTTGTAAGGAACATCCACTTCCAATCCCTCAAACACAGCATGGCAAACCCCAACTTTGCCCATGTGGTTCATGATGGTGCTCATTGCATTACCTATGCTCCAGGAATGGATGGAAAAGGCAAGGCTCACACTAGGAGAAGGCAGTGAGGTTGCTTTAGGGCTCTATTGGAGGTATTTTGCCCCAGATGCTCCTAGTTTCTGCTGTACACAGAAGCCCAGGGGAGCTGGGAGCAGCTGGCTCTGTGCTAACTAAACTGGGCTGCTCCTCTGTGTCTGCAGAAATAATGTTCCTTGTAACTCTTGTCAATCTTTGCTTTTTCCCCACCATGTTCTTCAAACCTATCTATAACTCCCTGCTCTTTCACATAACTGCTGGCTGGGCAAGAGGAGACAGCACTGGAGACATGGCCAAATAGCCAAACAGACCAGAGGAAGAAGGGTTAATTTGAAACCTTTCCTCTGGTGAAGATTCAGATCTCTTCCCTCTCTAGATGCTGATCTTCATGCAACTTTTAAAAACATTAATTTTTTGAGGACTGTGAGGTCCTGTCAGATTGCACGAAAACAAGCCAAAAATTGGTCCAGAAAACTGCAGGAAGAGCTGATGGACAGAGAAAGAGACATTACACAATCTTAATTTCCATTGAAACCCAGGTTAATAGGAAGATTTTTATCCTATCAGTCCACTCTGAGTAGTGAAAATATCTAACAGACTATATGATTTGTGGAACTGCAGGCTGTCCTTATGCCCTCATGCGTCTCCCCATCCACTTGTTGTTACCATCCAATCTGACCCTCATCCTTGTGCCAGAAATGCTGTCCCCATGATCTTGCAGAGAACAGCAGAACAGCAGTTCTCTGGCCAGCGCTCACTCCCACTCACTTTGTGCATGGCAGGGTAGGTGGAAGCTCAACAGGGATGTGAAGAAATGTGTTTTGTGACTGGCGTGTCTAGATCCTACTTTTATGTGCCCAAATTCTTTTGTTATTGGACCAGAGTTCAAAAGCTGCCAAGGGGCTTTCCAATGGATCCATTGTGAGAGATTCTCAGTGAGTTGAGGCACCCTCTCATGAATAGCACTGATGGACCATGGTTTTAATTTGACCTTTTGCTTCAGACTACCCAAAAAATTTGCATTTATGTTCTGAATAGTTATTATGTATGACAACTCATTGGTCCTGTATTGTTTTATCTTTCCAAGCACCTCTTCTTTTTTTTTTTTTTTTTTTTCCTTGTATCCTAGAGGACATGAACCAGAATTTGATGCCTATGAAGAAATGGGAAGTCTCCACACTGTTCTACTAGTGTGGTGTCACCTTTCTTAGAGAGACAAGGTGATGTAGTGATAGTGCATATGCTTTCTTCTTAATAGGGATTTGACAAAAGTTCCCACAATTAGCTATTCAGTAAACAAAGGGATAAAGGTCAGGCCTGATCATGTAACTGGTTAAAAACCAGAAGGAACTGACTTGATAACACATAGATCTGTCTTGAGTGACGGTTTAAAAATATTTTTCTTAGTAAACTGGTGGAAGAGGGAGTGAAGAAGATCAGACATTAATTTTGCACATAATGGTTTTTCTAGTTTAATAAAAATACTGTGTGACTTATTAGTCAGATGGACCAAACTCAGCTACTCAACACAATGATACAACATCATATTAAATACTGCATATGCACGTGGAAAGAGTAGTTTGAGTTGGAAATGATTTTTAGTCACTTAGGAAATCAGATGTCATTGTGGATAGCTCAGTGAAAACATCTGGTACAGAGGATCAAAGGCAAATGCTATTTTGGGTTGGAGTGCTATCGAAAGTAATATGATAACAAAATGTTTCAATCAATAGTGTTTGGTAGGTTGTGTTCAGTTTCAAATGTAGAAGTACAGCCAAAGAAGCACATTGGAAAGAACTAGATTTGCAGAGGTGGTGGTGCTGAAGAGACAGGTGGATGCTGGGCCAACAAGGTGGCTGGGCTCTCCTCCTGATACTGTTGTTGGATTGTGGGACACTTAAATCAAGACACCATTCACTTACTTGCCATAAGGCAGGCAGCTGGAAATAGGCCATGTGTTGCAGAATGGCATACCACCTTGAAATAAAATCTTGGAAGTAGGACAGCTCTGCTGCTGTTGATATGACCCCTGCGTTTGCTCGCAGAGAACCACTATGGGGTTCTGGGTTTCAGACTTTGGGTGGAGGATGATCAGGGCACATTCTGTGGTCCTTGGCAGAATGTGGTATCTAGTACCTATGACAAGAAAATAAAAAAGGGGATTTCATAGTTTTGTGCCACATTTTTGCATCAGGATACGGAGACTCTTTGACAAGGCGTTCCTTCCAAGGCTGTGTCTTGGCAAACAGAGGCCAAGTGGGCTAACCCATGGAGCATTTTCTTCAAAAGCTCTTCTTAGGCTTCTTTGTGCAGTGAAGCCAAATAATTCATGGGAAGGACATGTAAAATGTTAATTACATGCTGTTTTGAAGACTGTTCGGCAATAGCCAGCTCTGAAGTGGCCAATCTTTCATGGTCTGGGAGCCAGAAGCCAGAAAAAATGTGGCAATAAAGGGCAATGGGTCTTAAAGCACTCAGTTTATTATTTCAAAGATTTTATGACCAAATGTTGTGTTATTTGCTTGATCTTTGCTACCTTCAACTCTTTTTTAAACATACCATTAAGTATGTTCATTACTATATACAGCCATTTGTATATAGCTGCAAAATCCTGCTCTTACAGCAAATGTACTGGCTATAGTTACCCAGAGGCAGAACTACAGAATGAAGCCATCTAGCATTGGTGTCTCTAAGACTGTTTCTTGCTATCCTGCAGCACCTGTAAGGCTGAAGCTTGGCACCCCAACACACACTGCTAACCAATCCCCAAGTGCTGCAGCCTCACCTCAACTCCTGGGACTCTACGTCTTTACTTTCAAGTACACAAACAGGAAAAGGCTTATTTTAGCAGTTGCCAGCTGCTGTAAGCCATGGTTTCCAGTGCTCTCCAGCCTGAAAGAATAATCTCCATCTGCCCAGCCAAATACAAGTGAGTTGGGGAATGGCTGAGATGGCTGTGTGCAAGGCTGAAGGGTGTTATTGCCTCAGATTGTCCCTTTTGAGGGGTAAAAAATGGACAAACCAGGCAGGTTAGTCAGAGGTGGTACCATGAAGAGGATGCACAGTTTTTTTCCAGTCACACTGGGGATGTGTCATCTCAGGAACGTGACTGAACAAGTTCCACATGGGGGCAAGAGTCACCAAAAAAACCAAAAGCACCACAGAATCATTAAGGTTGGAAAAGATCTCTGAGATCCTTGAGTTGAACGTGTTGCTATGGTTGAATTTACACCTTTATTACCCACAGTGAGCAAAGCCAGTGTAAGACCAGTGCCACAAACACAGTGGGCTATTACCAGGCCTTTTAAAAGCAGTTGCTGCCACATTTAGATATATCTCATAAACCTGGTTGAAATTTCCCCCCATTTAGCAAATGCCTATTTATAAAGAGGAATGATGGACCTCTGTGTTTAGTAGTAAGACATACAGGTCTGGAGAATGAGATGTGAAAGTCTGCAAAGGCTGGAACTTTCACTTATTTTGCTCAAATTTGGTCCCAATTTCAGAATGAAAGGTGTTGAGACAGTGGTGATCACACTACCTGCAAGGACAGCCCTCACCTGGGAACATCTCCTCTGCCACAGTTCTCTGGCTTAAAGGACAAGCAGGTCACCCCTCAGCTGTGTGAATTATCATTGATCTTGGTCTTTGGGCTACAGGCTGAACTGCAGCCTCAAGTTGCAGATAAAGCCATCAGCATGGTACTTAGCCTAGTGGAGTCCAAGCCAGCCGGGACCTTTTAGCACAGCAGCAGTACAAATGTAAATAATAAATCAGTGAATCGTTGAGAGATTTGCCCTAAAAGGAAATCTCTCCTGCTCTATTCTTTCCAGCTATGTTGTTTCTGGGAGGTTGCTGTGCTGTTTTCCTACCGAAAAAAAGGCCCTTTCTTCTCCTCAATGTGAGATGCCAAGACTTGAGGTCCCACTGCTCTGAATAATTAAGAACAGAAAGTCCTTTCCTACAATGTGACTTAGGCCTTGTGATCGGTTATGGTCTTCTGATTTCTGATTCTGACTTTAAATGACCAGATTTTGAATTCAATATGAGGCTGAATAAGCAGTTACTCATACATGCAACCTGATTTCATCAAATGGAACTAGCTGAGCATGACTGCTTAGCTGCTGGCGTAAAGAGTTCATGACCTGCTTGCAATGACAATATGGTCATTTTTAGCAACAGTACATATTCCTTCCATTTCAGATTTAGGGCAAGTATGTTCCTGGATACAGGAAAGAAAGGCAGTATCTGAGGTTCCTTGTGAAAGAGAGGAACTGACTAACTGAACAAAAAGCGAGGGAAGAGTCCTCAGCTGAGCATGTCAAGCCCATGAATCAAGTTGCGTTATTACCTTTTGGTGGTTTTTTTAGCCAGCGTGCTAATCCCACGATTCAAGTGGGTCTTAGGAGGCAGGAGAGGGCAGTCTGACCTCTTGCAGCCCCTGAGGGATGCCACTGTGATTTTTCCAAAGCAGCAGGTGTTTCCTGAGACCTGGCAAAATGCAAACCCCAGATTAGAGCTGCCGTCCTTGAGCAACTACTACTGAACTGGCAAAATCTTTGCTTCAATGAGAGCTGGATGCAGACCAAAGATGGTCTCAGGGTCTGACCATGGAGGTCTTACCTATAATTCTTCCTGTTCTCAGTTGAAAAAATTGTTTCGTGGCTGTGTTCCTGCCTGTAGTTTTGCTGTTGCGTAGTTCTGTGTTTCAGCCCAGAAATGGTAACATTTACTAGTGGCTGAAATACCTCATGTGTTATCTCATCAGTCAAAGAGGTGTTAGATAATGATACTTTGTCAGTTAAAGAGCAATTCAGGACACTTTGGATTTCATATGAAGACAGATTTGTAGATATTAAGCCTGTTGAACCAACTTACTTTTGTGGACCTAATTTGATTACAGAAGTAAGTTATGAACAATCAGGAAGTATGGAAAGTAAAATAAACGTTTTGCAGAACCCTGAGAGAGACTGGGAGGCAACCTGACAGAGACAAAACTAGTAACAGAGGTATCTGGGAATTACTTGGTGTAAATCTCCCCTATTATCAAATTTCCCTGTGGCCTCCACAACCAGTAGAAATCTCTCTATCTATAGAAAGCTTACGGACAGCTGCCAGTAGATGATGCCTGGAAATCAGGCATGAGACAGCTGGTGCTTGACCTTGCTTTACTTGATCCCGATTTATAAAAAAAGCTGGAAATCTCAGGACTCCCATGACTCCAGTGGGAATCACCCTTTCCAGCCCTGTGGAACAGCCTTCTCAAGAAGATCTATTAGCCACAAGCGAAATTTTCCACGTCCCCTGGAGACTTCCCCCAGCTAGCCATTGAATCATACTCCCAATGGGAGTTTCAAAGATGTTCATTGGTGGTGATTGATTTTTTTTTTCCCAAAACTGTCACTGGATTCCTGGAATAGGCCATGCAATTGCAGCATGAGAAAATCTACCTAACCACTATGCAACAGATACAGAAAATTGAGCAGCCAGACTTACAAACTCTTAGCATATTGACTGAGTAGCACAAGGATTTTCAGAGGTGCATTGATAATTAAAATAATAAACACGGCGTATTGACTAAAACTTGAAGGAAAAAGAGTGAGTTATATAAGAACTCCCCAAAGCTTTAATCCAAGGATAAGAACAAAACAAAAATTTTTACCTCTTCTCTGTCTTCTTCTTTGCCCTCTACTTCTGTGGTCTGTCTCTCAATCTGGCAAAAATAGCTCAGAAAAATTTAACTCTTCACACTAATTTCCAGAATTCCTGGGTCTCCCAGTAGAGGGAAGTATTGTTTCTTTTCCTTTGGCTTTGAAAGACTTTGCCAAGGGAAATAAGGCAATAGTACAGAGAGTCCAATAATATACAAAGAAGGAGATGGAAATGATCACTTAGACCTTAGTCTTGCAAGTACACACCTTCTTGCATAAGCAGGAACTCAAAATAAATGAGTGCATAAAAGCTGCAGGATCAGGCCCTACACATTTAATATGCATGTGAAGGACACAGAAACTGTACCAAACAAAAGTCCTGCAATGAAAGCCAGAAGTGCAAATAAGAGTTTTTTTCCCTGTTATTATCAGTGCTTTCCTGGATGATAGTTTGTAGCCTAAACTTTTGCTTATTTCCTTACTGCTGTTATGTCTGTCAGCTCTAATTATCCAAGGGAAAGTGGGGATGAAATATCCAAGTCATACAGATATCACGGCTTCTCAAGGCAGCTCTGCAAAAAGCCAGCTTGAATTTCTGCATGATGCTGGCAGGTGAACTCATTCAGGGAGGGCTTCCCAGTTACTGTGTGCTGTCCCGTGGGTACTGGAAGCTAGCTAAGGTGGGATCAGGGTCATTGCTCCTGAGCTCCTGGAGCAGGAAGCAGGAGGGAGTCAGGCACGGAGCCTGCTCAGTGTACCAGCTCCTGGTGCTGTGCTCTGGGGCTGTGGACGTGATGCTTCCAGCTGGCTCAGCGGGAACAGAGCTGTGTCCGAATCAAATAAAACTGATTTGGGTGCCCCAACCATACTAATAATACTAAGATCAGAGTATAAACTCTGACAGGTGTTCTTAATTATTCACACACTCCTCACTGTGATTTTCCCCTGTGCTAATTAACTGTCCTGCAGACCAAGGTAGACAGGGACAGTTTGGAGAACATGGGCTGGAGGCAAAATGGACATAGTCATTTCAGTTAGGATTGAAAGCAAATTTTCCTATATAGATATGATCTATGTGGCATTGCATAGAGCCACACTGCCTGAGTAGAGAGAGCTTTGTTCTTTTTGTCCTGTGAGGTGTTAAGTGCAGAGGGAGTAATGCAGAGGGGCTGCTGAGGGAGAGCAGACGGAACAAATCATGCTGCAGAGCCTTTCTGTTCCTCAGCCTGGCCGCACCTTATGTGGCTTCACTTTTTCGGGTGCTAATATCAGTGTGAGCTCCAGTATCATGGACTGCAGCACTGGCCTGGTGCCCTGGGTAATCATCAAGGGCTGAACTGCTCAGGGATCCCTTCTTCTGCTGCCCCATCAGCATGCCCCTTAGGATCCCCTCCAAACTTACTCTGGATGCACCTCATGGAAAGTCTCAGAGGTGACTGAGTGAATCCTCTTTCCTCTGGAGCAAATGAGATGATCCTGCTATGGTTTTGAATAACTTCTCCCAGCATTTTAGGTACTGTGATGAACTTAGCCTCAGTTCCTTAGCAGTTCAGTGCTATTTGCTTTTTTTCCCGGCCAAAACAGTGCTGCCATTTTCCCAGTAAAGGCAAAGACAGGATTTTTGTGCACTTGAATATGATTGCTTCATGCTCTGTTATCTTTCTTACTACTCATGGCAGCACTAATTAAAACTTTAATGACTGAAATTTTGTACTTATGGACCATTACAACTATGTTTTTTTCCTACCTATAAATACCATCTAAAGTTGTTTTTCCTTTTTTTCCTTTTTCTTGAAAGCAATGAGATAAAATCTGTCTTCCCCCTATAGAGTCAAGACAGATGCACCTGCTGTCTCCCAGTTCAAAAGTATGTTAACCTAGGGGCTGGCCTGGCATTTCCTCAGATGTAACTGGGGAAAACACTTTTTATCCCCATCTAGAATCTATTGTGGGAAACTTGTCATTTTAAAGTCAAATTTGTTCCTGCTTCCCCACTTCTGCTGGCTGCCTGATGCCTCAGGAATCATGTGAAATTATTCTGCATGCAGCAGCTCATGGTGACTTCCTCAAAACACGAGTCAAAGGGTTGGACAGACAGCACCCCACTGCTCTCTGCATACGGTGGCACAGAGCAATAAGTGCCTGTGTATGATCTGTCTCCATAGTCGGCTCTTGGTCAATCATTTGGAGGGTGATGTTTTAAGAGACAGGAGTGGGTATGGCAGAATTTCCTCCTCAGCTCGTTAGTGGTAGCTGTGAGGATTAGTATGTCATGCTTTGCAGGAGCTCAAGAAGGTGTTATACTCTTCACACAGGCATGAGCAATACGGAAACAGCGATGTAGAGATGGTTCTAAAATACACATTTTTCTTGTGCACATTGTGGGTTACTGAGTGCAGAGCTGTTTAACATTGCCAGAAATGTCAGAGAAATTTTCTTTCCTCATACAGAACATCAAATGTAAGCAGAAGTTTTGTTGGTTACAATAGACAGATTAACTCAGAGAACAGGTATCAGTAGTTTTGTTTTAGCATCAATTTTACTCATAACCTGGAAGTTAAAGGACATCAGACAGCTGCCTTCAGTGACCCTACATATGATGACAGATAAGCATGTGTTCACTGGAGAAAGGACTTCAGCACTCTGAGATAACACTTGCCTTCTGCCATATTACTGCCCTTTGATGGAAATGCTGTCCCATAGCAGAACCACTGGAAGGGACATGTGAGTGCTCATCCAGAGTTTCAGAGCACAATCTGCCTGCTGGTTTCAAGTTGCTCTGGTGAGCTCTGGAAAGGATGTCTGGGCACTGCTGGATGCAGCGCTGGGGCAGGTGATCTCGATGGCCAGCAAGCAGCTGTGTCTGCTGTCATTTGGTTCACTTCTCTTCCCTCTTCTGGAAAGATTTAGTGTCTGACTATTAGCAGTTTATAAGTTGTTGCTAATGCTGAAGACTATTGTCAGAGATATGTGGCTGCATGCTTTCTCCAGGCAGAAGTGTCAGCAGAATCATCCACAGGCACCAGTCAGGGCAAGTGTCTGGCTGTTTCTGATTCCTTTGACTAAATGCTGTTGCTGGGTCTAGCACGGAAGCATGCCAGTGAGCAATGCCAATTAGGAAAGGGCATTTAATACAAAGAAAGGTCTAATCAGTGTCTAAGTAAACAAAGACATCTTGCCTCGTGTCAACAATACACTGGGCACACGGCTACAACTTCCTCCAATTGTGTGACCTCCATGATACACAACTTTGTCCAACAGTGTTTAGAATAGCCACCCACATAGGCTGGTTTTCTTAAAAATGACTTTGCTCTAGGCTGAGGCTCATCAGGGTGATGAGAGACACTGCAAAAGAAAAGGCAAAATACAATTCCTTATATTGCATAAGTCTCAGGACTGGATTCTTGATATTTTTTGCTATCGGGTTTCACTCCTGCCTTCTTTCTTTCTGCCTATCTTATGTAAGGATGTAACTGTGAACAGGTATGACAGAGGGCAGCTGCTACACCTTTTCTTAAAGATGGGACAAAATTTAATCTTCTACTACTTCTATTACTACTACTACTACTACTACAACTTCGCGTATTTGGTTTCTGACTCGGATTGACCTCACTGAGCTTAAAATCTATAAGAATTTTTGATGTAACTAAGCAGAATGCTTTCAAAGGACATGTTAGTATTATCAGTAGATCAATGGAAACTGAATCCAAATGTGTAATTTCGTATTCAACTCAACTCAAGTATCTGTGTGCAGGATAAATGTACATATAAGGTGATTTTAAACCACATGTTAGAAATATCGCACATTTGGTTCAGTATGTCATGTGCTTAGCACATCACATTTTGTGTTCATGGTTTCAGTGAAAATCAGAGAACAGTGACACCCCAGAAAAAAGCCCAGCAGATTATGCTGTAATTGATATTTTATACAGAGGTGACAGACTCTATGAATAAACCACATGCTTAGTGTGTGTATAATTGTTTTCCATTATAAGTTAATACATGGGAATCCTTAAAACAGAAGAAGGGAAATTATTTCAGGAATACGTAGAATAAGTTCCTTCCTGTTTTGGTTGCCACTTGTGTTTGGGTGCATGTGAATCTTTCTACTTGCTTTTAAAGGAGCAACTTCATGCCAGCCAGTGCTAGATATATGTTGCATCAAGTCTGCATACCTTAGCAGAGATGATCTAACTCTTCAGGGCAAACAGTTAACTCCATATTTACTTACTGATGTGCACTGTCATAAGAAGACAATGTATTTTTATGAATACTTTGGTTTGCCTTAGTTCTGGAGGGTTTCAGTCAGATGTTGGATTTCTCACAAACTATTTCCCATCTCTTGTTTCAGCCCCAAGTGACCAGTAATTCGTACAATACATGATGCGCTGGCCGCCTCCATCTCATGGGAATGTGTCTGCTCTCTCGCTGGCAAGCTGAAACTTTTCACGAAGACTCGAATGAGTCACTTGGGGATTGGATCTTTCTGCAAATATATATTTGTGTAAACGTTGCTATAGCAATGTGTGTTTGTCTATGATCTGTCACAGCTTGCAAGTCTCCCCAAAGCGGCAACAATCATTCTGATGAATTCATTTGCACATCGGTGCTTTTCAGGTCATCTCCTTGCATGAGAATTGTCATGAACAAAGTATGTCTGTGTTCAGGAATGAGAAGAGCAAAACACACGGGTGATACTTAAGCAGATGTTGTAGAAAAGTTAGTATTTCCCTCCTTCCTCACGTTCTGCATTCCAGCTGAAGGAGAGAGGTTTTCATATCTCCATTCTGAAGTGTTTTTTTTTTTTTTTTTTGGAGTCCAAAGGGCAAAAAAGTTGCCTTTGTAACTGACTGCTGATTAAAGAACAGAAAATGCCGTGCCTGGCTCCATGGTGCCAGAAGGCAATGCTCAGAAAGCCTTGCAGGGCCTCTGCTCCTGGTATTTACAATTTATTGCTAGTACCATACACTGGCTTAGTTCGTATTATTCAGTGATTGTGAGGCATATGGTTAATAGAAAAATCAAACATGGAATTGAAAAAAATCTCCTTTGGCATGGAAGTAATCCAGTTTGACTGTAGGAGACTTTTCTTATTCTCATTCTAGCAATTTGCGTCGTGGTGTTTGCAGTAATAACCAATCAAAATATTCTATCAGGCTGTACTAAGTATTGCAAAAAACTTTTTCACATGTGCACACAGCTATGAGGTCTTTCTCTGATTTGGCATTGAACCTGGAAGATATTGACTGAGAACTGTGGCACTTAGTTGACTCCAGTGTTTTAGCAAAACTTTCCTCTGCTGCAGAAGTAACCTACCCCTGGTGGTGGTTGTGCTTCAGAGTGGCTGGAGTATAGATTGAGGCGGTGTTAACTGCATGCTCCTGATTTCTGAAGTTAAGGGTTGATCCCTTTGCTGCTGGTGGCACCGTGTCTACAGGAGGGAAATGGTTTTGGTCCCATCCAGAGGATAATGGTGATTTTTTTTTTTTATTTTACTGAAATACTGAACTTGTCCTTGTCTTTCTTTTGTACCTGAAGCCAGGTAGAATATTCCCATTTAACCAAAGTGTATGTCCATGGCTTTGGCCATGTATATGACTGTATACGGGAAAATGAGTTATCCCTGACTAGGCTGCCTGAGTCACCCTGCCATGAATGTGTTAGTCTGAATGCAATTCAATGTATTTCACATAGTACTATGAGGTCTTGGGCATTGGAGACAATTTCAGGGAAACCGGTCTTTTGAGTAATCTTATCTTTGATTTCCCAATAGCTTCTAGGAGCATAGCTGTTTAATTGCCAACTGTTTCAGCCACAAATTGTGCAGATGTTTGCCCACCTTGCTATGGGTGAGGTTAGTAGGAATATTCAGTGTCTTGCAGACTCCTAATGAGCAATACCAGGATCAACTACATTTCCTGCAACAGCCTAGGGTTTGACATGCGATTTCCTGGAGAAAATAGTGGGGAAATAATTTTCTATTGTGATATGGCGCGCCTTGGTGACCACCTTTTCGGCTAGCTCCGGTGGTCGGCGGCCGGCCCTTCTCTCCGCACAGGAGAAGCTGGTGGAGCTGTTCTTGAAGTGGGAGGGTTGGCGAGGTCCGTGAAAGGGCTCGCCCAGCCCACCGATGTTAAAGGCGCAGGAGGAGACGAAGAGATCAGGAGGGGCATTTGCAGGGTGAACAGGCAGGGTTTATTGGGGTGCAAAAGTCCAGAAGGCCAGAAATCCAGAAACGGGAGAAAAGAGCAAAGAGCAGGCGCTTGACATGGGGTTTTATACCCCTACAAAATGGGAGGAGTAAACTACAAAGGACCAACCAATATGGGGCAAAGGGGTTGTAGATAGGTGGGGAAACATACAATGAACCAATGGGGTACAGGGTAGGCGGGGAAGGATAACTGGGAGCCAATGGGGTGTTGATGAACAAGGAACTTTCTGGAACATAACCATAAATGAGGGAAGAAGGGAGGCGAGAGCGGGAGCCAATGGTTGGAGACGGATCTACATAATTTTCCTGAGTGTGTGGCTTTCTGGGTGTTGGCGCACTGAATACACCACAACACTATTGAGCTGGTATCTGCACAGTTACTCACAGGTGTAAAAGCAGAGGTAATTAATACGTTTGTTTTCTTTGAAGCTGCATTGAAAAGAGGGCAAATTGGCCTTTTGCAGAAGGTTTGTAAGAAGAACTGTAGAGTGCAAAAGAATTATTAAGAGCAAAGAGGTGAATTAAGACAGCTCAGGTGCCATCAGAAGATTTATACCAGTTCATTGCAGGTTCCAGATAGATCTAAGTTATATCACTCTGTAGCTGAAGGAGGGAAACAGGTGGCTTCTAACCCCTGAAACAGGTCTTTCAGAATGGAAGTAGGGCACCTATTTCTGTCCACTAGTGATATATTAGGCTGAAGTGCCTCTGAATGGTGAGGAGGTGTTTTAAGCCAAGAGGAGGCCATCAAGTGACATGTAGGAAATAGTAAATAAGGTGAGGTGTATCAAAAAGTGCCTGCCTCAGCAGCTGCTTCTTCCTGGGGAAGTTCAGGAATGTTTTGTGCCAAGGCCTCCAACTTCACTTAGGATAGACCAAGTTAAAGGTGGGGATTCAAAGAAGTGTCAGTCTTAGTGTGAGCACTTGTATTAACGCATGCATGTGGAGTTTGTTGGGTTAGTCTGACTGTGGCAATCTGGAAACTGGGTCAATTGCTCAAGCTGCTAGTGAAAAAGCTGAACTCAGCCATCTTGGAAAGGTGTGAAGAGTTGGATAGTCTGTGGTGGAAAAGACAGAAGTTTCACCTAGGTCAGAGAGTGAAAAGGAGGGTGATGCTGATGGCATGCAGCCATTGCTTCCTGCCATCTGCAAGCTTCCCCCTGAGAGGAGGTACAGACCCTCCTTTTGGGAATAAACAGTTAGGTAAGAATTTATGCATAGACAATCTGGTACTGAGAACAGCATAATTTTCTCAAGCCTCAAAATAAATGAGCCAGAAGAGGTGTGTGCTACATGTAAAACTGAATGAATGCTGTGGACACTTTCCATTTGAGTGTGTGGAACTTTGAAACATTCACTTCAAAGTGTCCTGGAGAGCTGCAGCCAAGCAAGTGTCCTTTTATGTTTAGTTTTGCTTCTACTGGGTGATAAACACCTGCTCTTTCACTTTTAGTAACAACATAAGGTCTCCTCATTTTATGTAGCAAAATTAGGACATCATATTGATTTCCAAAGTTATTTATCATTATGAGATGTGTTGGGTTTAGAACTTGGCTCAACTGGTGGGCAAGGGGATTAGGCTCCACAGGACATAACTCCTGTCAGTGCTAATGCTCTGCTGATGAAGGTAGCAGCTCTGCAGCACTGAGAATGCCCCCAGCACCTCTTTGTCCAGAGGGTACTGAAGTATCCATGATGTATCCTGCATAGCTGGAAGCAACATCTCTTAGACACGGTAATGGCTGTGAGACCACTTAGCACATCCATTTTCTTTTCTTTGACTTAATTGTTGGAAATGAACAGCTGGAGCCAATGTTGTTGGCTTCAAACACTAGCCTAAGACTGCTGTCTAATCGAGGCGTGGAGTAGGAGGCTACCTGAGATCCCTTTCAGCTTCATGTATCTCATACTCTTAAGAAAACAGTTTTTATCACCCAGGCTCAGCACAAGCTTGCATTTCCAGTAAGTGACGATTTAATTAACTAAAACCATGTGGTGTTGTGTGGTTTGGTTTTTTTTTTTTTTTTTTTTTTTTTTTTTTTCGGGGTGGT
>VZTE01003158.1:948082-973280 GCA_013397775.1 Eulacestoma nigropectus
GTTTTTTTTTTTTTTTTTTCTTTTTTTTTTTTCCGGGATGGTACTAGACAACACAATATGCCATGGAAGCATTGACAGTCTCGCCACTACAGCACCAAGGCCGAGCTCCTTCGAAGGAAACTGCAATCCCGAGCTCACCCTGGACCCCCAGCCAAAGCACTGTGGCTGCCTGTGCTGGGTTTGATTGGCTGGCCCTTTCCCATTGCCAGGAGAGGCACAGGCCAAGAACTGCAAGCCCCCCTGGAGCCCACAGCACTTTGCCAGGCAGGTCAGTAGAAAACAGATGGGGCTCTGCCAGAATTTTGTTGCAATTGCACAATTTTCAAGTCATATGAATGGAAATATTCCATCTATAGCACCACCTAGACCTCTTAGTGAGTAATTGCTGACTAGCTTTATTTACTGTTATGCCAGCCATTGAGAACCAGCCGGGTTTAGTGAAAATGAACACTACCAGCTACTCTGACTTACCTAGACCTGCTGCCCTTCTTTAAGATAGGCTCTATTGAATAGAGTCTTTGATTATTTATGGACTAGAGAAGATTTTGCCCTCTAGTGAGTGTCCCATTTTCTGCCCCTTACTAAATCCAGAGCTGAAATATTCATTACTTCTGTTTTTGATTTTTCTATATCACTTCTGGCATTCTTGACACATCCATTTAACAACACACCTCTATGGCCACTAAAATTTCTAACTTTTTTTTTTTTTCTTTTGTCCTTGAAGACATACCTTTTATTTCTCTTTAATTCTCCTCACTTACTACAATTTTAATTGTTTAATTAAAACACTCTCTGACAAAAGAAAATTATACCTCAAGCAGCATCAAGACAGAGCAGAGCTGATGTTGCAGGGAATGAAGGCTGCCTAACTAGAAAGGAGGAAGAAATGAGTGTGGATGTTTGTGGAAGAGGTGTTGAGCATGTGTCTGGGGCTGCAGTGCCTCCCTCATTAGCAGGCAGACTGCAAATGCTGGCTGGCCACGGGCATGGTTCTCGCATGAGCTCATTGATGCTGGAGCTCTGTGTAGACCAGTATATTTTGGTCTATGAGTATACATCAGACAAATATGCAACACCAGGAAAACTTGCAGCTGCAATGATAGGAAATATTTATACATAGTGGTACCATGTGGTGTCCACTCCTATTCTATATATATATATATATACTCCCATACTAAGCTGCTTTACCGTGTATCCTAGCTAATGCAAAGAATGAGGCATTCAGTATCTCACAGATAACCCCACTTTTAACACCAGCCATTCACCATACCTGATGATGTCTATGCAGCTCCACAAACAGACAGAAAACAAGGAATGCCAAAGGGTTATTACATGAAGGGGCTGCCATCTTGCAATCTGTTCTCTCTTAAAAGGGAATGAAGTCTTAACAATACCTGTGTTAAGGCTAGCACCTTGACTCTGCTTGATTTTCAAACAAAACTTCTCCAGCTAGACTTAAGCAGATGAAAAATAATCTGCAGTCTTTAAAAAATTCATTTATTATACATTCATGGATGGCCTAACAATAAAAATCTTCACCAAGCCTATTGTCGACATTACAAAATGGGTAAGAAACTCCAACATCCAGCATTCCCAGCAGTGCTAATAGTTAGTGAGCATTGCTGGACTTAGTCCCAGTGTGTGTAGCAGCTGCATATCACTGTGACTAACATATTTTAACCCCAAAACTTGACATTTTACAGCGCCCCCCAACCTGGGTTTTTCTGCCATAGAAAGGCACTTAGTTATGCCATCGTTCCATAGTTCTGTTACTTTTCTTGAGGTCATCTATATATTTTGGACTACATGAATTCCTGTCTCTACACTCAGCTGTAGTCATAGTATGTGTTTTTACTCTGAAGTAAAGATGCAGTTACAATTTCATACATAGAACTCTAAGTAATGGTAACAGGAAGAGACGTGTTTTAGTATTAATTCTAGGCCATGTTGAAAGTCTCTTCAGTAATAAAGCAACATTATCTGTATTAGTCTGCTTAAAATACAGAAAAGTATTACTGGCACTGTTTTCTTTAAAAAATGCAAAGCCAGACTTAGCATTTACAACAAAGTGTTTCCCAGTATATTAAGGATACAGTACTCAAGTGAGCATATAATACTGCTCAGAAAGATAGCATTTGACATGGAATGTATGTTTGATATTCCTTTCCAGTTAATCTCTAAGTATACACAATTTATACACACACACGAACAGAATTTTGTGTGAAGCCAAGGTGGGAACAGAGACAACTTTTGAGTGTTCACAGCCTTCTGAATTCACAGGTACGCACTCAACAGATTTGTAAGTCAGAAAATGAAAACTTGTATTACATGAGCTTGGATTTGTGTAAGCATGATAAACCCAAGTCATACCTTCCCAGTCATTCCCTCTGCTAAGGAGTCAGCAAGACCTCTCTGGCTGATTTTCCCTGGTGTGTGCAGAGAGCATATGTAGTGAGTACTCCACAACAAAGCCCAACTCATGATCTGACTGTTAATTATCATGAATATAACTTGGAATGCAACCCTTTTTTTCCTGTCTTGCACAGCTGTATAGCATGATACACTTGAGACTGTCAGTAATGGTGTTACCCTTGCATAACTTAATCATAGAAGATGTTGTTGAATGCTGATGTATGCACAGACAAAATGAGGTACAGCAATTGCGCAAGTAATTCAAATTTGTGGTGTACAATGGTAGCAAAAAACTTCAAGACGTATTAAAAAATCTGGTGAGGAAAACATCTTGCAATTTATTGTAACGTAAGTAGTAAACATATGAATGTGTTTTTACACAGGTAGCAGTTAGGACTTGCTACAGGGATATTTCAAACACTGGTGAATAAAAATGAACCTTTTACAAACCCACAAATCCAGTATGTTTCCTTCAAAACAGTAGTAAGTGTGTGGCTATGAAAACAGAGTGACACATAAAAAAAAGAATCATATACCACAGGGTAACATTTTTATGACTAGAGGAAAACAAAAAATTAGGTACATAAATACATACATTTTTATATATAGCAAATTACAGTTTCCTGCACTGAACATTTATCAAATAAACAAGTACTGAACAATACTGGATAGGGTGCTTTGCCACGCCTTGTGGGCTCCTTAAATTTCTGTGAGAGTGGAAGACAAGTTTTTACGGAGAATACAACTTGTTCAGTGATGCAAGCTCACACAATAATTAAAAATTAAAGAACAAAAAAACCCCCTCTACAGCAGAAACGACTGGTATTTCCAGCACAGGCATATTTAACAACAAAATGAGAATACTCTGCTGTTCTACAAGCACGAGCCCCAACACCGAATCTGTGTCAGAGAGCTTTATTCCGTACGACAGCTGTCACCTGCTAAGGGCGACGAATTTGGGCAACAAATTTAACACTCAGCTTTGTCCGCTGGCTTGTCAAAACTGTCATCTTTCAGACAGGTAGGTAATCTATCAGGCAAGGACGAGTCACCTTAAAGATCCCCTCCAGAAACTGTACTGTTTCTCTTGGACCTGGGCAGCCACTCCCATGATCTTCAGACTGAAAACAAGGCACTGGCTGGTTTTCTGGCCATTACCTTTCCGAGGCTCTAGTGGTTACTATCATGATGGGGGATTTTGAAAGGGGTGACACAAAGCTGTTTTTGAGGACTATGTACGAAGTTATTTTGGTTTTGAAAACAGAAAGCATTCACACCACTCTTTTCATTTCACCTGGCCAGAAATGCTAAGCTCAGATTCCTAATGCATAAATAACAGTCCTTATTGACAAGGATGATGTAGACTCCATTGGGTTCTCGTGACCTTACCAGAAACTGTCTTCAAAGTACTGCAGTTACCAGCTAGGAATAACAATCCCATTTAGATGTTCTTCGGAGCACACAATACCAGTATTTATGTTATAAAAAGCACTTGGTTGTCTTCACAGATCAATGATGTCTTGAACTTGGGGGATTGTAAATCCAGTCCATTACAATAAGAGTCATACTCACTATCATGAAGATTATGCCAACTATGAGGAAAATTAGAGCCTGCAATTGGAAAATGAAATTTTATTAACAAAGCAAGTGACTGAGTAGGCTGTAGCTCAGAGACTGTCCCACTGGATCTGCATTAATGTAATACCCAGGACCTAAGTTTGGGTTATTCACTGTGACTAAAGCCCAAGTAATGTTATACAGGGCTACATGAATCAAAGTTAGTTCTGTGTGAATTTCAGTCCAAAAAAGTGGACTTTACACAACTAGATCTGAAAACAACCCACTCTGGTACTGCGAACAATAATAAAAAATATAACAGAGAAACAAGTTTTTTTTTTTAATCGTTAAAAATTGACAAGTTTTTAAATGATCATAGTCTCTGACATTAAGAACAACTTCAGAGTTCATCTGTTTAATCCTTATTAGACAAACAGGTAAGCCCGTATATCTCTTATCTGACAGTATTTCTGTATATATTCAAGTGATTCAGATGTTTGTAGTCACCTTTTGCTTTAGTGGAGCTTTAGTTTACCATATTCTGTCCACACTTAACAATATTCCATCTTGTAAAACAAAGATGAATAGTCTGTGTGATTTCAGTGCAGGGTGTGAAATTCTAGATGTGCCGAACACACAGCAACATGAAGAGTGAGCAAAGACAGATGAAAAAATATTCAGTCTTTCTATACTAACAGCTACAAAAGACACTGTTGAAATCATTTCATCATAATAAACTTCTTTTATACTTGAAGTATGCATGAGTTGAATTTACATGTCTTTTGTGGACATATATATAGACGTAGATATGCTCATCTGTTTACATTATGTGCCCACAAAGATATTTCATTAGTAACTTTTCTGATTACATTTTCAAAGAACATTTCCTCAATGATAGTCAAATGTGCAGACAGTTATTGATGTTCAGGATGAAAGGTATTGAGGTGGCAGTTCAGTATGACATACAGACACACGCTGTGCATAAATGATAGACCTTCGTATGTGTATCCTGTAGGTGTATGGATCTGTCCTAGAGGAGAGCTCACTATTACTTATTTATCCCTGCAGTACAACTTCCTTCTTAACCTTGACCTCAAAT
Source organism: Eulacestoma nigropectus (assembly GCA_013397775.1). NCBI lineage: Eukaryota > Metazoa > Chordata > Aves > Passeriformes > Eulacestoma > Eulacestoma nigropectus. Next base: position 953,151 of record VZTE01003158.1, read on the forward strand.
CTTCCTCTTAATCCACAGCTGGCCTTCTATGATGAACCAACAACTTCTTATAGACTGTCTTGGTGCTATTTATGCAAATGCTGGTGTTAACTAGAGTGTAGCTAGGATTAAGGAAGTCCCTTTTTCTAGTGGTTTAAGACACACTTTATCCTAAACATATAGGTGACTGCCAGGAGCAGTAGAGCACTAAAGGCCTTGTCTTGTGAAGCCTCAGGTGAATCCCACTGCCCAACCTGTATTTTGAGTGAGACACTACCATTTATGAGCAAGTGCCAGATGTTGCAAGTCAAAGCTCTGAGTATTAATGAAGAGTGAAAAGCACACACCCTCTCACCCTTCCCTTTGTAATTGCCCCCAGTTCTCTTACCCCGATCTTCTGGGGAGACCTCAAGGGTTCCTTCTCAACAATTCGCAGGTAGAAGGCACCAGGGAGGATGAAAATCAACATTGTAGCAGAAGAGGCTCCTGGAAGAGAAAGCAGAGCTGAGTGCTGCACCATTTGACAGAAAAGCAGAGTGGTGCACCTGCAAAAGCAAGCCTGTGGGGAGGCAGCTGCCGTTCTGAGCCCAACTGCAGAAAGGGGTCTCTCTGTAGATAACATTCATGGAGAGCTGTAGATGTCCAAACACTGATTTGGGTGCTTGGGGTCTAAAGAGACACTTGTTACTGGGATTTTTTCAAAGTGGTGTGGCTGCCTGTGGTGGAGATGTCTGCATGTCAGCTGGTGAAGCAAGGGCAAATACACATTCCCAGGGCAAGATGACCATGGAAAGCAGGTATTGAAAAGAGAGTGGATGATTTGTGCCTAACAAGTGCCTACTCTGCTCGGCAGAGGCTAGCATGGTGGTCCAGGTATAAAAGGCAGGGAGGAGCAAACCAGCTGCAGAAACCCTATGGAGCTCTCTATTTTGAGGGCATCTACATCCCTGAGTCCTCAAGTACTTCAGAGCATGGATCTCTTTGGTCAGAGGCCAAAACTGACCAAAAGAAAGTGGTAGGGAGAGAACTGCTAATGTCAAAAGAATTGTGTCACTTTTCTCCTCTTTCTAGTGTAACAGTTTGGAAATCAATACATTTTTTCATGCTCTAGGTGCTTGAAAACCAAACGTGATTTCCCTCTCCTCTCCATATTAAATTCCCTTTTGGTCAAAATGGAAATTCCTGACCAGTTTTTGTATTTTATATTTTTGGGATTATTGGATTCCTTGTGCCTCATGCAAAGTAACAACAAAGTTGGGAAGCCTGTAGCTTTGTCTGTCAGCTGTTTGGGAATTCTTATATCCCCTTTAACTTCAATTTGTGTTTATGTTACTCTACTGTAAGACCCAAATAGAGATTGCCCTTCAGTTCATGAATATAAGTATGTTGTAGAAAGGATAACAGAGTCAACAAAAAGTATTTATGAAACTTACCGATAAACCCAAAAATGTCTTTAATAGCTGGGACAAAAATTACAAGCACATTATTAAAAGCCAAAATTACTGCTGCAATCAGGAAATGTCTTATCCAGCTGAATGGCCTTCTGGGAAACAGCAATGCACTGACAGACGAACGGATCTGCAAGATGAAAAACAGTAGGGAAAATCTTTGCTTTCACTTAAAAAAATTATCTACATTATTTACTTCTGCTGTGAGAAATTCTGACTGAAAAGATGTGTTTTCAGTCTTTGATTCCCATAACGTAATCTCACTCTGATGTAGGTTTTTGAGAACTGGGTTCACAGTTTAATGCAGAAACTCAAATATTTGCAGTGTAGAAGAAAGTCAACTAAATAGGGTGTAAAATCAGGGACATGAAATCTGTTCAACTGAAAGATGTTAATATCAGCAAAAAAAATCCTCAAAGAACCCCCCACTATGAGTACTAATCAGGCAAAAAAAAATGCATGTGTAAAATATGAATTGCTGTATTCCTGAACCTGATCCCTCTGAAAATCCCACAAGAATTCTGTCATTTACTTTTCTGAGATAAGAAGCAGCTGTTTTTTTACTTAATCATTAAATATATATATATACATATTGGAAAAAAGCGCATATTTTTCAGTGCCACTTGGATCCTTTTTTGCTTCACTGACTTTCTCGCACATCATGGAATTTTTTTTGCTTTTACAACACAAAAGATGGTAAGTAGAAAATACGTCAAAAGCAAATCTGTTTGGTGGCTGGAGATAGTGTTATTCTCAAGTACCACAATTTACTTAAAAGCTGATGTTTAGAAATTGAACAAAAATATTTTACACTGAAAAAAGCTCCAAACACACTTCTGTTTGGTTGTTTTAAAGTAACATATAACTGCTTCTGGGTGAGTTTGGCAATTAAATAAATATACGGGGTTCTGTCAGTGTAGTACATCACTTGAAAACACAGTGTGAGTTTTGTATTTCATGTTTTTCAGGTTGATGTGAACCAATATTAGGAAGAGGGAGGCAGATTGAAAATATTTTGTCCAGTTTTTGAGTTGGTGTAAAACAGCTTTATTACAGCAAAAAACTTCTTCCTGCATTCCTGTGAACTTACTGTCAGCGTATTGTGCATTATTCCTTTTGTGACACAGTCCTTAAAAAGGAGCTATCAAACTGAAGTTTTATAGTGACTAATGGTAAATAGTTCTATATTTAATTAATTTTTCTGGCAATGCAATAACTTTTTTTAAAAAGTAAAAAACTCTGACTACTTAAAGAAAATACAAATGGAGTGATTTAAAAAAAAAATAGCTGATACAATTATACTCCTTATTTGAAGTAATAAGATCTGCTAAGCTGGCTGTCCTGATATAATGTGTAAAGCTCTTTGATATTCTGGTTTGCAAGCAAATTATATTTTCTCAGGAGTTCTTTTAAAGGAGCAATCAGTGCTATGGTATGTAACTGCTAACTATTCAGATATAAAAATGATTATACAGAAATCTAAAAATACAAAATGCTACACCTGACAGATGGAGGCTTTTGCAATGCCCTTAACTTGTTTTCCCATAAAGACTGATCCATCTGTTAAGACAATTTACACATTTAGCCACTGGTTTGAACACAATGTTTAAGGCAGAGCACTGGAGCTCTCCAAGCTAGAAGGACTGATCACTCTGGGTGTTTTACACCTGAACCCTCTTTTTTTTAGTAGACAACACTCAACAGTGATCACTGCTCTCAGGCATTTGTCAGCAAGCCTGGAAATGGTACCTATGCAGAGCGTGTGCTGCATCCAGGCCAAGGGAGCAACAGGACCCCAGGGTTACTCATGGGAACACTGTGGTGTGACACAGCTTGCTGGGAGCCCTCCAGCAGCATGATGCTGGGCTTGTACATGCTGTACAAGTGACACACCAGCCTCCCAAAACCAAATGATGAATATCAGCTATTTTCTCCTCTGCTGCGTAGCAGCTCAGGGAAGGCATGAGGGACAGTCTTACACATGCAGGAGCCTGGAGCTCTGCTCACTGGGGTAGAGTGATCCCTGAGGGAGGTTGGTCCCTCTGCAGGGCAAATTGTTTAGCTCTGCCTTTCTGTCCCTGCTACTGTCGTTATTGTCTTTTTCCATGTCAAGAGCGCACAGCAGCTCCAAACTTTGCTCAGACAACCGACAATGCAGCTGAGTCCTGTATGCCTCTTTTTTCTGGCATTTAGCTTCCTCACCTGTCCATAGACTCAAGCATGTAAGGTGGGAACAGGGGCCTCTGTCCTTGTACTTTGGCAGCCTGGTCTGGGAGTCCTGCACAATGTGTGATCTGAGCTTCATGTGTCTGCCCTAAGTTTGGATGCTATAGTAGGTGCCTATGCCTGTATTAGGAAATCTCCTAAGTGGTTTCAGTGTATCTCCAAGTCTTCAGACTTAGCACTGCTCTGATAAATATAGTACAGAAAGAGCCAGAGAGAGACAGAGAAGTCATTCCTGACTTATTTATAAAGACTGATTTATTTCAGTCTTTCAAATTTTGCAACCCTAACTGCCTAAAGTCCCTGCTCTTGTCAAACTGCATGTGAAAAACCAGATCTCTCTAAATAAAAAACTCAGGCTTACTTTTCTTCAGTGTTAAAACCTCCCTGTGCTGAGCACATTCAGTGAGTGTATATGGGTTAGCCCTGATTTCAGCTGTGTTACTTACAGGGAAAAGGACAATGGGCACGGTCAGAGTTACAGCCACCAGCACTGCCAGGCGAACTGACAGCAAGAGGGTGTCGAAGGTGTACACTTTAGTGTATGTATGAAGTAGCTCATCTTCAACTTCTCCTATGAAAAGGAAACAGAAAGGAGTTAATTCACTTAAGCAGCACCTTGCACATTTAAAAGGATCTTTACACTGCAGCCAGATAAGAGGTAAGATTAACTTTAGCCCAGCTGCTGTCATTAGATACATGTTATGGGCTAGACGTGAAAGGAATTTTCCCACCGTGACTGATACAAGTCCATCATTCAGAGACGATGAGGGTAATAGAGCTCTGAGGTGATGCTTTGTGCTCTAGTACCTTTGAGATGACTTTGAGAAAGTCATTAAGTGGTCGTAGAACCTGAAGTAAAAATAACTTCTGTGATACGGAACATGAAACAACTCACTGAACTGGTAACAGCTCCTTTTGACCTCCACCCAGATGTCCCAGCGCTCTCAAAGAGAGCCCTCCTGCCCCAGTGATAGGGAGCAGATTGTGCTGTATCATTCACTTCTCTGCTGTATGGAGGAACTAACAAGGTAAGAAGAGGTGGTGTTTGCACAAAATGGTGTGCTAATAGAGGGACTACTCTGTTTGCCTATCAGTTAGTCTAGCTCATCCAGATTTTTTTCTTACACTAGAATGATTTGCACCTGTTTTTCAGCATAGATGAAGCTGAACTAGTGGCATCAGAGACAGATTGGATAGCACTTAACTGTCATGTAAAAGTTGAGCACTACAGTATTTTTAGTACTCTTGGCCTTTGCCAAGAGTCAAGTTTACAGCAGCTTCTTGTCTGAGTTCACAAAGCCAAGGGAAACAGAACTAGTCCCCCTACCACCTACCAGGTGCCTCTGAGTCTCTCACAGGTGAGGAACTTGTAGCCTGACAGCTGGGTAAGTCCCACAGTTCATTCAGAAGGTTACACACTGTGTATTGTAACTGAACATTGCTTACACTTGGATTCAGGTCCCCAGAAAATACATTAATACTTGAGCCTTTGTGATAGAACCAGCTCATCTGCTTCAAAAAGTGAGGGAAAATTCTGCAGAGAACAGGGTTTTGACCTACCATAGAAGGTAAGGTATCCAAAGAGGGCAGCCAGAAGATACATGATAAGCATGCCAGTGATGGAGACATTTGAGACATTCTGCATCCGCTTTCGGGAGCGACTGAAGTATGAAAGAAAGAAAATTAGAAGTCCTATAAAGCCTCTATTTGTACAGAAGAAGTGCTCTGAAGTATCTCAGCTCTCTGACATACCCTGACTGGATAGTAAGTTCATGGCAACTATACTGGTTGCATAGAGCTCTTCATGTTTTACAACTCTGTGCAGAGCAGCACAAATTTATAAAATGTGTTGAAACTCCATTTCTAGTGCTTTATCAGTGACAACATAAAAATGTGCCACAATATTTTGTGTATCATTATTTAGTAAATGTGAATCACAGATGGTGTATTTTAGATTAAAACCAATGGAGTGACTCGAATTACAGGTCTGTTAATAATTACAGACAAGAGCTTTCAGCCATCTCTATATGAACATATGCTTATATCTACACAGGGCTGTTCTGCAGGTTCAAAAACCCCTTGCAGATCAAATCCTTTCTTCATAAATCCTTTGGTTAAAAAAAATCTGCATCTTAAAGGACCTGCAAGCATTTTCCCAAGTCACGTGAGAATTTTTATTGCTTTTGAGGTTAAACCTACTGAAATAGGAGGGAGTGGATCTCAGTCTCCTTAAGATTTGCAACACACCCTCATGTAATGCAATTTTTGCTGTTCAACAAATGCCTTTTATTAGCCCTTCCCAACTACCAACTCTGTGCTGTTTTAAGCAAGTGTATTTGATTTTTGATATTTGTTAAGCAAAGCAGGCTGAATGATGAGCTTATGTAAGACACCCAAACAATGGCATCCCAAGAAACTTTAAGAGTAAGCAGCAACTGACCCAGACAGAATTCATTATGATATGAGCAGAAACCAGAATTATCTGTTTCTGTGCAACCAAGTTCCCCAGTTTATTTCAGATCATTTAAAGGACTGTCCAGATTCCTCCTTTCCTAAGTAAATATCGATCAGTGCAGTGGTTCTCTGTCACCAATATCTGACGACAAGATCAAAGCCAAGCCAGTATCTGCTTACCGTGGAAAGCAATAAATCATTATCATGTGGGTCTTTACACACCAGCAATCAAGGGACAACATGTAGAAAGTGATCTCTATCTATCACTGGATAACTGGAAGTATTGGACAAAATTTAAGAACCTTACTCTTTCAGTTCACTGTATATTGGTAGCACCTCAGGGTGGCATACGAATGCAAATGCCAGGATGGGTATGGCATAGGCAGTCTGTAAAATAAAGCTCCTATTAGTAAGAATCGTCATGGCTGTACCTCCGACTTTTGGCAGGCAGCAGTTTAGCCGTGGTATGAGTGGTGAAAGACAAATTCTACAAAATCTCCCTTACCCGTGAGTTGAACACAAAGTATTTTGGCTGGCACTTGTCACTACTGTCGCTGTGTGCTTCGTATTCTACGCTGCTTTTTGGGGAGGTATCTTTTGGCTCCTCAAGGCTTGGGAAGCGCCCAGCTGTGTTGTCCATCATGAAATTCACGTCAGAATCCAGTGACTCATTTGGCAACATGCCCAGGTGCATTGGCACTGTGCTGTTGGTGGTGGTCCAGTTTTCAGCCCCGTGGTCCATGATGGGTAGAGGACATGCTATTTGGGATTTCTTGAAGATTACCTACAAAAGAGTAGACAGTGTTATCAGAAGAGTACCACTATAGGAGATTGCACATCTGTGGTATTACAAGAGAAGTATAAACAGACACTCAGAAAGACAGGAAGCAAGAAACCAAGTGCTACCACTTCTGCTTCTTCAGCAAATATTTGTTGTTACTCTGCCTCTGCTGTTTTCCTGCTTTGTTTTCTATTCTCAAGTGTTTTTTAAACTGATTTTTTAAAATTCTGACTTCATGAAGCAATGGGTTGTTGATTTGGTTCACTTGCAGGTGCTATTCCAACACCCGCATTAAATTGTCATGGTAAGAATAACAGCGTTTAAGGTTTACAGAGCCTGTGTTTGCCTGGAGACAATACCCAAACAGTCACCTACCACACTGACAAAGAAAACCATACAGGTCAGCGAAAATCCACTCGTATAACCAAGATAACCTGTGCAGCAACAAAAACAAAACAGAACAAAACAGTTCAGTTACATATAACTTCACAATCATAACAGGAATAAGAAATGAGCTTAAGCAGGGCATTAAGCTTACCTAAGGTTTTCAGAAGGGAGAGGGGAAGAATAATCACAACTGTTACAAGTATGACGAGGTAGTTCCCATTAAGGTACCACTCTCTAAAGAGGAACAATAAAAATAAAATCAATCATCATTGACACTGAAGTGAAAAATTTTCATGTGAGGTTCAGGCTGGGAAAAGGCACCTACCCAGAATTCTCCTCAAGCTTCATAAATGCTTTGATGACTTCAGGAAGTTCACATTTAATAATAAAGAGGTAGCTTGACATTGCTGGAAAAAAACCCAAACAAACCAAACACCTTCAGAGAAAACTGTAGTTCCAATAAAAAGAAATGTTTTTGCTAAAGTAGAGAAAAGAGTTTTGTTTAAATAACAGTGTGACTAAATAAGTAAATAAATAAATCCTTCATATTGTTATGAACATATTCTGAATGACATCTAGTGTTCTGTATTAGAATACAATACAGTTATTACTGAATTTATAGCATACTTAAATCACTCAACTTCCTTTTGCTTTTTTGTTATGTTTTTTTTCCCGTGGACGCTGTCCATCCCCATTCTATAGTAACTTTAGTTGTTGCTTCCTCTAGATCTTTTCATCTACCTTATCCTTCCTACTTTCAACTTCATTCTTCCAGTATCTTCTTTCTATATAAAGAAATCAACTAGCTGTCAAGATTCCTGAAGTAAGAGTGGACACATCTCATTTAAAAGGTACTGCCAGAAGCAATGCTTTTTTATTTGTTTTACGTTTATCACAGAGAAGTCTCTGGAGGCCTATGGATCAACCTAGACAAGGACTAGAGGAACAGCTACTCCTCTTTAATAGGGAAGCATATTTCATTTCTGAATTCAACCAATTTGATATCCCGGCTTGAGGAACGAAAGGAATACCATAGAATAACATCTTTTATGAAGAAAATACAAAAGTCTTTTGCAGTACAGAGATGTGAACTACCTCTATTTTTGTAGCAAAGTTGCTATAACAGGACAATAATGATCTGTTGATGGAGATTTGCAAAACATAGTAAGTTCCAACAGAGAAATCACCAAAAAACCTGCATAAATTTAATTGACTAATGGCACATTTAATTTAAATTTCAATTATCTCTCCTTAAGAAATCTCTAAAAAATTATAAACACCCTTGTGCTTTCAGATCTGGTGTTCTTCAGCCTCCTAAAAGGCTTCTTCCAGGACAATAAAAGAAAACTTTTGTTGAATGAATTTACAGTCTACCACTACTGTTTATATTTGTAAGTCTCCTGTTCTGAGAAGATGGAGATTACTTGATAGATATTTCTATCTTTGTGGGTGAATACATTCAAAAATTACTTTAAACACACATCTTAGGAATAACACAACCCAACTGTTATTTCAAGGAGAGAATTCAGCTGAAAAATGAACTTCTGAAGAGCCTTTTATGGAGAAGTCAGAACCCTGTGCTGTTCCCTTTAGGTCAGACTAATCTTTTTGAAGTTGAAAAGAGTTGCTTCAACTACATGCTAAGAACAGTCTGGGCCATACCCAATAAAGACAAAAGGCCAGTTCCTTGAGGACAGTCAGGCCACTTTAGCCATCACTGAAGCCTCTTCACTGGCCATGGAGAGATCCCAGGCAACTGTCTTTCACCATACAATGAAGTGTCAGGTAGCTGAGAAGAAGTGAGATGAATTCCTCAAATCCTTCCTTTTTGAACGACAATGTATGCTGTGTCTAGCTCATCTCTGATGCCATTTAGCCAGACAGAGGAAAGCAAGCACTTGTATTTTGTAGGAAGAGCACTGGAAGCTAGAAAACTTTGTCTCTTACCTCCAATATTCTGCATTGTGACTGAAATGAAAACACCACACTTCCCAGGCCAGCCAAATGCCTTCGCTCCCAGTTTTTCATATATTAATGATCCTGGAAAAAAACCCCGAACAAAGCCAAAAAAGAAACGTGGACTACTACATTGGACATATTGATAAATTGCATTCCAAGGTAAAATATGTAAAATATATGCATACAGTAGGGACATGCTCAATCACAGCCTGATCCTCCTACCTCCTTCTTTCGATATCTTCAGTAAAAGGTGGACCGAGTAGAGCGACAATATTGCTACGCTGAGCAGCAAAACTCTGCAAGGCAAAGCAGAAATCATAATGCTAAGCAGGACATCAGAGATACTCGATTTGAACATACACTTGCTCATTCTCATGAAGTTCAACATGTAAATAGTTTTCAGCAAGTTTGTTCTTTGGTCTCCCAGTGCTAAATGCAGATCTAAGTGTCACCTGTAGCTTACTTGTGAGTACAGTTGTACCTTATACACTCTAAAAGCCCCTGAAGGCTTGTTTAAGTCCAGCAGGTGCCAGTTCTGTGCTATTCCATGTGGACAGAATCTTCTATCTTAACAAGAACCTACTAAAGTAAACAGATTTCTCTGCAAGAATTTTGTCTTTGGACTCTTACCTGCTCTCTGACTTCTCATTTTCATATTTCTCCTTAATCAGAGTTGTCAAAAAAACCCACAAAAATGAAACCCAAAACCAACTCGTGATTGGGACAACTTCAGTGCTACCTCCTGGCTGGCCACTGCTTTTGACTTCTGCCATATCACTGTGCAGTGGAGGTTAGTTGCCTGCTGTGCAAGCACAAGAGAAATCCTGCATAATGCTAAAGTGTGGCACAACACTGGGAAACCTGCTCTTGGAGCACTGGTAGCTTAGTCTTGTAGCCTTAGTCTGCTTGAAGGTACCGGTGTCTGAATTCAGTAATTCTGATTACTGCCACGTTCCTTCCACACAACAGGTACATCCTATGTGATTTCAGCTATCTGCCTCTTGGAAACTGCTTGTGAAAAATGTAGCTTTGTATGACATTTTCAGGGCACAGCACTGTGGACAGCATATCTTATTACCATAACCATCTTGTCATCAGCCTGCACAAGTGCTGGTGAGGAAGGGAATGCAATGATAACATGACAGAGCTAGAAAACACGGATGCACTTTATTCCATGACTGAACAGGAGGTTGTGCCCACACCTTCCACTCCACTGAACATGTGGTTTGGTATAGATATGGGAGACACTAACAGTCAAGTCCATAAATTAGTTACAGTCTAGGAGCAGACATGGCCTGGGGCTAGGTGATGACCACCAGACCATCACAATTTCCTCCAAAGTTTCCCTCTTCAGGAGAGACAGACAGTACTACCACCCTTGTGCGGGCAAGGTTGTCTCCTGCTGTGGGCTCATATGGTAAGGTGGGATCATGCCTGAGGTGATAGTGCATCCTGCTGAGATGGCATCTTCCTTGACCAGGAGCACCCATACAGCTGCTATTCAGAGACATGGTCTCCGTGTCCTGACACATGAGGGAGGGTAAACCAAAGTCCTCCTGGCTGCACTTGCTAAATCATGCTGTGCAGCAGAAGCTCTGGTGCAGGCTCCATGCCACTATAAACCTCCCCTGTGGGAAGGATGTAACGGGAACCTTTGGGGAACTTCTGAGTTTTATGAGCCCTCTATCTGCCTTCACCCTGTAGAACACCTTCCAGCACGAAAGCACTCGGGCAACATGACAACAGTAAATTACAAAAATTTAGACGATGCTTCCAGCACCATCTAAATTAGAATTCCTGTCCAGTAGTTTCCATTTAGTAGTTGGGATTTTTCTGTCCCACTAACACTAACATCATGATCTGTGAAAACAGAGGAACTTCGACCAAGTGGATAAATGCTGTGGGGGTAACAATACCTACACACAAGTTTGTACTTTTAAATAAAACTCCTTCTTCTACCAGAAGGGAGAATGTTCTCATGTGGGAAATATGGAAACAGCATAGTAAAGAAAGTGACCTGTGGGTGGAGACGCCCTTTGCTTTTTGCTTTAGCATTACTCCCTACTTTAGCACTGCCAACAGAGCTAATGTCATAGGCTCATATCAGAATTTTTAGCCACCAGTCAGAATGAACAGAGTTTCAAAATAAAGATATTATAAAGGTCATATTTTTTCCCATCAGGGAGGCTTAACATACCACAGTTTTCTTTCCTGTGATAATTTATGGACATACTAGTTAGTGCAAGTGTTCAGAGAAAGCTGGAGGAAAAAAACCCTACATTTTTCTGACCCTGATGCAGTCAATTTTAGAACTGGCTTCCATTTTCTGCTCTGCAAATACTGTATCTAAACCAGCTGAGTGCAGGTGTTATGAAGCACTTATACAGAACAGCATTTGAATCTACAATTAATTTTCAGTTAAAAATTATAGTAGCAAAACAGGAGATGTTTCTTAGCAACTGGAAGCTACACGTAACATTTTGAATGTGTTGCTGTCATCGTTACACAGTCCCCACAAGCCAAGAACCTGTACAAAAACATGCTAGATTTTGGTAATGTCAAATAATGGCTTATTGTCACACAGTAGTATCATGCTATATTCCACTCTCATGGGAGGCTAAAATTAAGGCCTCAGCTAAAATTAAAATCAGTTATAAAAAAAAGAAAACCAGTATTTATTTTTGATACAGTTTGTCACATTAAAAGGAGCCAGACGTTAGCCATCAAATAAAAAACTTCCCATGACTATATGCTACTGTCTATAAAAACCCAGCCTGGGTACATACTGTTTGTCAGCCACACACCAGTGCTGTCATTTGGGCACACTGGGTACAAACAGACTTGAAACAGCAACATTAAATCTGTGAATGTCTTTGCACTCAAAGCATGCTGCCATTTCAGATTGTATCGAATATTCTTCTTCCATTTCCACATAGTGATTAGATAGTTGGAATGATGTAAATATATTTATGGGTGATTTAATTCCCTTGATGGAGTCCCACACTGAACCAGCAAGATCGCTCTTGCTATTTTAGGATCTGTTCTTTCCTTCTGTTTTTTGACTGCACAGTATCAATTCACAGTTGTGTTCCTAATACAAAAGAGTTCTAAAATATTAAAAAAATAAAAGGGCTTTCAGCAGTGGATGGGTCCTTGTGGTGAAGCCAAAATGTTTTTATTACAGAGGACCTTACGAGAATCTTCAGCTAACAAACCAATCTTAACATACCTCTCTAACCATAAAAACTTCAGCTCCAGCCCCCTGCTTATAATCTATTTGCTTCTCTTTCTATGTACTTACATGAAAAGGATAATTCCTGTGTTGGCCATGGCATAGGAGAGCCCTAAGATGCCGCTGCCCATAATGGCATTGCTGAGGTTGAACGAGGACATTCCAAAGGAAGTTCTACCCTTGTGCTGTTGGGTGCAAGAACAGAAAACGGCAATTCATTTGCATTTTACTGAGCATGACTGGCTAATTATCCTCACCGCTGATTTTCCCTGTACTGCTCCCTTGATCCCTAGAGGTGGAGCTTTTTTAAGGTTCCCAAGCCCAGAGGCACTTGCCACCATAAGGAGTCTCTTTACCCCAAAGACAGCTGTGCTGGTAGTGTTTGCCTCTTCCCACTCTTTCATTGTCTTAGTAAGGAGAAGGCTTACACTCCTGAGAGGCAAATAAGGTGACACAGTTACACTGGCTGTGTTGGCTAGCCTCTATGGAAATACATGCTGTTATCAAATAGATTTCCCAATTATTGATTTTTAAATATTCAGATTTTAAAAAAAAAAAAACAACAACAACAACAACAGATTATTGAATTTTTCTCAAAAGAGGATCTGCTTTTTTCTTTAGGGAACTAAGAGTGTGTCTGTGGGAGGAAAGAAAGGAGAGCTGTGTGACTGGAAGCAGAAGAGTGGAAGAGGACAAAACCTAGGAGAGAGGGGATGGTGTGTGAGTGAGTTACAACTGACATCAAGTGGAAAAGAAGAAGGGAACAGGGCTCTTAATTTTAGCTTACAATCACAAATCATACTTCTGATTTTATGCGATCATTCCTTAATAAAATTTGTAACACGGCTGATAAAGTAATGCCTTTTTTTCATTGAATTCACTAAAAATTGAGTAACATTAAATCCTGAGCAGGGCATGCACATGCACATGCACATGCACCCCCCAGGAACTGGTGCTGTGCTTCCACTTGCATGTGGAGTTGTCTAGGGAGTTGGAGCTGTGCTGACTGTGTAATGCTCAGCATCACAAAGTCAAAACAATAATGTCCTTTCTTTAAAGCAATGCAGCTGGATGTGGGTTCATTTACACAGATGGTGGAAACTAGAAATACAAGCATATATGCACTACGGCACAGATCTACCTGGCTGTAGGAACAACAAAGTCCTTCTGAGCCCAATGTCCTGTCAGGAAAACGTGTGCAAACCCACCCTGTCTGCACATCTCAGCTGAGATTACATGGAGATGTTGCTGAAGTTCAAGCGTGATCTGAGGAATTTTTTCTCATTACTTGTGAAGGGAAGACTCGGTTTTACTTGTAAGACAACAGAAAGGGTTTGCTGCACTGTTAGAAAATGTGTTAATTCTCTGAAAGCCAGAATTATGCTGGCTGAGCTCCAGAGTAATTTTGCTTACTGAAACTTTGAGAAAAAATTCAGGTCAGTAAGATATACTTCGTAATCATTCATTCATTCATTAAAAATGAATAAAACTTACATATTCTTCATTATAGTCTTCCAAATTATTTTTATCCAGATATCCATTTGTAAGGAACTTCTGACTTTCTGCATCATCACTAGCAAAGGGACTGAACACAAAGAAAAATAAGAAAATATTAGGTAAAGCCTATGACAGAAATTTTATTTGAGTAGCGCCTTTTGTAATCAGTGGGAACTTTCCTTTGACATTGCAATTAATATTTAAAAATCCTTCAGAAAAAAGCTCTGTTCTCCTGTGAAGTTCTCATGTCCAACGGCATGTTTAGTAGATCTTTGCTTTGATTTGGAATTAAGTTTCAGACCCAGTAATCTTCAAATTACATTTGACTGCAGATGTTGGAAAGCAGAATTCTGTACTGCCAGCAACATATTAAAGCTGAGCACATGCTTCACATCTGGGGAACAAAAGGCCTTGCAACTGCCGTGTTGGAAATAGGTGCTGAGGGGTGCAGCAAGCTGGCAGCTAGTAGAGAGTGGCTTGTTTTCCAGCTACTGACTTTTTCCAGCCACACAGGTGTGCTAGTGCTATGGTGGAATGCCCGAGGGTGGGCTGTCCCTGCTGCCCTCCATACCTTGCCCTGGAGAGCGTTCTCCCTCAGTGTGCTCAGGTTGAACTGCTCAGAGAGTGTATTAATTTACACATGTACTATCCGACTGGAGTAGTTGGAAATTGCCAAGGGGGTTCTCTGTGTTGGGAGCCTGCAGATGTCAGTCCGGGTGGTGGCAGCCAAGGGGGAATCTGGGCTGCCTTGCTGTTCTGGGCACACCATCCTCCAGAGCACAGAGCAGGGAGGGTCAGTGCTGTGGGAAAATGTCCCAGATGCCATTAGTGAAGCTTGTTTATTGATTACTGTTTTCTAGCCTTAACAGAACAGATAAATGCTTACCTCCTAATTGTAACCTTTTCTGAATCCAGCTCTGTGTAGTTGTCTTCGAGGCTTTCCCCACTGTTGCTCTGGTCATCAGGTTCGATGTTGACTTTTTGCAGCTCCATGCGATCCATTAGAACGGTCAGCGCTTTCCAGCACACACACTCGCTTCTTCAGGGTAAACAGCACTGTGCCGTCTGCTTGCAGGTCCTCTCTATCATGCAGGGACTGCCAGAACACTCTGTTCTGCAAACAAAACACAAAGAACTCATTAGAGTTTTCTTCAAATTAGATAAACCAGTGTGAATGCTCTTTATATGCTAGCACTTGGTCCTCCTGTCTCCCTTCAGACGGTAAAGAGTGCAGAGGCCAACAGATGCACAGCGGATGTCCAGCATCTGGAAAAAATACAAAGCCAGCAGAAAATAATTTCCTGAACTGCTGCTTTTGAATTTCTAGGGGAGGGTGATGCAGAAATGCTTGCTGTTAAAAAAGGAGTATAGCTGGCTTTTTCCCATTTGTTTTAAGATTAACCTTGTCACAGGTTTGTATGTTTTGTAGATTTGTGCCTTTTACTGGGATCTGACAGAGGTGAGCATCTCTGTATGATCGTTTTTTGATAATTAGCAGGTGCAATTCTAATAGGCCGGTTTCTGTTTTTCAGTGGACCGGTGTTTAATTCTTACTTGACCCATCACTGGAAGCTCTGTCTCACACAGAATTATTACACGGATATAAGACTGATTATCTCTATCCCATTAGAAAAATTCCTGCCTTTTAAAAATCATAGGAATGAATACTCAACTCTTTATTTCTTGCATGGACCAAATGAAACTGCATAACCTAAATTTACAAGGAGAACTTCACCTCTGGGATTACGGCAACTACAGTGCTACAGACTCATCTGTAGATACACATGTGAATTCATTTGTTTGTTACCAGATTCAAGAGGAAAACACTGTCCAAGAAATGTTGCAGTTCTGCAATACTTCTCCCTTCCCAAAGATATTCCTTGACGCATTCTGTATTCAGAGAGCACGCTGCTGGCATGCTTGGGGCCAGAGTTAGTTTCCTGGCCATTTACCTACTGCCTTGCAATCAGGCACACTGGCCAGATTCATGACAATTTTCCTAAATATCACATGCCAAATGCAGCTCAACACTCCATAATAACAATATCAGAAAACACTGCAACAAATAATTTCTAAGTCTAGCTCTTTGTAACACTAAATCTGCAATTATTTAATAGCCTTTCTGCTGGGTTTCCATTTATGGGTGTATAGGTCCAGCTTGATGACCAGACCTTCACTATCCTCTGATACTGATCATATGCTGCTCTTAAGAACGTTTACAAGCACATCTGTAGTGCCAAGATGTTGGAGTGCATGTGTCTAAAATGCAAATATTAACTTTAAATACCAACCCTGGAGGTTAAAACTGACTCCAGGCCAGAAATTAATGTCAAATTCATTGCTTCTTACTAAAAGCATTCACCCAGACCAGACAACTGAAAAGGAGAAGCAATATCACAGTGCATTAGGAAACTTCCTACCAGATAGAGTGGCTGGGTTTAATTCTTTCTGCTGCCTCACGGAGTGTTTGTGTGTGTGAGGGGATGAGTGACTCAGGCATGAGGGCAGAGCTGCTGGCGCTCACATTCCAGTGCCTGGGGGATTCTGCCCACTCAGGATATGAATAACTCTGTGAGATAAAAAACCAATAACACTCCCTCCTCACCCCTCCACCCCTGACGGAGCCCTAACAACTGTGGCTTCATTCACAGAACTGTCTTCAAACGCAGATGCTGCCCTGTCGGAGAAAAAGTGTTTTTCCAATTCTTGATGCTTACTTTTAATCCGTGGTGTAAAAGTCAGGCAAACAAATCTAACTGTGCTTATTCCTGTTCTGGTAAAGGGTAAAATTTCCCCTGTGTGCACTGCCTAACTCTTGTTGGAGAAATTTATTTTCCAGAAGTGGCAGTCCAAAAAACACAGATCTTCAAAGAGATGGGAAATGGAGGAAAAGTAAGCAGAGAAGTTGCCAGGAGTTAAGCTGCACAAAGATTAGGCTGAGGATGAAAGCTTGTGCAGCAGAGCAAACAATTTGGAAAATTTGACTGAAAATACATGTTACAGAGTAAGAATCATCTGGACATTGCCCTGTCAAACATTTACACAACTCATCTGATTTATGGGCGTCATTTCAAGAGGCTGTGGAATTACTGAATAAAGAAGTCATTTTCTATTTTATTTTAATACTTTTTATCTGTGAATTCCTAAAAGTCTTCTCATGAAAGTACAAAGCCTCAGGTGGCAAAATGAAGTCTGTTGAAAATCTGGTTTCTCGCAGTTGTAACTTCTTCGGGAGAGGTTGGTAGAGCTTAAGAGGTTTGCAAAACATGAGCTGAAAGGCACTGGCATAAATGTGGGGAGAATGAGACCCATAAAACAGGCTTGCTATTATATTTGAATCCTGCAAACACTAGTAACTGTGATTATGACCAGTGGTGCCTTTGAACTTCAGTAGAACTTGGCGGAGCTGGTCCTTAGTTGGTGGCAATCCACATCCTCAGCTTCCTAGCACTGCAGATACTGAGAGGTTTGGGAAGAGGTACAAGCACTGGTAGCATGTTCTACCCATGAGTAACATAGAACAGGCAGAGCTGCCACTTCTTCACCTGAGTGGGACAAGGGGTGACCCTGTGCCTCTGGAGTCATTACTCAGCCTGCAAGATATTTAGATAAAGGGGAATGCACTGGCACCAGGTGCTCAGTTGCACCCTTCAGGGGTTTGTGCTGGCTGGGTTGCTGCTCCTGGGTGGCCAGGAACCAGGGCAGGGATGTCATAAAAGCACAGCCACCAAGCCTGGGCAGGCCTGGGCCCTGCCAGAAGCTTAACCTTTAATATTGAAGGAGAAACACCAAAGTTCATCTGTTTAGCTTCCCTGGGATTTAATTCTTTCTGCTTCAGAGTTATGATTTTGGTGCCTAAACATACAAGAGCAATCTCTTAGATTTCCAGTGTTCCTCAAACTTGGCTTCAATACAGTGATGTTTTTGTTGCCTCTTGTAGCATTTGGCTGAACAGAAAAGATTTTTCTTAAAGTATGCTATTAAATTGGAAATACTCATTGCAAAAGAAATTCACCTATTACTAGAGGGCAGTTATTTATCTCTATAAAACTTATTTTCCTCTTCAAGTATAGGGTACTGTTCTGCAACATTCATTAAGTAATGGTTTTCAGCAATGATTCGGAAAATCATGAAATTTTTGGCATCTGATTTCACAATGTTATTGATTTCTGTCCAGTCTGCAGTTAGAACATTAGGCGAATGGACAACCACTGGGCAAATAATGCCAGGCCATAGATAAGACTAACATTTTCATGGGTTTTGCAGTATCAGTATTTGTAATCTCTGCCATGGTATCCGATTTAGCAGATTTTGCCAGATTTTTCATCTTCATGACAGTGACTTTATAAGATTATTGTCTCTGTGGCCATTTCAAAACGAAGTAAGTGTTGCAGCTGTGAAATAAACAATTAAAATGTAAAGCCCGCTTTCACTAATTCATTTGTTTAAAGAAACATTAGCCAAATAACTCAGGAGCCTGGAAAAAAATTCTCACAAGATAGCCAAGGGCTGCAAGGAAAGCAATCATTCATTTCTTAATTGACTGGGCAATTCTGAATACTTTTGCTGCTTCTATGGTTGCTCAGGTTTTGATTTTCTGTACAAAAGAGAAGACTAAATTTCATTCCTGAAGAAATACCAATGATATTTGCCAGCGCAAATTACCATGTCAGTAAATCTTAAGAAGCCCATCCTTCATATCGCACTTATATTTAAAGATTAATTAAATTCATAATTCCCAGTTTCTGAAGATGTGGCCAGTGTCTAAAGTACATTGATCAACTTTTATAAAGAAAAAAATTTACCTCTGAGTTGAGCAGGTTCCTTCTCTCGCTTGCTAGGCAGGTTGTATCTTTTCAGGAATTGCACCTGTAAGAAAAAGTTTACTCATATGCAACCTAGAGCAGTTGAACAGTGATTTAAAGACAAATGGGAGTGTATGGGATGAACCAATCAACAGCTGCTACACTCAACAACTCCCTTTGACAAACTTGCGTCAGCTCTTTTAAAAAAAAAGGGGAAAAAAAAGAAGAAAGATAAACCAGTTTATTGGAGCACACTGAGGGCAAACATCTCAGTTACCGGAGCTATTTGCTCTCTGAGCTTAGCCCTATTACAAAATGCTTATCCTCAGAATGCTTCACCCAGGCTTGATCACACTTTCATTTGACAGTCTGGATTTTTGAATAATGTGCATGAATTAAACTTGCAGTAGCACAGTAGTAAAGAGGCTGGGAAATAAGTTCTGGGAGAAATATCTATTTGCTCCTACACTGCTCCTATCTCTGTGACTACAGAGCTA
Organism: Eulacestoma nigropectus; assembly: GCA_013397775.1. Classification (NCBI taxonomy): domain Eukaryota; kingdom Metazoa; phylum Chordata; class Aves; order Passeriformes; genus Eulacestoma; species Eulacestoma nigropectus. Next base: position 972,416 of record VZTE01003158.1, read on the forward strand.
CACCTTGCACTGCCTGTCCAGACTTGGTCCGAAGTGCGTGCTTTCAAATGGGCTGTTTGACCTGTGCCTTAGTTTCCCAGTTGAAATATTTAATGTAATTGCAGCTGAGGAGGTGTATGTCCAGTGATAAATGTTATTCATTTAATGGCAATCTAGGCCTGTGGAGAAGTATTTCATTACCTGTGATGTGCCTGTAACACTGCAGAATTTACTGTAGAATTTTATCCAATTACATAATGACCGTAATTAAAATCCACAACTAACACTCTAGCCCTCCCATCCATGTAAGGCTTTGTGATTAAAGCCCTCAGACTGGCCTGACTGTGAAAGCAGGAGGGCAAGTGAGGGGATGTAATTTTTAATTCTTAAGAGTTTCCTGTGGAGCACTCAGACTGCTTTAGCTCAGGCTGGGTGACAACCTGTGGGAACCCAACCCTGCTCCACTATAGCCAGGCCTTCTGCTTGCTTGCTGCCAGCACTGGCTGTGGTGTGCTGGTTTCAAAGTTCCCCCCCTCCAAAAAAATCTGAGTTCCAATATAGACTCAGACAAATAGTTTAACAAAAATAAGATCTGTCTCCCTCAGTTCTGCATTCCCATGAAAAGGCAACTGATTGTAAGGCCAGTCATGCCATACGATGCCAAAAGTAGTGCAATCCAAAGATTAAGAGGTGCAAGGTTGTAGTGGTTTGATCACATGCTTTTCACTTTGTGAGATAAGGATGAGAAGAAATGCAAAGCAGGCCTAAAACTTTAAAGAATATAAAGAAGTTTATTACAAACAGAATTTAAAGTAACAAGAAATAAAAAGAAGTGAAAGCAAAACCCTCTTCCTTCCAGCACTCTCCAAGCAAAAGCTCCCCCCCC
>VZTE01003158.1:979502-1000496 GCA_013397775.1 Eulacestoma nigropectus
TGTGAAAACCAACTGCGGCAGGGCCCGCTACGGCTCGCTCCCTCCTTTGCCCTGGCCCCAGCCTGCCTGCCTTCTGGCTCTCCTGCCCTCGCACCTGCCCTGCCTTCCTGTGCCCCTGACCGCTGCCCTGCCACTTCACCCCTGCCCTGCCACTTCACCCCCGTCCTTGCCTGGACTGTCTGCTTCCAACCCTGCCGCCCCGATCCAGCCGTCACCGCCCGCCCTGCCGCCCCGATCCAGCCGGTCGCCGCCCGCCCTGCTACCCTGGTCCAGCCGGTCGCCGTGACCCTGCCCAGGATCCTGGTCATCCCGTCCGAGCGCTGACTCACGTGTTCGGTGCCGTCGCCGCGGGCGCCGCGCCCCTCCGGCAGCTGCGCAGGCTCCCTACGACCCACCCCGGCCCCGGTCAGGCAGCGTGCAGCACCCCCCGGACGCCAACAGCACTGCCCCAGACCTGTGAGTGACCGACACAGGGACCCCGCCCGGCAGAGAAGCCCAATCGTTTATTCAAAACAAACGAGCTGGTTTTATACACCTCTTCGACACAGTTTTTCCTTATATGGTATTTGCCACTAAGCGACCTATCCCACATTGCCACGTTAGCACAGCTCTTTCTTACTGTCCTTGTTCGGGGTGCTCAGGCGCTGCTCAGGTGCCCGGCAGCTTGCGGCGGGCTCCTCTCTGCAGCGCGCTGCTCCTGCGCCAGGGTCAGGCAGAGGCAAGCTGCTCTGTGCTGCCTGGCGTTCTGCAGGCACGTCCCGTAACCCAATTCTGTCTTGTCTCTCCCCGCACTGGTGGTAACGCCCTCTTTTCCTCTCTGTCCCCTCTCTCTCCTCTCCCCCCGTCCTTTTCCATTTTCCTTTCTTCTTTGTTGTTTCTTCTAGCTGTCTTTTGCTCTGGCAACTCCTTTTCCTTCTCCTTTTTGTTATCAATAAACAGTTCTAAGATACAACGTTTGCCTTGTTGGGCTTCATGTCGTTCCCGACCATCTATTTTTTAAAAAAGAGCTCCTCGCAGTTCCCCACAGTGGAACGTGGCACCATGTTCTGCCTAAATGTGAGCAAGTGATTCAAGCTCTCAAATGTACCACTGGTTTGACGCCTCTGACTTGGGCAGTGAGTGTTGCTGAGACTCGGGGGCTCTAGGAGCATCATATTAGGCATAGCTTTGGAACCCCTCTTTCTTTTAAGATCTGGAAAACATGCAGGTCCAGAAACAAAAGGAGTTAAACTTAGTTTGATTTTTTGATCTCCATCCTCATTTTAGGAGGCTAATTTTTGCAGCAGCTGCAATGACTTGCTACATCCTGAACAGTTCATCAGAACCGGCCCAGCTCAGATCCAACCTGCCAGAACATTTCATCTGGTTGGTTTCTACCTCTGCTGACACCTCTCATGGAGGCCCTTCAGCTGGGAGTAAGGAAAGGTTTCCAGCAGGGTGATATGCTAGGCTAGCCTGCTTATGGATCCCTCTTCCCTGGGGCACAATGCATGTCCGATTGCATGACCAGACGTGTCCATTATAGCTTGTTTTTGCAGTTATCTACTGTGAGATAAACATACTTCCAGTCACACAGACACTGTTCATCATTTAATAGGGAACACATGGAGCACATACATTCATTTTCGTTCATGTTTAGTGAGCCAGAGGAGCCTGTATTTGTTTAGCAGTGTGCAGTTCTCTAATGCCTCTATATGTGCCAGCATGATGTGCTGGGATGGAAGGCCTGGCCATCATGACTCCTGACCCCAGGGTCATAGAGTGAAGGCCTGGAAAAGTTCTCATCTGGATTGTATTAGCTGGAGTGCAGCCAGAAGATGAAAGGTGTGGAAGAGACTATTCCCCTCCGTCAGGCAATTTTTGAGTTTTGCTTCCCTAGGAAGGAGTACAACAAGATGGTGGTGGAGTGCAAGGCATAGAAGGAAAGGTTGAAGGAGTTAGCCTGCAGAAAACACGCATCAGTAGGGATGTTACTGCTGTCTACAGCACCCTAATGGGAATATGAGAAGAGAGAGACAGGTTGTCCTTGGAACAGAGAGGCACAAGTAATATTTAGGGGTCCATGACTATAATTCTGTTTATAAAAGTAACATGATGTTCATGTAAACTAGATGCGATTAAAACCAGCCTGAGAAAACAGATTCCCCTTTCACCAGCAGACTTTGTGGGAGACCAATATGCTGTTTGTGCCATCTGAACAGTGTGTAATTTTTTGCACCACTTAACAACATTTCTCAGACCCTGAAAGCAGAGTCAGCTCTTTAGAAGCAGTCACAATCAGGTATCATTCTTAAAAAAGGTTTATCTTCACACAAGGGTAAAAGCACGCCTTTGGAGACATATGGGTGTTGTCACCTTCCAACTTCCCATTTATTAAAATCCATGAAAGAGAGGTAAAACCAATACATTTCTGGCCCAGCAGATTCTGAGCCCATTACACTCTTCTGGGAGTGCAAGGGATATGCTGGACTCCCAGAATACTCCCCAGGGGTCCTGCAGTTAGTCCAGGGCAAAAAAACTTCATTCCTGCTTCTGCTGCAGACTTTTCCTCCTTATTGAACACACCTCTAAGGCAACATTCATGGAGAGCTTAGCCACCAGAGTGGCAGTGAATGCTCCACCAATGTGCTAGGCACTGACATTTTCCCTGGGGAGAGAGTGTCTTGTCTGGCATGGCTACTACCTGGGCAGGGCTATGCAGCTCAGCACCTGGGCAACTCAGGCTCTGTAAAGTTAAAGTTTCTTCACTGTTCAATCTGCCCTATCTGTTCAAAAGACACCAAGACTACACCTACTGGTATGAGATGTGGCAGCCTAACAAAGCTTCAGTTCTCCTCTGTTGCACTCCTAAGAGTTCTATGGGCTGGACTGACTTTGAGCATGGGCAGTGCCGGTGCATGTCTGTCTGAAACACACCTTTCACACAAAATCACAACAGCTCAGAATCAGGTGTTGCAATGTCCTTGGTGTATCTAATCCACTCTCTGCTCCACAGTCCTCAGTCTGCAAAACTGGGAATGCAGTACATCGCCGTTTCACTTGAACATCACAGGGGTAAGTACATTCAAGGCTAAGCAGCAGAGGAGCAGGCAAAGTCCTCAGGAAAAGCTTTCTGCCATTTATCAGCTATTTAATGATGTAAAAAAGCCACATGAAACGAAAGACGATGCAAAAAAGGTTAAAAACATACCCTGTGTGACACTTTCTTGTTCCTACAATTTTTTCTTTTGAAACTTCATAGCTAGAAAAACTTTATCAGTTCCATGTACTTCTCTTGATAGTATGTTGTACCCCATGGTAGTGACTTTCTATAATGCTTTATAGTTTGTAAAAAAAAAAATAAAATCACCAGATGACTTATAAGTATGATTCATGTTATTGTTATTGCTCGTTATTATCATTTGTCATATGAGACAATGCCTGCCTATTTCTCTTTTGAAAGAGAAATCTGGCTCAGCTCTGAAGGCTCCAAATTCTGTTTGTTATACTAGCTGAAACATGTTTATTACATTGTCATGTTTTTATATCCCTCCTGCTACCTTGTGCAAAACATACTTTTGCACTGACCAAATAGTGAGAATTCTGCAAGGCTTTGCCCTCTCTGATCAAGCCACTGATCCACCGAGTTTAGCAGCCTCATGTGGTGGTAGCCGGTATCTGACCCAGCAGTGTCCTCCCCCTCTCAGTACGACACCTAATCCTGAGAGACCTTTCATGGGGAAGTGCCTTCATGAATTCCAACCCTAAGATTTCCTGAGTTTTAAGCTCTTTTCATTCCTAAAGAAATGTGAATTAGAAAGAGTCACGTACTACCTGCCTGTTGGTACAATAGTGTTTGATTGAGAGGAAAAGCCTCAGGAGATATATATATATAATAGCTAAAAATTGCAGTGATAAAGCAACAGTAATGACAACCCTGTTTTCAAGTTGCAGCTGCAGTGAGTTTCTGCATAACTTTGACCAAGAGGCTAAGGCATTTTGGCCAAATGAGCTACACTGAGCTACTTTTGGACCCCTGAGCTACAACTGACTCCACAACTTGATGGCAGGAAGTCTGTCAAGTGACATTCTGAACACAGATAACAGTCAAACAAAGTCATCTTATGAGAACTCAGTCACTGTTGCTACCTCCTTGCTTTTGTACCACTTCTGAAAGACTAACAAGCTCTACCTTTGGACATCTAGAAACGTGATTATTTCCTCCTGCTTTCTGCAGTTGGATCTAATAATTTACATTACCTTCCCCTAAAAAACTTACGTCATCAGGTTTGTCTGTGACTCAATAACCAAAGGGATATTGCTAGAAATACGCGAAAGGCTCACGATTGCATGAAAACCTCCCAAACAGTTTGCTTGGCTTTGCAATGATGTCAATATTTATTGTCACTGTCACAGACCCAGAAGGATTACACAGACACAGCCAGGATCCTGCGCTTGCAGTTTGTATAGGGTTGCATACAGCACTCTCCCTCTGGCTTTGAATTTAAGAGATACTGCATCAGAACTGGTGTCAATGAGATGAATTTTTCGTTCAGCCCAAACACTGTTGGGAGAGGAAGGGAACCAGTGGCTGGTGTATCTGGGTTCCTGCTTCTTGCTTCACAGATCCCAGCTGGGTTTGAGCCTCCTAGGAGTGATGCTAATTTTGTAGTCCCACAACTCCCTTAAGTCAACATAAACAAGTGCTGATGCTAAAAGAGGCAGTGCCAACTTCCACTGACCCAATCAGTGTTTTCACTCTCCTTGTTCCTCCAGTGACTGCAAATAGTCATAAATACATATGGGAGGGAAAAAAAAAATAGAGGTTAGTTTTAACCCAGAGTGTTGTCCTGTTTACACTCCCTGTGTGGCTGCGTGACCCTCTGGCAGATGGGAGAGAGAGATGCAAATGGCAATAAGCAGGCAGAGGACTGGAAGGTAAGCCAGGACTGGTTATTACAGTTTAAATGAATTCTGGAGCTAGCAAGAGAAGTACAGTGCTTGAACAGCGTCCCCTCATGGCTAAACAGGAGTGGAGGGAGGGTATGCGAAAGCACAAGGCAGACATCCCTGGTCCATTATATCTGGACTAGGCAGATTAGATGAAACAAACTTTCTGACTCAGAAAAAGCCATCAGAGCTGTTTAAGCTAGGCTAAATGTATCTGAAGACCCCCTTACTTACAAAGTGCTTCACATGGTCTACGATGACATCCAAAATCAAGTACTGGTAATTTCTAATGAAACATAGCCTAATCAAGACGCTCTTTTAAATCAAAACCATTGTCTCATCTTTTTTTGAAATGAAAATCACTTGCCTCATAAAAAGTTTTTATGTTTCAGAAAATTATATTGAGAATAATGTTTCTTAATAATGACTCTTATAATGGCATTACTTAAAACAATTAAATCAATTAGTTCAATAAAATTCTTCAACTGAACTGCAATATTTTGACACTGTGACTGATGGAGTTTACTGCCTTTGCAATTAATGAAAGATTGGTTCCTTTGGCAATTGCACTCTTGATTAGTCCACAGCAAGAACATTTTCCATTACTCATCCCCCACTGCTATCAAAGGGCCTTTACTCTTCTGGCTTTTAGTTCTCTCTTTAATCCTAAATTAACAGTTTATCAAAGTCCTTGCTCACTAGAACTCTTGGAGAAAATTTGATTTTGTATTTTACCTGGGCTAAAACTTCATCAAAATAAGAAAATCCAAGAAGTAATTAGACACTAAGGCAAAAGCACTTAATATTTTTGGTTTAATTAAAAAACCAGTAGTTGTGGCTGTTCAGGAACAAGTAAGAGTTAATGCCAAAACCTGTGATGAAAAAATAACTGTTTATCACAAACCAGCATAAATAATCTTTTCATAGCCCAAGTAATCAAGCTTCTGTCAAAGTGAGATAATTGTCAATCAAACTTTCAATTCAAACACAGCTGCTAAAAATCAGAGACAAGAAGCCAGACACTTCACTCCACTTTGGGCACTAACTCAGAAGTGAGTACAGAGGCTTGGCAGTATCTGAGACCTTGTAATTCTGTACAGTTGTAGAAGCACTCAGAAAAGATGTCTAAATTGGAGAGTTTTGTCTTTCTGAAGTTGAAAACAAATGTATTTGCCATGCTCGTTAAAATGGTACTTATGAGAAAAATCTGTTGTATATTAGTTTTTTTTTTTTTTTTAAATGAAAACCTCAAACTACTAAAGGTGGCTCTTGACTTCCAGTACACAATTAATATTTCTTTTAGTCAAATCGTATTAGTAAAAGCTTTTTTCTGGGTCAACAGATTGAATGAACATGGCAGGGAAGATTGTGAGCGCAGTGAAATGAGCAGGCACCATTCCTGCAAAGACTCATCCTTCTTTACTCTGCTCTTGCCTGTAGAAAGTAATCAGGAATTAAATATACAGGTATTGCAAAAACAGAGCTATATTATATATTTATTTTGTCACCCTTAGTTTCCATTTATTTTTTCCCCCTCAAATGTTAAAAATGTAAAAGATTTTTTGCTTACTCTGCTTGACTCTTTTAAGTAGAGTTTGAAGTAAAATCTTGAAATCAACAATTCTCACAGGAAATTAATGTTCTGCTTATATGTGCTGCATATTCATACACCAGTATTGTTCATTATACTATTTTGCAAATGTGCACAAATATCAACTAGTAATTTCATAAATCTGAAAACCACAATTCCCTGGTGATGACCATGACCCTAGAAAAAGCCTAGGGAAAACAACCTCTTTATGAGACATACCTTGCAATAGATGTTTGTTTAACTGGAAATCCACAAGAGCAGCTGCCCAGTGCAACAGTACATATTTGCTTCTGAATCCTTTCTCAAAGACACTATTTAAACATGTTGATGAACTGAGCTGGATTTTTCCCCACCTCCATTCCAGCAAAATAAGGAGACTCAGAAGATAAAATTTGTTTTGTTATTGCAAGTACTGCTATGTGGTAAGTGAGAAATTTACTTTCTATAGTCCTATGTAATTATGAAGGTGGGAAATGTCCATTTCCTGTACAGATGCAATGTCTGTGTGTACTGCTCAGTGATATTTCTATTTGAAAATGAATATACTTGTATTTCTAGAAGTGTTTGTGTATAGATCTCCTTCTTGTCCATATTTGGCTTGATGTTAAAGACCTACTCTAGCTTCACCACTTTGTCAAGAGGAAACAAGTATTTCTTGTATTGAGACTGTAACTCCGGTTCAAGCTATGTGATGTGTTTCAGGTCTGGTTCTGATTTATGTTAAGCTTTATAGAATTATAGAGAATTATTATGTGGGTTTTATGATGTGTGCAGCTGGACTAGCCATCACGAAGTTTCATGCAGCATCCTGAATAGGAACAGTGATAACAGAGATTTTTCAAGTGCCCCAGTTCTGTGCTAAGTTTGATGCTTTCACCTAGAGGGGAAAATTTGTGCCTCCTGAGCCAGTCACGCTTTACACTTTCTTCCTGGACTCTGTTTTAGCCTTTCCTCTGCCATTGTCTAGCTGGGAATTACTTCACCCTGTGAAAAACTTTAATTGGCAGAAGAAATTTCTAAAGTACTCCTTCTGTCTTAGAACTGTTTCTGCAGCCATTATAGCTCCAAACTCAAAAGAATCGGGAATGACCATGGCTGGGGTGGTGTCACTCATCTTTTCCTCTACCACTGGCCAATGATGTAAATTGTCAGAAAGGACTTGACTCAATGTCCCTTCTACTCCTGCGGGCAGCATTTATGCATGTGACAAGCTTCACTCTCGCATGGAGGAAGATCTGATCTAAGGGTACACTAAGTGACACAAAAATAAAGTTTCTCAGAGTAGGAATGTTATTTTCTGTAGTGAAATAGAAACAAAAAGGTGCAAGATGAGTCATGTTTTTAAGACGTGTAGAGTCCTGTGACACCTATTTCAAACGAAACTAAAAAGGTTTCATCAGCTAGTTACTGTTTTGTTTGCTCTGTGTTTTCACTTGCTTTGGAATTAGTAGGCAATAAACCATAAAGTAGAAATATGGGCTGAATCCTGAGATACTTATTCAGACTGAAGTCTTATTACTGGCAAAGATCTCTCTGAGTAGCCTTGTAATTTCCTAATTTTTTCACTGTAAAAGGAAAATATACTAAAAATCATATTCCTGCGGCATCCAGCAATTTTGCTTCTCTCAGTTTCAGTAATCAGAACATTACCCACTAATCTGCTTTAAAAGCAGAAGGGTAAAACCATGCTTCCTAACAAGACTTGTGGTGAGCTTGAGGAGCGCAGGTTAATTCCTTAGATGTTAATCTTTGGTTTCATTGTGGAATTTTCTGGTTCTGGCTAGCTTACCCCATCTTTTCTAATCCCCTACAATGACTTGAACACTAATTTCTGAAAAATTACTTTTAAATTTTCAGATCTTATTTCTGGATAAATTAAAGAAAAGAAAGAGAAAATGAGCTAAGGAATCACAGGTACTTTGTAAATTAAGATAATTTTAGATTTCTAGGAAAGCAAAATGTTATACCTTTTGTTGCAATATTTTGAAATTTTCTATTTGCTTTGAAGAAAATTTTGCCTTGAAGCAAAATGATGGTTTAATAGAAAATAGAGAAACTGTCCATGGTGGCTATGAAATCCAAACTGAATTATCAAGACCAGATGGTAACCTTGACTATTACTACTACTATTGGCAAGACTCATCAGTGGTAGTGATGTGAGACACATTTTGAGACCCAATATTCATTTCTGATGAGAAGGAAAGTGTGACAATAATTTTCTCCCTATTTCACAATGATTTTATGAAAATCGGTTAGCGTTAGTAGAATTTTTTTATTGGCTAATATGCTATGTGAGTATTCATCTTTTAATTGGATAGCTGAACTTAATCAAATATTCTTAAACATTCTTTATATATTTTTTTATCACATAACTCTTATATTTTTTATTTCTTCCTTCAAACTCTGAACTCTTTAGCATGATATGATTTAGCATCTGTTATTATACAGAAAGTTGTGCTTTCCATGATATGAAAATGAAATTCAAAATATTGACAAGATGATGAATTTTTCCCTTCTCTGTACTTTAGACATGTAGATAATAATGAAAATCATTATACTGCGGTTTTGATTTTTTTGCTTTCTGGTGCTAATAGTTCACAGTAGTAGATGAAAGTCATGTCAAATTGTGCACCAAGGGTGTCTGTTGTGCAGCTTTCAAGGTCTGGAATCTGTGGTTCACTGGTGCTCCATAGGATTTTTGGTAAAGATGTAATACACAAGATGGTGTTTCTAACTTTACCTGAAATTTTCTGACCTAAGAATAAAGAAGTTGACATCAGTAAGTTTTAGCCACCAATGACTGTCACTAAGAAGTTCTGGATTTACCACTAAGCAAAAGCAATGAATATGTATTGATAACTTTCAATCTATTGTGACTCAGAACAGTGATCCATACAATAAATGCTATCACGCTGGTACAAATTTTTAACCATCGACCAAGATTTTTTAAATCTCTTCCATGTCTTTTATTCTATACATTTATCATCTCCAAGTTATACTTTGAATATATTCTAAAGGTAATGCCCATAAGGAAGCCAGAGGTGTCGACTGTTTCAACATGTACATGCTGGCTGCCTAAGGGGTGGTGGGAGGTGGCTCTTAACATGTTGCTCTGGTGAACCATGCCATTTTCTCTTGGTTTTTTCAAGACAGCTCAGATGCTGTTTTCTGGGATCTATTTATTTGAAAAACTCTTTTGTGTCTTATCACACGTGAGATAGACAGAGCTACCAGGCTTTACCCTGCTGATACTACATGAGTATTCACCTTTGGAGTCTGAAAATTTTCCAGTAGAGATCCTTAAATGTAGAACTTCATTCCTTCCTGTCCTCCTTTGCTCCAGTTCTTTTATGCACAAGTGAAGGAAGAAGATAGAGAAAGAAACAACATGCCGACTTACCGTCTTAGAAGGATTTCTTTGTACTTTGATTAATACAACTGAAGATAACTAGTATGGAAAATATGAACACAGCATCCTAGTAAAAGAAAAAAGATTAATTACTAGTCTTCATTGTGATAATTCTTTTGAAATATGGGTAGGCTGGTGCCTTAGTCATGTTCTACTCATAGGCAGATGTCACAAGACAAGTAAAATTCATTATGTTCTACTATTCCTTTATTTATGTTATTGGACAGTATTTTCTAAAATTTTCAGTGTTGCTGCTGCTGCTTTTGACCCTAACACTGCCTTGTCAGATACTGACTTGTTTTTGGAATGAAGGCCTTACAGCAGAAGATTGAAAGGACATTTCTCAACTTCTAATGCTGTAGTATTTGATTTCGTAGAGCTTGAGGTCTATCCTATTCAGGAACTGAGTAACAAGTTGGGCAGTAACATCCAAATCCTGTAGCACTTAAAACTTGGAGCCACTCCGCAAGACACCATCAACATCATTTCAATGATCTCTATGGCTCCATTTAACATGAAGGGCCCTAATTTAAGCTGGGTAAAAGAACCAGCTTCTATAGTTTATGCCAGGGCAATGTCTGAAACCCATCGCACATCTCTCTTTCTGACTATTGGAATAAATTCTCAAAAGATAGCCTTCCGTTCTCATTACCAGCTAATGATGTACATTTATGATCTGTTTGAGTTTCTCCATCCAACCATGCTCTTCCTGGCTTTTGAGGAAGACATGTTTGTTCAGCCACACTGGTCATCCACTTCAGAAATGACCATCCACTCTTACTGGCTGACATGAAGCACAGAAGAAATCATTTCACGTAAAAGTATAGTCTTTACAAGGTCAACATGAAAGCACATATGCAGTTCCCAGTATAATAATCAGACATTTTGGGCAAGTTGGATAAACTTATTTTTTTTTTTAATGGTAAATTTTGACTTTCCCAGGTCCTCAAAACTTCCATTTTGAGTAAACATATATGTGTTTAGAAATAGTTTTGTAGCACTTTTGTTTTAAAAAATATTGTTATCTGTTTTAAGGGATTTTGTCAAATATAGACATTTCCCACAAAAGTTTGTTAAAAAATGCCCATGAAAGGAAAACATTTAATCAGGTAAACCTAAAAATGTATGCAAAAATTGTCCTGACATACCTAGGGTAGCTCATGGAGAAAATATTCTCAGAAACTTACTCACTCTTTTTCAAAGTAAATGATTAGGACAGTAAAGAGGTGCCAAAAAGATAAGAGTATTCAATTACTTCCAACTAAGCACTCATTTCTTAAATGTTAGGCTGGGAAGTGACTCAAATAACTGCTCAAAGGGAATGCACTGAAGTCTACAAGTTACATTTCTGATGCCATTTAGTTAAATTGAATCATTAAACACAAGAACTAAGAACCTGGTTCTCCTTTATATAGAAGTGTCTTTATGTGACTCTGGCAGTATAGATGGGCTGTAAAACAAGTGCTGCAATTAATGCCTGACTGAATGACCACTGGTACCGACTGGAACAGTGAAATGAAAACTAACCCCCAAATTTTCCTAAAGATTTTTCTAAATGAGAAATCCCATAACTGTGATCAAAATTACTAACTACTAAAGAATAGAAACAAATGCATTGATTTTTTGCTTTGATTTTTATGACTGAAGCCTTCAGAAAGGTATTGATGCTGTGCTAAAAATACACTGGAAGAGTACAAAGGGCTTCTGTGGATTTGGTTTAGGCATAGTTTTGTTTGTTTTTTGGCCAAGTCATAACAGGAAAACAAGTATTTTTCATAGAAATGCTGACATAACTTTACTAATAGCACCTTTAACAGAGGTTGTTATAATGTGTATTTACTCAGGTACAGGATTAAATAAGAGATGTGAACTCACCATAGCAACCCCTGCATCACATTGCAGATATGCTGCTTCTAAGATACGGCAAATGTTTCTGAAGAAATACACATGAATATGAGGTAAACATCTATCAATTCCAAATTGTGTTTCAAAAATACTTTGCCATACAGTATAACAAAAAGCAGCATAACTTGATGCTTTGTAAATTAATGTGTTACTGGATTGTATTTTCATTGTGTTACAATTTTTGGCTCAAAATATAAGTTTAGATAACTCCCCAGTTCACTATAGCAAAAATAGTGACAAACACACTATTGAGCTCCTCCTAAATATCCCTGTGAATCCTTACACTCCGTAGTAATCCAGGAAGCTCACCTGTCCTTTTTGGGCTACCTCCTGCTGATGTTTTGAGATCTTGCAATAATAGTAATGTTCACCATAAGATATTTAACAGAGTTTTGCGAATACAGTTAAAGTTAGAAGTAGGTTTTCTTCTAAACAGTGTTTTCCCCACTTTTAGACATTTTACTGTTTCCTGTTCACTATCCCTCTGCATCTTGAATTTTATCAGCTAATATATGTCCCTTCAATTTATCTTTATTCAGGCTAACTTTTCTTGTTTTGCATAAAAAAACTGTCTTTGAATTTACAAAGTTACTGCTTGTTTTGTTTTTTTTTTTTACTTAACTGTTTTCACTTATAACTTCAAACCACTTAGGCAGTGCCTAAGGTGAGATCCTGATGATATCCAGTGAGTTGCTATACCTCCTGAAATTAAGTTTTTGCTGCTGTATCTTTCTTATACTTTACTCAACAATTGATGTCAGAATTTACTCCTGCAAGGAGAACTAAGTTATCATATTACTTTGGGTTTTTTCTTGATACTAAGCAACCGTATTGTCTCTTCTCAGATTTCACTTGTAGAGAGGGAACATCCATTTTCTCACATTGCCTGAGATGACTGATAAAGAAGACAACAAGTATTCTGTTCTGCCACATAAAACTGTCCCCGTACATTCTTTCATCACTGTTCAAGGTTTTTTCTCTGTGGTAAAGAAATGCAAAAACCCCAAATAAATTTTGAATATTTTTGATAGCAGAGGCAGAGGTTTAGTTAAAACATCAAAGCATTTTATTAAACCCAAAAACCTCATCGTCAATCGGCATGTCTACATTTTATCAGAAGGAAATGGTTTTTTGTTCTTACAAACTAAAAAGTTTGTTCCTTGGAGATGTTTAAAAATCTGTTTAAAAATCTACTGATAAAATGCATCCCTTCATATGCAACTTATTTTTACTACAACACCGTTTCCCCATTGGTTTACTGTATTTTTTCATGGAGGGTTATTTATACTTGGCAGTAAGGGATGATGTACTGTGACTGAATGGTTGGTCCCTGGTGTTTCTGTGCACTGGGGACATGCCCTGGTCCCAGGTAACCCTGGCTATGATGGGGTTCAGGGGCTCACCTTTCCCATGAGTTGGGGTCCAAGTGCTGCTTGGTGGAGCTCCCACCCTGGCTCTGTGTTCCCTGGGATGGTGCCTTGATCCTGGTGGGAGCTCAGGCTGAGTGACCCAGGGCCTGGGAGAGGTGTTCAGCTTAGACTCCCACCAGGACTGGGGGCTTTCTTCCAGATGAGCTGTGCAAGGAGCTACATTTTATCCCTGGGTTTTTTTCCCTTGCCATGGCTACCTATTGCAAAATATGCAGCTGCTCAGGTGAGAAAGGGTTGTTCAGTCTGCACTGGTGAAACCCTGCCACAAAATGCCTGCCTGAGAAGTTGTGTGACAATTTCCACCTTTGTTATCATTCAAAACTTTCTTCAAGCTGCTTGCTGTGCTCAGTTTTGACTGCCCCTTTGTTCGTCTTAGGGATAATGTTAATTGTGACTCTGTGGTGGCAGAGATTGTCACAGGTTATTTGAGCTCTGCCTTGGCTTCTTGACATCTCTAGTCCTTTTACTTTTTTTTGTCTTGTTTGTGGTTGTTTGGTTGGTTTTTTGCCTGGCTGATTGATTCAAGATATATCCACCACAAGTTTACGAGCTCCCGAAATGAGGAATTGCTGGTTGTGGTCCTCAGATGACTGAACTGATATGGCCGAAATATGTGTATTATAAAACACTAACATTCTAGATTACTTCTCATGACCCAGGTTTACACACTTACTTCAGTTTGAGTGATGGAAGTAGCCTGGTCACCATGGCATTGAGTTTCTTATATTATCTTGAGACCCTTGTGATTAACTATCACAGGAATATAACCACACTTTTACCTGCTATTGTAAATCCAGATCACTAAACGCTTCACAAACTTTATCAAAACGAGTCAAATGTCTGCCTACATGGCTCTCCAAACAAGCATGACCAATGTATGCTGTTTTCTGAAACTAGTGACAATCAAGGGAGTGATGTGGCCAGCATCGCGTTCAGCTGCCTTTGAGATCCTGTATTCAACAGAGTTTCTATTTATAACTATTTCTATTTATTGAAAATGGCCTTTGGCAGGACCGACCAGATCTTCGTCTTTGGTCTCTCGATCCACTGGGGATCCACTGCCCTGTCTGTCTCCCACACCCTGACTTTTTTCACTGTACAAAACAACAGCCACTTAAAGAGCTGTGGAAATAGTTCATGATTTCCTGCTGTACATGTTGCTGTAGATATTCACTGGGTGAACCCATTCATTAAAAATAAAATCAAATCCTCTCCCTTCATTATCCTTCCCTCACAAGAATGTATTTCATCTTGACTTTTCCCCCACCTGCCTTACTCCTGATGGAAGCAATCTATTCCACATATTGAAACCTGATGTTAAAATTATTGTTTTATAGTGCTTAATGTTTTATTTTTCTTAAAATTGAATTTCTTAATTTTTAAAATTTTTTTAATGGGAAGAAAAATCATCAGTTTTGTAAAAATGAAATGTCAGCATTACATGGCTCGGAGAAATACCATGAATCTTTTGCTATTGCCAGCTCAGATTTCTGGACAATGTGACATTTCTTGCTGTATCTGTGTTTCTGCATAGTATTTACAATTGTAATACTTGAAAAAGAATGTTTCTTTCTCTTGTGCACTGAACATTTCTGTTTGACATCATATAGTAATTCCTCATCCATGGTGCTTGAAATAAGCGAGCATTACGGATTGATATAATATTGTGTGGCTCACTGCTGAGCGTGCACCTCACACCACCCAAGAGAATGGGACACCCTGGGTGCAGAACAGATTTAGAAAATGACGAAAATGACTAAGCCTCTCTCCCAGAGTTATTGCTACAAATGGTCTCTTTTTAACATTGAACTCCATAATCAAATCTGCCAATTCACATTTCTTCCCTTATGTATTTTTCTTTAAAATTTGTTTGGTTTTTGTTGTGTGGTGTTTGGTTTTTTTTGTTTTTTTTTTTTTTTTTTTTTTTGGCATAGGGTTTGTTTGTTTGTTTGTTTCCAGCTATTTGATTTAAGGGAACAAAGAGAACAAATAATCCTCAGGTATTTTTCGTACTGGAAAATGTCTGTGTAAGTTCTTTTATTATCCTTTTCCTTGCCACTGCAAGAATATTTCCATAGATTATCATTACAGATATATTTTACAATGAAGTAATGAGTAACACAACACAAACACATCCATTCTCTTAATTGAATGAGCTACAGCTTTTTGGCTGAAACAAACAATAATATTATTTATAACTCAAATTACATTCCACAAACGATGGTCTCATCTATAAAGAGACTATAAATGGCATGGTAGGGTTCCATATTGGCTTTTTTCTTTTTTTTTCTCCAATGACTTTCCTGTTGACCCCTCTTTTAATTTACAAATAAAACCCTGACTCTCTTGACTGCCAGCACTGAAAATCCACCCTGGGATCTGAGATCAAGCTGTGTCTTTTCTGCTTTATGCCAAAATAGACTCCGGTTCACCTCCTCGGCGCTGAGGTGGCTCTGCAGGGCTGGCAGGAATGTAAAGAAACAACAGTACTTTTGCCAGTAAAAAGATAAAGTGAACAAATTCTCTCAGAAGTAGGAAGATACCAATTTTCAAGTCAGCTTTATAGAAAACAGCTGTTTTTTGAAACAAAGATTCATAGGAGAGTTGAGCTGGGGCATCTCATTTCTTGCTGTTCCTGCGCAACCTTTTCCTCCTTGGTGTTTCCAGTTCAGCCTGTAGATCAGTCCAGCTGAGGTGTTTTGTGGCTGTGGCTGCACAGCCTTTTTCCCTGTCAGCAGTGATGGGCTCAGGTGTTTCTGCCCTCTTCGAGTTGTTTGTGCCATTGTGCTTGTGTTGATGCTGAGACTCTTGTGTGCATTGAGTAGAGGGGACTTCAGTGGAGGACCCAAGCTCATCTCTTTCGAGCCAGATCCCAACACAGCTCTGCCAACAGTTGGGCTGTCTTGGATATATGCTCACCCTTCTGCTTCTGTATTTGTGGAGTATCAGATGAAATCTAGGAAGTTGGTTTCCTAATTATTTTTTCAGTCCTGGTCAAAGGTGAATACTCAGCCGGTTTTATGCAATTAGTTATAAAACCTTCCAAAATTTTTTTGAAGTCGACCTTCCATATCGTAATTGGCAAACACACTTTCTCAGTGGAAGTCTGATGGTTATAAAATCCTTTTGGACAGAGCACGAAAACTTTGAGATGTTCAGCTTCCATTGGGAAGTGGGTGTCTCTGCGGAGGGCAGGAACCCACTTGCACTGGAACACAGGGATCAAGCCCTCTGCTGCCATGGAGCCTATCATGGGAGGGCTCAGTCCTTGCAAGGACAGGAGTTTACACAGGGCAGAGAAATATGGGCAAAGCAGAGAGGGTGCTTCAAAGCAAGGCCTGACAGCAGTCAAAAAAGGTGCCAACAGGGACTGCTCTAGTGTTTTTTCAGAAGCTGCAGTTACTTCTGCAGTCAGCCAGGAGTACTGGGGCACATGATAGGTGAGAAATACTCAGGAAAATGATAACAGGTGAGGTCAGGCAAAGACAGAGTTGTATCCAAAGGCACACGTTGAAGCCCCCTTCCTTGTCTGCAGTGGTCTAGCACTGTTGGCAGAACACAGGTTCAGCTGCTCAATCCTATAATTCACTGTGTTTTATTTCTCATTTATTAAAGAGTAGAGAGAAGATAACGATGCATAACAGACTGCTGCCCCTGGAGCTCTTTCAGGCTGTGGACCACAAAAACCCCAGATTCCAACTCTGGGAAATAATTGGCTACAGTACTGTTGGTTCTTAGGGACAAGTAAAGTTCATGGTGACCTGCTGACGTCTGGATTGTCAGCTGCCCAGTACTGTCTGCCTCTCCCAGTGGCTGTCCCCTGCCATCCCATGCTACCAGCTGTGCTGAGAGCATTGAGCTCATCATGCAGTGCTGCAGCAGCCCTTCTGGAGAGCGTGATGAGCATTGAGAAGCAAAGCTGAAAAATTATTTGTACTTTATAACAGGACAGATTTAACAGGAGAAGAAACACTGAGCCATGGGGAATGTGCACTGGCATTTACAGTTCCTTCTGCAGATATATCCTGTGTGAAATGTGATTCTCTTCATTGTTTCCTTGGGTTTGATGAAAGAGATATTTAGTGGAACTTTATTTTTTTGTCTTATATGTAATTTGGCTCACTGGATAGACACTGACACTGACTGTAGACTAAGAGAAAAGGAAGATAATTAGAAAATTAAAAAAGCTTATTAAAATAGCTTCCACTCAAACCAGGGATTTACGCAGAATTTCTTCTAGAAGAAATTGCTTTGTGCTTGGTTTGGCTGGTATGATGCATTTAAGTTTTATTTTTAATGTAATTTTTTAGGCTACTTCTGCAAATAGCTAGTTGAGTCCTAGTTTTGATAATCACAGCCATCTAAATATTCACTTTTTTCTGCCCAAGGGGTAAAAATCTACATGTGGCAGAAAATGTACGTGTTAACAGTGAGCCTCTGTAAATCTTTCCTACCAGTCACCACTGGAAAGGTAATTATTTTCCAGGAGTAAACTCGAATTCGTGAAACTGAAGACATTCACAGACATTGACTCTTTTTTCTCTTAGCTCGATACAATTTGTTTATGTATTACAGCATCTGCTGCAGATTATGTAAGACCTATTGCAAGAACTTGTGATATCTGATGAATAAAGGACAAAGTCTCAGTTTAGTTTTGAATTTTCAGGGTTTAGTGGATTCTTCTGTAACCCTGTCCCAGGTCTTACTGCTCTAGATGGTTCAATTGCAAATCATCTCTCTCTCTGATTAATGGAGAAACTCCTGTCACTGCGTGCCTTGTCAAGCTGCAACCCTGAATGTACAAATGTAATCAAAGGACATTACTTGGGAAAAAGTGCTAAAATTCACATATTAGCAGAAAAATTTATTTTTGAATTAGATGAGCTGCTAGATTGCATTATCAGAAACAACCTTGCATTTTAGGAGGTTTTTTTGTGTTTCCCACAGGCCGTCACTTAAATTAGAAGAATGATCCTCTGAATCAAAATTCTATCCTTAGCTCAATTTTTAATATTCAGAATACATGGACATCCATTTTGACATCACACGAACTAGTTAGCAATCAGAAAGCTTAATCTCATTCATTTCATTCGGATGAATATTCTCACTGGGGTTAATGAAGTTCTCATAAGAATAATATGAACATGGTTACTTAATTCTTGCCTAGATAATGTCACATCATTTGATTAAATCCCCTTTTTCCCCTTAAGGCTACTGACAAGAAAAATTAACCAAGACTCACAAATATCCAGTTATGATCCAATACAAACCACATACATTCCCAAGGAGAAAAATAAATGGAAGTTTCTTTAACAGAAGGATGCTTTTAATATGAGAGTGAAGACAGAGTAATACTGCTGGATTACCATAATTGCCTAGACCAAATTTCAAAAAGCCCCAAACCCAAATATGCAGACAAATTGCCTTCAGGAATTAATTGGATTCTGCATAAAAATATTTTGCATTTTACTTGCAAATGTACACTTATCCTGAGGACAAATGTGTTTGCTAATTTAATTAAATAATGCATGCTATTACCTACCAGAGAATATGCAGAACGATGGATTAAAGGGCACATGGACACTGATTATGGCACTTCTTGTCTTCTTAACTCTGGAACTGGCCATTGAAACACTATGCCCATCACACAGGTGAAATGCACTTTGGGAATACAGGCAATATATACTCAATTACTGCTCTTTATTCTATGGATATAAAATTGAGAGGAGATAAGTGTTTTTAATCAGTAGGAATACATATTGCATACAGAAAACTGCATCAAACAAGTGCTGATGTCTCCACACTGAAGAGCATTTTTAGCAAGGATTATACCTGAGAGCATGAATGTTTGACAGTCCCTACAAACAATCACACGGTGATGATTAGCAGTTAACAAAGACCAGGTAAAGTCCTCTAGTATACAACCAGCTCTAAGTTTTATACGTATCAAAACCCATAAAATCCTATATAGTGTTGCCTCAGTAAGAGACTGGCATGTAAAGATGCAAAATGTTAACCTGTCCCATGGACAAAGCTGGGCTATTGCTCCAGGCAGTGCAATGGGAGGGGAAGAGCTGTTCCATGTGGCTTCTGCTTGAGCTGTGCAGGCAGCTCAGTAAACATGGGGTAGGGACAACATCATTTGTTTTCACCAAATCACCAATAGCCATGTCTAGAAAAATGGATTAAGGTTATACAACCTTTGGTATTTTCTACCTCTTGATTTCTTAATTGGGTAAATATCTATTATACTTTGCTCATTTGATGAAATAGTATTTCCAGGTTTACTTTTGTGGTTATTCCTCTCTTTTGAAATAAAAAAATCAAAGAAAAATAAGTCAATAACAAGAGTTGAAGTCTTTTGGCACTTTCAAATTAGTTTATTTTTGTGAAAGCATGACTTCATTATTCTGAGTCTACATAAAACCCTACCACTTTTTTAGCTCAAACCTTCCAGGATATTTCACCTTCAGAGCCAAAATGGAGATGTTTTGAAAGAGGAAAAACTTAGGAGGTTACTGATGTGTGGTAATACAGCAAAAATAGATAAGAAACTGTCACAGTGTTCTAAGCCAATGTGTTCCAGCAGCTGCATCATCATCCCTGCGCTTGGAAAATCAGCATGCCTTTTTTTTCCAGGAGTCTCTGAGCTCCCTCCTTTCCTTCCTCAGTCCTTCCTTTCAGCCCACTTGTGTTTTACCCTGCAAAAATGTATGTTAGCCACAGGACAAATGAGAGAGTAGCATGACTTGGCAGGAAGAGAGATGGGTATCTAGAACAAAAATTAAAAATGTGCAATAAGAAAATAGTGGAGCAGATTGTGGAAGACAGACAGGCTGCTTGTAAGTACAGGCCGATACTGGGATGAGACTAAACCAGAGTATTTAATGTATGCCTGTAGTAATTATCAATATTAATATCACTATATAATCGCTGTTAAAAGCACAAAAGTAAGAGAATAAAAATAGATAGCATTCACACAAACCATTATGATAATTTAAATCCTTATTATCAGTGTTTACTTATGTCTTAGGGTAGAATAATGAACCTTTAATTGCAGGCAAGCAGTTTTATGTCAGAAAAAATCAGAACTTGGGCACAGTGATAGCATTTATCCAACAATGCCCTTGACTTTGGAACGCATTCAGCATTCTCTATATTAAGTTTTAATGCAAAACATCTGAAGCACACTGTTAATAAAGCTGTTACGTACAACTCATATAGAATGAAATGTTCCCCATTCTCTTCCCCTTTTTTCTCCTTTCAACTCACACAGGCCTTATTATTACAGAACAGCTTCACTTTTTTGATCTCCAAACTAAGGGAAAAATGGAGCCAAACAAAATAAAACACACATGCAACAAGCACAGTTGATTTCTGAGGCTGGAAGGGTGAAATGCAGAATGACTTCTTGTTCCAGGAATGTTATGTTAAGCACGGAGAAATATTGTTTTCTAAAGGAACTACACATATTAAATGGTCTTGAACGGTATCATATCAAAAGACTGATGGCTATATTTTAAAAGCAGGAGATTTTAATATTAGTCTAGAATAGAGTAAGAAGTATCTGTGTTAATTTTTTCTAGTTTCTGTGTGTATTAAACAAAATATGACCTTTCCTGAACTTGAGATTCATTAAGAAGTAATTTAAAATGTTATTAAACGTGCTAATAGGATAGAACACCCCCCCCCCCTTTGGTACAACCCCCAAACCCGTGTTTTCCCCGGAC
>VZTE01003158.1:1000501-1036352 GCA_013397775.1 Eulacestoma nigropectus
CTTGTGTCAACACTCAGACTCCTGATTGTCTCAGGCAGCCTTAGCCAAAGGTCCATAGCCAGCAAACTCCCCTTCACACACCACCAGAGGCCTGACTCAAGCACCTAATGTGGTCTGGGCTGCAGCCTGAGGTGTTTTCTTACCATTTAAAGGCAGGTTTTTTGGCAATTGCAATGCAGTGGTGTGTTCATGGGAGATGTGCTAGCCACTGAGCAATGTGTTGCTGGGTGGATCCTGGTACAGGGAGCAAGGTTTACTGCAGCTAAGTTAAAATCTCTACCATGATTACTGATATTTACCTGAGTTAGAAGATGGGAAACCATAGGATAAATAACAAGGTTATTGATGTTACAAAATGAAGGGAGGAGAATTATAGTGACATTCCAAAAAATACCAATCTGAAGAGAATGAAGCAGTTCTTTCTGTACGAGCATGGAAAATAAATAAGAGGAATATTGACAATGTTATCTAAAAAAATTTCTGATGGCTAATATTTTAAAATTTCCAGAACCCCAAACTCAGCCACCAGCCCCCCGTCCCAACATCCTAAAATCTATGCAGACTTTGCAAATAAATTGCAAAGATCCTGGCAAGAATTTAGTACCAAAGACAGGAACAAGATCTGTCTACTTTTCTCATCTGCCTCGGCTACTTATCTTGCCATCTACAATGTCTTATTGTGTACATACATACATATATATATATACACACACAAGTGTTATTCTAAACAGTCAAATGCCAATAGTAGTATCACCATAGTTAATGTTTTAGCTTTTAGTAAGCTAATTTTATTAGCTGTAATTTAAACAGAGTATTGCAAAATCTCAGCAAGAACTAAATTTGAATTTGGATATATTTAGCAATAATGCAGTTCTAAATATTTCAAGTTAGAAGCATTTATTCATAAAGTAAAATGGAGTCTACTCAGGATTTCATGGTTAAAAGTGAAATCATTTTTCTGGCTTTGCATTTAATTGGACTAATTAGTGGCTGTATGCAGCGCAGTTGTTCTATTTCCTAGGAAAGGACTCAGTGTACCATATTTTACATGAACTATATTATCTGGTATATGTTTTATACTAAATTCTGGGGAAAAATTTACAAGATGAAGAGAGAATCTTATTTTACACAACCTGTTTCACAAGCCTCTCTGAAACTAAGATGTTTAAATGAGCAGAAAAATCTTGCTTGTTTTGCTCATGAAACTTTTATACAATCCATTTTTGGCTGATATTTCTTGAGTTTATGTAGCCTTATATTCCTGATCTCTCGTTAAAGATTATTTTATAAATTAAACTGAAATACACACATCAACATACACACAAAAGTTCTCTTAACAGAGTTCTAAGGCTGTGAGTTCAAGCACTCAAGGTATGTAGAAGTGAAAGAATCAAGAATGCCAGTGGATTCTTAGGTCATGTCCCTTTTATAAATATGCATAATATTTGATGATGTTCCTCTATTCTCTGTTGCTATTCCCATTAAGAATTTTTCCAGAAGTTTTTGTTTGGCCGGCTATGGAAGGTAGTTCCTCCAGCTCAACAAGATCACTGCTAAAGTTCTAGGTTTTATTTCAGAACTTGAAGAGATTTATCGGCTCGTATTTTTTCTTAATATTGATCATTCTTTAGCAGTTGAAATGCGGAAGTTATGTATAGGCATATAAGGTGTTTGTCTTAACTTGTTATCTGCCATGAAAAAACTAGCCCAAATAAAACTGGACAAAGTTATAAGGAACTTACATGACAGGTCAGTAATGGGAAGTATTGGACAGTCTAATCTTAGTGCAGGCTGGGACTGATTAGTTCTGCCTGAGCTACAATCCATAAGAAAGATAAAAAAATAAAGAACATAAATTCATTATTGGTTTGGTAGGCTTTTCTTTATTTTTATTTTTTTTCAGAACACAATTTTCAATACCCTGGAAGGTCCATTTTCTTTCTTGTCATAGACATCTCTGGAAATCCGAAACAAAGGGTAAAGCACAGGAGAAGAAAAGATTTGATATAGACACCTGAGTGGCATTTTAGCTATTTTCACTTCTCTGAAGTAGCCTATTGCTCTTAAGGAGGTTATAACCCTTTCTGAGCCCACAGACAAATCAATTTAAATCCAGCATGGTTAGAATATGCTGTATATGAGATGGGCTGAAGCTAATCATGGATTGAGGTCCAGTTTGAGCCTAGAAGTACCCAGAAAATTGCAATATTTATTTAGAAAATTTCAAAAGAAAAATATTACAACTTTTTATTTTCAATAATTACATGGTTTCAAAATTGACCACAGTGTTACGGCAGTGTCAAGGAAGGGTTAAATAAGATCAGAATGAAATGATAGATCAAACAAGTCAAACATTCTGTCTGACTAAATTGCCACAGACTGCACCATGTGATTATGCAGAAAGCACTAAAATACTGGAGTCTCCATCTACAATGTAGGGTAAAAAGGGATTTATCTAGTGATAATTTAAAACTGTTCCTCGTTATGATTTCTCTGAGTTGAGACTAGTACAATATTTTATTGCAATCATCTGCCTTGGTTTGCTAGAGAACAAAATGCCACCAGATTCAGAAGAAAAGCTGATGACCTCATGAACTTGAGTACCTGCCCTACCTTGTGGCTATCATTAACTCATAGTTGTTGACCAAAGGGATCATAAAACTTTTGTTGCAATTAATAACTGATAGCAAATTTTAAAATCCGGAGACATATCTGTTAAATTAATCAGCAACTGTTACCATGTTTATTCAGGCTTCATTTGTTTTGAAATATGAGATGACATATTTTACTTGTCACTGTGGAGATATTTATATCCTGAGTGGGAAGAAAATAAAATACTTAAAACATAGTTAAATCGTAATTATTACTAATTATTGAATAAAAGAAACCTTCTGGATTTTGAAGCTGAAAAAGCCAAACTCTGACAGTGAGTTTGAAAAGAAAAAATAATGATTCATTTTATATGTGGAATTCAGATTTTAGTTTTCAGTTCAAAAATATCTGGGAAAGCTTGTAAACATATACATGATTAATACTTTCTTGGATCATGAGCATGGGACAGTACAAATAACATCTACTTGGAAAATAGAGTAAAGTAGTATTAAGTATATACACTAAAAATAAAGGAAATTACAAGCTGACATCAAAGGAACTAAGGATATTTCAAGGAAGCTGCAACTTCCAGTATAGTAAAGCATTACATTATAAGTTGCATAAGAAAAGGAAATTATGTAAAACCTGAGTCTACAAGTGCAAAATTTTACCCAAAGTATATTGATTTCTTTGTGGATCTATTCAAACGTTCTTTTGTTTGCGATGTATTTGGTGAAATTAGTTTATTTGCAGTTTATAAATATTCTATAACTTACTATGTTTCTTGTTTAAAAATTATTTTGTCACCATCGATTTCTGATTTTATTAGTGACTACTTGAAAAACTGCATTTTGATGACATTTAAAATTGCAGAAAAGTAGATCAATTGAAATAACTTCAAAGAGATTTCACCCAGGTATAACCAGGTATAATTTTATACCCAGGTATAATTTCTCATGCTGATTAAAGCATTGAAACTTAAAAAGTGTTTCCAGATAAAACAATTCATTTTGTTTCATTAAAAATAAAATTATTTTTGTTCTTTAACATAAAAGGTGTCCAAAAATTTCCACATATAGCTGTTGTTTGAATAAATCACAGGCTCATAGAATTGCAGAATCATAGAATCATAGTGTTTTGGGTTGGAAGGGACCTTTAGAGGACCTTAAATTTTAGCCACCTGATCTTGTTGCAGAAGGAAATAACGCTGGGTGGGAAAATGCAAGCTATCAATTTCACAGTAGATAAGATAGCATAGACAGCATTTCAAGACACAATATTTTTATGTGCCAGAAAAATACAAATATGAAGGTCTCATGGCAAGCAAGATGGAGAGCTGGTAACCCAGTTCCTGAGGGGATGAATAGCTGTGACTTAGCTGCAGCAAATTGTTAGTACATGTTGTAAACCTATTTATTTCAAAATTATGTAAAAGAGAAATTTACATATTTTGGTACCTGAATAATGGATGAATACTTTCAAGTTTTGAAGTGCCAGGTTTGAGGGTTTGAAACCTTTTCTGCTGAGGAAATTTGTTGTTCTTTTAAAATTTCTAAATAAATTGTCAAATTCTGTTTTTCTTTTAAATTTCTGCATATGTTCATTAGTATATATGTGGATGAGCATCAGTTTTCTTTTCTTTTATCCCTTAGACTACTGTGCCTTGATATAAGGTATGTAGGTATCAGGAGGACCACACAAAGAGGAGTAAGGAGCTTCAGCAAATGGAGATACATATTGCCACTGAGGGGTTATGCATTTTCTTGCATTGAAGTACTTGAAATTCCTTAACAGCTCAGTCCTGCTTTGCAATCAGTAAAGATGAAAGATAGCAAAGATTGCAAGATAGAAAGACAAATATTATTTTAGTCATCTGTTAAACTCTATCATTCATCCTTAATTTCCATTCAGTTCAAGGTTAATCTAAGTTTCTTGATGTGTCAAGGAACAAAACAGGGCTGACTTGTTTCTTAGAAGAATTGAGGGCCTTAAAGAATAACATAGAAAAGCAAACGCCCAGAAATTCTTTCATTCAAATTCTACTTCCGTGAATCCTCTCTCTCTCTCTCTGTATGTGTGATATGTATATGAGCGGAGAAAGCAAGTGAAAATGCCCATTATTACTTTAGTAGACTGCCATCTACTCATGCAATTTGGCAGTATCTTAGAGTCATGAAGTAAAAAGTGTAAAATATGTTTTTAAAAATTCAGGTTCCATCTCTTTTTAAATTAAAACAGCTATTTCAAATTTTCCATTTGTATTCCTCAGAAAGAGACTTGTTTTTTGCTGAAGCTGTGTCTCATTCTTTAGCTACTTAAATCTTTGGTGGCTCAAACATATTTTTAAACTTGCAGAATTTGCAGTGGAGAAGATAATAATTCAGTAAGTATGTTTAATCCTCCTTTGTTTGTTTAAAGGATACATTTTTCAAATTTCTGTGTTATGAAGTCAATAACTTTTTGTTGTCAGAGCAATATATGAGTGGATGTCTAAATTGTCTTTTTCAGGCAGTTCTCCCCTTGCTCTGCTCGTGCCATGAGTCCAGCAGGAGCTGTGTGGCACAAGCTAATAGACTGTCAAGCTTGACCATGAATTGCACCCACACAAATTGCAGCTTTCATTTTGTTCAAAATACATGAAAAGCAAGCTGAGGCCTGCCTCCAGAAGACCTTGGAAATATAGCTGAGCGTATTATCTTGAGTTTATCTGTGTGTTAAGTAACTAACTGAACAAATAGTACAGTATTGTGTTGCCACTTACAGACAGTTTTGAAATACTGTAGTCTCTACATAGATGCTGAGGGGGAAGGAGTTAGGCCTAGATTACCCTGAAAGATACCTGCTTTTGCCTTGAAGTCTGCTTAGAAATGTTTGAATTTAATGACAATTTTTGAAAAACCTCAGCTATCCGTAAGTTTGTGGAAGAAATCAAGTGTAGAGGATTTCTGTGTCATCATATTTGGCTTTTAAGTACGATGGGATGAACATTGAGAGCTTCTCTTTTTCTTGGTCTGTCACTTGTCTTGTTGAGTGGAACCATAGTGCTGGATAGACTCAAAGGCTTCCCAGAAAACAGAGTGGAGAGCAAGGATGCACAGGAGAACATCCTTGCTGTGGAGGACAGAGAACCTACCTTGACTCAAGCTTCCCTTCCCGTGACTTGTTTTTTTATTTTAACTGATTATGGTTTAATGCAGAATGCAGAAATGGTGCTGAAACTTAGAACAGGAATTCAAAGTCTGCTCCCATCATAATTAACTGCTGAACTACACAATCATGTGTCCTTTTGGTACCTTGTTTGCTATGGTAAATCGCAGGTTTAGAGACAGGCATCAGCTCCTCACATGTCTCTAATGATTAGCTAAATATCACCTTGCCCCTGCGTCAAGCAGTCCTGTATCACCCAGATACTGAAACATGCATCTATCTTACGCACACATTTAAGAGGATAATTTAACATAATTTTGCAAACAAACGCTAGACCAAGAAAAGCTCTTTAATCTTGGGAGGTCAGGTAGAAAATTAATTTCAGACGTGCCTGGTTTATTCCACAGTGGCTTGTTTCCTTGATCTAGGAAGACATTGAACATGGACTTCTGTGCCTTCTCATATGCAGTCTCATCCAGCTTTCTTATGCAGGAACAGTTATACTTCCAGAGGCACAAAATAGACATGTAGTGAAACCAGTTTGTTTAATGAAAACCTTTTGGGTAACCCATGTTAAAAGTGAGTTTGGTGTAAATAGCGTAAGTCGACCTGGATGTCCAGTGTTCCTACCATGTTTTTATACTAAAACCATTCCAACACTTCCTAGTTTAAACTATCATATAATATTCAGCACTCGGTATTTTTCCTCCAAAATGTTGTTGTACTACTCCAACAGTGAGGCAAAAGGTGTTAGTTTAAACAGCTCAAAGGCAGCCATAGAGAGGACAGGTTCATATTCAGGAGCAGCTACCTCAGTGAGGAGGCAGCTGCTTGCTGCAGAAGGCAGCTCCCCGTCCACATTGCCCAGCACAGCTCTGGGCTCTGCCTCACTGGGAGGGCATGTCTTGGCTCTCTGTAGGTGCAATTGGTGATCCTACTCTTGCCTGTAATTCCTGCAAGATGTGTCTTTTAAGGACCAAGGTGTTTTGAAACACTTCTTTAACACCAGTGATATTATCAGAGATGATAGATTCCCTTTTCTTTTTAGACATGTTTACAAGCCATTTTTTAAAAATACTGAAAACATTGGATTGCTAAGACAATTAGAAAATAAGCTATTTTTTTAGATAAAGGAAATATCATATGCAACCAGCAGGGAAGATGGAAGGAAACTTGGACCCTGATGTAAATTTTGAAGTTAAGAAACAGAGTTGCTAGGTGGAGATTCAGTTTCTCCCTTTTAGGGTTCAGCTACAATAGAAGGATAACATTTTACAAAATAGGAGGATCTCATCTGTGTTATGACAGCCCCACAGGCATCACTTCCTCTGCCCAAATGTGGGGAAGAGGTGGAAGCTCTTAAGTGGAATAGAAGCTTTTGTAAAGGGTGGGCAGGTGCTGCTGGTGAACAAAATGAAGATGGAGGATGACAGTCAGAGATGTTGCAAAACAATGGAAAAGGAGTCAGGAATTTCACATTAGAAATAGTGTTCATTTAGCACAAAGACAGCTTTGCATCTGACCATGATGCACTCTGCATGTTTGATGCAGAAATAGACATGTTTACATCGCTTAATTGGAAAAAGGTTTTGGCACATATTTGTCATGCAAACTGCAGGTCTTGAAAACCTTTGGAATTTGGTACAACTCTAACAAATTTTCCCACACATTTAAGTAGTCTGTTTTAAAGGCAAAACCAATCCTGATATTCCTTTGCCACTGGCTTTAATACATGGCCGTGTTGGAGAGGCCATGCACATGCCATGTAGAGAAACTGCTAGGGCCTGGCAAAAGCAGATTGGCATAGAGAAGTGTGATCTGGCAAAGAGCAGATCTTTTGCTAATGAATCAGCACGAGCAGTTCGGTTTGGACAGAAACAAATTATAAAATGCCAGCTCAGCAGGAGCACTTCCTCGAATACATCAAAGCTGTTCCTTTCTACATGGCACAGCTGCGTTCTTTCCAAGAATTTCTAGGCCAGTATTCTTGCTTTTCAGAGTTTTTAATAGCATACAACCCCCACCCTGCCCTGAATGTCCACAAATGAATAAAAACGGATGTAAAAATTCGAAGCATCAAAATGTTAAAATCATCAATCATGCAAAGCATGAGCATAGCTGGTTACAGTCCCCCCTTGCTTATGTGATGATTATATTTAAAATAAAAATGTGGCTTTTTTTGGAAGTAGGTACATTGAACATTCTTGTTTTCTTTATCTGGATATTTAACTTTTTTAAAAATAATTTTTAATTTCCTCTACAACTAAGAACTAAAGTACTACTTATATTATTGGCATAGAACTAGATTTCAGCTGCATCAGTAACTGTGGGATGGTTTTGCCTCTTTCAGCAGATTGTGATAGAACAATCTGCTGCAAGTTATATCAGAAGATAGAAGTAATATCAGAAGTAACACAATAGCTGGGTTATCTTACAGCATTTCTGAGGCTATGGACAAATTCTGTAAAAAACCAGGAAAATAGCCGATCAATGTGTTACTAATTTTAATAGGGTGGCTATCCCAAGGCAGGGGAGCCGCAGTGAGTAGAAACCTGTGAGTCCATCTCCACCTTTGTGAGGGACAGCCACAGCACACACTCAGGGACATGGGTCACTAAGCATGTGCACCAGCCCCACAGCCTCAGCTGGGTGCTGGGCAGGAGCAGGGAAGTGCTCTCAGCCACAGGGTATTCCCAGCTGGGGCAGTAGGTAGCAGAGATCTGGAGGTAATGCTGCTCCCATAGGTCTTCCCAGTTTGTTTCATACTGTTAAGATAAATGGTGGCATTGGCTACCTGTCATGAAAAAGGCAAGGATATTGTGCTGTGATGAAAATATCAGGCTTATGGGAAGGGCTTACATGCTGCTTGTGTTGGTGCAGAAGGAGGAGATGACAGAGATGACCAGCAGTTCTGGCCAAGCCAGGCTGGGTTTCCATCTACATTTCTCAACAGTTTTGTCCCTATGTTTTAACTTCAGCAGAATTTAGGTGTACTGGATTAGACTCGGGCATTGTATGGGTTAGTGATCTTTTGCAAAGTATAGTATTTTTTATAATAACCAGAAGCATGCATTTGTAAGAAGTAGGATGGGAAACTTGTACATGTCAACAACTGGGGTGAGGTGGATACACCTGATAAGGTAAGCAGTGTACCATGGTTTTCTGGTTTTGATGTTGATGTGTAACAGTACAAGGAAAATGGTCCCACCAGAGACAGGGGAGGGGGATGCCATATTCAGGACCCCTGTGGAGAGCTCAGTGAAAAAGGAGAAGCTCCTTTGGCATGTTTCAGGAGTATTCAAGCATCCAAGGCTGCAGCTATTGCTGTAGACTGCCTCTGAGATCTGCTGCCGGAGCACCACCTGTGGCTTTGGATCGAATATTACAGAGGACACATCACTCCTGTGTGAAAGAGGAATCTTCTCTTGGGAACAACCCGGCTCTTGCTGTTTCTGGGTAAGCAAAGCAAGCCATTTGATGTGAATGACTTGTCCTGATGTCACAGCTGGATCTGCTGAGACCATCTCTTTCTGTGCCAGAAAGAACCAAAATATGGCCTGGGATATGTCCTAGAATATATATGAATATATGGAGCAAAACAGAATAGCAGGATGGAAACTGTGAGAAAGAGTTCTGTGAGGTACTGAGAAGAGGACGCACAAGGAGAGGAATTTTTTTTTTAAAGGTATACCATAAAATATGCAGCAGTTGGGCAGAGGTGCAGCTTCAAAGCAAAACTGAATTAGAGGCATTAAAGAACAGAAAATTCAGCAGGAAATGAAGTAAATACTAAGCACATAGAAATGCACAAGGTAGAAAGTACATTGAAAACACCCTCTTCCTGGGTATGCCCATGATTTTCGACCGGACTAATTCAGCACTTACATCTTTTTTGAGAGCATTTAGGGTCCAAAAATGAAGAGACCCTCCATGAAGTAACTTCTCAAACTTACCTTGCTTGACAAAACCAAGCTTCCTTCAAATTCAGCTAAGTCCGAGTATTGATGGAGATGGTTGTTGGTTTTTTGCTATAATGACTTTGCAAGAAGTGAGAAGTTCAAGTTCAGATCCCTACTTAGCCAGGTCTCTGTTGAGCTGGTCTCTATTGAGCAGGTCTCTCTTTGTGGTCAGTTCAAATCTCAATCCCTCGCTGCCCAAAGGCTCTTCTGAAGTTTGGGTATAAATCATAGCAAAAGGAGTGTAAGGCAGGGAGGGTCTTGCAGCAAAGGTTGCTTTTTCATGAGTCCAGGAGGAGAGGAATTAGAGGGTCACAAGGGACCTGGAGGCTGTATCCCAAGTGTTTGACTTGGAATCATTGCAAAATCACTGTTTAGAGCTGGAGCTGTAACATTCACACCCTCATTTTCTTAAAATAGGCATTTAGAGTAAATCTGATTTCAGTCCTTCAATGCATTAATTCTCCAAATACAAAGATGGGGACAATAATAGCTGCCTTCTCAGGGCCAGTATGTGCAACTAAATTCTTGAACATGTATGAGGCTCTCAGATACTATTCTGAATTTTTCCCTATGGTCAGCTGGGATTAAAAGAGTAAATCTCTCTTTAAATAAGTCTTTGAATCAGTGGGCAGCTAGTAAGAAAAAGACAAAATATTAAAGAACCGCTTATGGTTTTGCAGCAATCTGTTATTAAAACAAAATAGAAGTGATAATATTGTGACAAAGAGTGTGAAATTATAAAAGTCTTTACTAGATAGAACACACAATTCTTTTTAGCACTTTATCTCTCTGAATGGATGAATGAGCTAAACTCTGCTTTTCTGAGAGGACTGCTTAAAGAATCCTCTGCTAGAATATGTTCCACTGTTGATAATTGAAACCAGTCAAATGTCCTGAAAATCCAAAAATGTCTGTGTTCTTATCCAAAAAGGGTGGTTGGCACAATCCTGTCAATCTGATAAACTCCTTTGGGTACTGGAATCGTCTGCCCAGGGAGGTGGTGGAGTCACTGTCCCTGGAGGTGTTTAAAAAAAGACTGGACGTGGCACTCAGTGCCATGGTTTAGTTGATAAGGTGGTGTTAAGTCATAGGTTAGATTTGATGATCTCGAAAATCTTTTTCAACCTAGTTAATTCTGTGATTCTGTGATGTAAAGTGATAAGCAAGAAATTGTGGTATCCCTGCAAGTAGATGGAGGTTGCATCTTTTTCTGTACAAAGTCATGCCTTTGTGTGACTACACATGCCTGCATTCTCATATTCACTCACTCTGCCCACTGGCATTTAGTTATGTGACACATAAATAATTTAATCTGCTTCATACTGGAGTGGTCACATAAGAGGTAATACTTAAGGACATAGAAGGTCTTGTGACAGATGGGATCACAGATAAGGAGTAAAAGCACACAAAGGAGCTACTGAATGGTCAGAAGTTCCTTTAAAGAAAATGTATGATAGCATTCCTGAGAGAACCACCTACCTCCAATTCACTCAGCATTTCATGAATAGCCTTGTTTATAGAAGTGCTTGAAAAAATTTAACCAGTCTCACTTGTTTGCACACAAATTACATCTCTAACTTCATAAAATCTCTGCTTTTTGAAAGCTCCCTTTAGCACCCAGTACACTTCTGCATATCAATAATTACTTTTTAGTAGCCCAGAACAATTACAGGAAGCAAGCAGTGAACTGAAGAAGTTTGCATTCATTATGTTAGGTGATTCTCTTGTTCCATTCCACCAGGATGAAGTTTTTGGCATATTTATGTTAATTTATATTCGTTCACTGGGAACTGTCAGCAACATCTGATAGACTTTGGGGTCTCTTCATCTGAAGGTCCCTCTGGGCATTCGTGGCCCAGAAACATCTGATCTCTCCTCCCTGGGAGGATTCAGAGGAAGGGACATCAGGAGGAAGTGCTCTGCAGGATCTAGCTTCTGGCTGCTTCTTGCTCTCAGGAGCAATGACCAGAGGGACCAAAATTACTTGGAACACAAAGCCAACACTACTTAGATAATAAGCAACCCTTCCCCTTTTAAAATGCACCCGTTCTTCCTCTCAAATCACAGATAATGCAGTTTATTTGTTCCCCCAGTGCGTGAATGTGGTACATTTCTGATGAGAATGGTCTGGCTGAGGCCTTGTCCAGATGGGATAGAAAAGATACTGATGGATGGGGAAAAGATATGCTGTGAGACAGAACCTTCTACATACCATGCATTTGTATTGTTGTCCTCTATGTCTCCCAGATTCCTAGACATTCTTCAGTGGCTAAAATCCTCTTTGCACTTG
The DNA here is from genome assembly GCA_013397775.1 of Eulacestoma nigropectus. Taxonomy (NCBI): domain Eukaryota; kingdom Metazoa; phylum Chordata; class Aves; order Passeriformes; genus Eulacestoma; species Eulacestoma nigropectus. The sequence continues at coordinate 1,012,490 of VZTE01003158.1, forward strand.
CCTATTAGTATTTACAGAAGTTTCTGACATAAAGCTCACCTTTGTGTATGTGTAGTCAGGTTGTTGTATTGTGTTCGGTTTGGAGCTAACCTTGCCTGCCACTGAGGTAAGTGAAAGGCCACCCATCAGCTCTTCAATGTTTCTTCTGGCTGGCAGGGAGTTCAAAGAGTAGAGAATTTTAACTACTTATGCATCCAACATACTTTAATTCTTATTCTGTCATTGCTGGAGAGGTAATACAGAACAGCTGAAGTTTTTGTTAATACTTTTTGTATCAAAAGTCTAGATGTGGGACATTTATGGTAGACAGTGTGTGATTTAACTTTACTTGTGGAGCTGCTGGAATTTCTTTATCTTCACAATGTAACAGACCTCATACTATCCCTTGGGGTAATGTGTAAGAGCATCTATTGTGCATAAAGAAAGTGCTGAAATTAGTAGAAAATTCAGTCTTCTCTGCTGTGGTTTGGAAAAGAGCCAGTCACCTCTTGCGAGGAGAGAAGACACCTTGAGGAGAGCAGTTCACAGGTGAAGGTAGGAGAGGATTGTAATCATCCACTGGAGTATCCTGCAAAGAAAAGATGAAGCAACTAATGTCAAAGGAGAATTTCTTTGTTATTAAAGAAATGGAGATAAAAGCATTGTTAATTCACAGAAGAAATAATTTAATTTTCTATTTTTTCTCTGAATTCATGAAAAGCCTGCAGCCCTTCTCAGGTATCACAGTTTCTCTGATTTTGCATGAAAAATGAAGCTTCTAGCCTGACAGAGCATCAACTAGTGGCAGCGTAGGAGCTCAGCAGTAGTTCTGTTCTTTTCCCCTCTTCTGACAACTGCCTTCCATTTTGTTTGGCTTGTTTTTTCCACTTTCTCCCTCAACAATTTTTCCACCACTTAATTCTAATTTGACATATCTGTGCTGACAGAGAAGTTAAGATTGATGCCGTCTTATGTTCTTCTGGTCAGAGAAGATGAATCAAACTAAATTGTTTTACTAGTTAATAAAAACAGCCTTCTCTCTCTCTTTTCTTTTTTTTTTTCTTTCTTTTTTTTTTTTTTTTTTTAATAAAAGAGCAAAGAAGTTCAGGGAGCAAAGGATGACAGGAAAAGGCAGTTGGATGTAATGTGGTGGTGGTTGCTGAAAAATAAAGGTAGCTATGGGCAACTTGCCAGTTTCTTCAGACTGAGACTTAGCTCTTAGCTCAGGAGGAGCTATCTGAGTTTTTTAAGTTCATAATGTAAACAGCTGTCAATTTGCTTTTGTAACCAGAACTAATACGATTTTAAATAACCAAGCTATTTTTACTTTTATAATTGATCCTGGATATATTTCTTGTCCTCTTCTGTCCAATGTCATTTGAGGAACATGTGATCCTTTGAGACCAAGCTATAGTTGTAGATAGTAAATCCATTAAGCCTGTCATTTTTTGGTTTTGATGGAACATGCTTCAGAAGGCTAGGAAAAAAGCCACAACAGAATAAACCCATGTATTTCTAAGCATTGATATAAAAATTGCTACTATTTTTGACTAGTATTTTTCCCTATTTTTGAAAGATTCTTGTTAGGAGCAGCCTTATGAGGGATGATTTACTGCAGACATCAGATTGCTGCAGGATTTGACAGATCTCACCACAGATATCGGAAAGAGCAGTCCTGGGCTGGCTCTATCACAGGTATTGCATAGATTCTTGTATCTCTAGTGGTCAAAACCCTGAAGAATTCACTGTGCGTCATGCTGGCAGGAAATACCCATGCAATCTCTAACACATTTTAAATGCTCTTTTTTCATCTTTTTCAAGAGGTGAAAGCGTTTCCAGGCATTGGGAGGCAGTGTGTTAGTGTATGCTACATGTCCCCCAGAAGAAATCCATCATGCATTGACCTCAAAGTGATGGTGACTAGATAGGGAGGATTCTGTTCTTCTATTCCCACATCTTCGTGTAGTTCAGCATGCAGGTGTGCATGGTTTGCGTGTACTTGCACTGCTAGATTATGCTTTATTTCCAGGAAAATCACCAGTGGTTTGTAGGTCTTGTTTCAGAGATAGGGAGTCTCCTACATCTGGCCGCAGAAGCTGTGTTCTTCCACCCATTTTACTCACTTGTCCCATTCTGTTCTACCCCAAAGCAAGGCTGAACTACAGCCCCCACGTGCCAACTGCACCAAGAGGCTTCTGATTCTCTGTCCTTCACCTTCAGGCCTACTTCTTGCTAATTAGGTGTCTCTTGAACCTTTGTGTTTGCCCTTTAACAAACTATTTCCTCTAAAGCCAGTTTAAAAAAAATAATTCTCTTTTTAGAGAAGTGTATGGAATTAGTGGTCTTTTAGGGCACAATTGAAGCAAAAAACCTATCCATAGACACATGCTCCCTTGCTAGCTAGAGTACTTCAGAGTACTCATGTAGAAGTGACACATATAATTTATTAGGGTTCTTTAAATATAAATATATTTGTGTTTCCAAGCAGAAGTTTAGATGAGTTGCTTCACATTCTAATCATATGCATTTTGAGGACAGTAAAGTGGAGTCTGATTAAATTCCATGCATATTCTGTGATTCTGTGATTTCAAGTTCTGGATGAGTGCTGACATCTGCTGTTTATTCTTGCTATATACATGTAACACGGGATGGGGAATTGCTGCCTGTGTGCTTTTTGCTGACTCAGTTTCATGTTTTATTGCTTACAAGGTAACATAGATAGAAATCAAAAAGTACAGAAGAACCTCCATGGGTCAATAACTATCCATACAGAATTTTGAGACATGAAATAAGGACCAGACAACAAAGATGAAACTGAATTTTTATCCTTTTAAATTTCCAACAATGCTTCTAACTGGGGAAAAGACTCAAGATAGGTAGCCTAAGGAATGAAGCTGTCTATGTACAGGGTGGATATTTAGCCTGGAAATTCCTTAGTGCAGGGATCCCTTTTCTGTTATAGTTTCTGTTACCACTTTTCTGTTGCTCTTTCTGCAGGAGCTCCTAAAACATTGGGGTCCTAATCCACAGCTGGTATAACTGGCTGCTACTGCAGGGGGAAGGGGCTATGACAGGCAGTGCAAGAACCCCATGTCCTCATTCTGTTTGTCTGCTCTGAAGTCAGATCCAGCAGCACCAGTTGGAGGAGCTGCAGCCTGGCCACAAGCATGGCTATCACTCTAAGACACCTGGGCAGGTGTCACCACTCAGTGTCATTGGGACTTGAAAGAAAGAACTGCTGGGAGACACCAGCTGCTTTCATATATTATTATGTTATATGACTGCCATAGCCATTAGTCATCGCTGGGCTGGGCTGGATCAACAGTACTTTATGTGCTTTGAATTTCCTGAGAGCCTTAACTCTTCCTGCTCCTGCCAGTCACCCTCCCTTCTAACCTCATCCAAAACAACTGTGGGGGAAAAAACAGGTTTAGAGATTCGTAAAGAGATTTTTCTCATTATAAAAGGCATCAGGGTGAATATAAGGATGGGAGGATTGGTGGAAATCCCAGGTTTATCACATTACTGCTACAAAAAAACACTTTATGTTTCTGCTCTCCAGTGAAAGAAAATCCTTCACTTAAACAAGAAGACCCCAAGTACTGCTCCAAATACAGCCATGGTAGCTGTCAATTGCATTCCCTTTACAAGGCATTGGAATTAAGTACACGAATATTCGCAGTTTTAGGATTTGTTCACTGTGATTTTTATCTGTGTTGTGGTATTTCAGTCTGTTATAGTTTCCCTTTTCCAAGCATTTTTTTTTCTTCTAAAATGTCTCATTCCCTGGCCCACAAACCCAGGATCCGAGCTTTTCAGAGATGTGCAGTTAAACTGGGAGACCTGGCAAAAGAGTGCTTCCCAAAGGGTAATGCTAACTAATAATGTCATTGCTGAGGGTAAGGTTTCTGGAGTCTCTGGTGTTGATCCTATTAATGGTTTTAAAATAAAAGAGAATAGATTTGTATTAGATATAAGGAACGACTTTGCAATGAGGATGGTGAGACACTGGAACTGGTTGCCTAGAAATCCTGTGGATACCCTATTCCTGGAAGTGTTCAAAATAAGGCCAGATGGACCTTTCAGAAACCTGGTCTAGTGGAAGGTGTCTCTGCCCATGGCAGGGTTTTGAACTAGATTGGACTAGATGATATTCAAAGGTCCCTTGCAACCCAAAACATTGGTCCATGGTTCTATGGTTCTTCAATAACTTCCAGTGACTCTGGATGAAGTGCGTAGGGTTCCCTCAGGAGAAAGGATAGCAGCAGGGTAGAACATTGAAAAAAGTCAGGTCATAAATTCAAGATAAAGCCAAAATTTTAGTCCCAGGAAAGCCAATCTAATATGCTTTGTACTATAAGATCAGGATTTGTATTCAGTTTCTCGAGAGAGCGAGGCTATTAACTTAGCATGATAAAAAGACAGTAACATGCCTGACACTGAAAATATGTTTTGTTTTGCATATGAATTAAATAACAATCTCAAATACAGTCACAAAATTGTTATAATGGAAAAATAGTAATAGGGAAATTTAGAGAAGTCACTGAAGTCCTATGAGAGGTGCTTTACATCAGAAATTACAGTTAGAAGGAAATAGGTGGCAGGTGATGCTAATTGTTTTGGACTGGAAGAGATCTGGGCCTTTAAATTACAGTCCCAGTGAGTACAAAGAGTCTCTCAGAAGTCACTGATGTTTTCATTAACCCAAAGCTGGGCCTGGCGCACTGCCCTCTTCCCAGGCCCACACTGGGCCCTGGCCCAGGCTCTCCACACCCCTGAGACCATGTTTCCATGAGCCCCCTTGAGAGGTTTATACCCACTGTGATGTGGGGAATGGAGTTTCCAGCTTTGCTTATGCCACTAGGGGTTTCTCTGGGCGTGTAAAACCATGGTGCACCCAGGCTGCCTGCCCGGGTCATCTCAGGGGTGGTGTGAGTGTGTGAGTAAGGGAAAGTATCAGTTCCTTGCCTTGCTCTCAGTCCCCGCTCCACCAGCAGCACCCCCTGTGTACAAGAGGGGATTGCTTCTCTCCGTCAGTACACGAACATACTGTTATCTCCAGAAGGGAGAATGACTGTAAGAAAGTTCCATTGCATTTTAATTATATGCAGCTTCAGCAAGTTGCATGAGTTGCTTCAGTTTTAATGACTTTGTGTAATCCCCTCATAGAACTGAGAAAGCTACTGACAACATGAGGGTATTATAAATCATGCCTAAGTGGTCAGGGATGTTTTGTGTCTCCTGTGCTAGAGAGTATTTGCTGTACTAAAAAATGGTGATTTTTTTTTTCCCAAATCCTTTTGGTTAAACATCCCATGTCATATCCTCAAATATTTTTCTCATTTAACACTCCAAAAATTTATATTTTCTGCCAGTTAATTTTTTTGAGGTCAAATTCACCTTTGGCTGGATTTGGTTCTCCCAAGGTTCTTGGATGTGACTACATTATTTTGACGTGGCTATGGAGTACAGTGCTTTCTAGCTGCTACCTTTGCCCTGACTCTAACCCTCAAAATGGGACTTAACATTTGTAGTCAATTGTCGCACACAGACACGAAAAAACCGCGCAGACCTCGCCAGGTGGGAAGCAAGAAAAAAGGAGCGGGGCAAAACCCCGAACTTTATTTTATATCTTCTTAAGAACCACCGTGGATTGGAGGGAGAAATTACCACCCCTCAATCACACTGATCAAAGGAAAAATCCATCAAATGTCTCCGCCTAGGAGAATGGAATGAAAAACAATAAAGTACAGTTAACAAAACATGACCATGTTTACAGAAAGTGCGTGAGAACTTCTACTACAAAAGTAAAAACACAGAACAGTAGAAAACCAGGGCGACAGTCAATTAGACAATTTGGTGAAGACCCGGAGCCAATGCAAAGTATTTCAAGAACAGAGATAGTCAATGACAATAACCTGCTCTGATGCTTCTGCATTATTCAAAAGAAGCCAGGGACAGGGAACACAGAGTGAAGGCTTCAGTAGTGCATCCAATGCAGTTGTATTGAAGTGTGAGGTGGTCACAGGACTAAGCTGCGAACCAATAAATCAAATCATTTTCATCACCTCTTTTAAACATTAGTTTGACTTTAAATCTCGTGAGTTTAACAGAATTTGATTGAAAAAGATATTCCTAAAATTGTTGACTTGCAGTGCTTGTAACTAGTCTGGTCTGCAAAAATCACAGAATCACAGAATATTCTGAGTTGGAAGTGACCCTCGAGGATCATTGAGTCCAGCTCTTAAGTGAATGGCCCGTGGCCATGACCTTGGCATTATTACCATGCTCTCACCAACTGAACTAATCTGTCCATAGGGCTGGGTCTCCTACAAGAAGGGTCTCCTACAATCATGTTCACAGTGATGAGGAGTACTCAAGGACTGTTTCCTTGGAGGAGTGTTGCAAGATCTTCAGTGGAGCAAGGATTATTTTTAGCTGTCCTTTGACATACCCTAGTACATTGGGCAGATTGCCATTACCCTGATTTAGACAGCTGGTTAGTTCTCTCTTTCTCTGATCTCCCATTTTTACTAACAGTGATGCCTTAGGTTCTAGCTTTTATATTTTTAAATCCTGTACTGCCTAGTGTGTAACTCTGAAGTTTCTTGTAGCTTGTTAGCTGCTGCTCTCTTATGCCAGATAGACGTAACAAAGCCTCTCTGCGCTTGTTGTTCAAGGATGCTTAGGCTGTCCTAGGCCCAAAAGGTGTAAACTAGGGCCTCTAGAGAGGTGGAGAAATCAAAGAAGTTACATCATTAGCTAAAGTTTTAATTGGCGAATTTATGCTGATATGCAAATGAACCAAACCTATAAAAGTGTGAAGAACTCGTGACTCATCGTCCATCTTGGGGTCCAGCTTGGGGTCCATCTTTGATGTGGCCTTTGGCTCCTCAGGGTGTACGTTTGAAGGCCTTTCAAATAAGTATCCACCTTTATTCCCTTACTCCTGTCTAGTCTCTGTTTCTAGGTAGCCTGTCAAGGCATCAACAGAGCCACACGTGCAATCTCCTCGCCATTCCATAGATCGAGGAGATGATTCTTATTAATACTAACGAGGGGTTACTGAGAGGAGCAGTGTGCAGAGGCAGTATCGCAGTGAGGAAGGGAACAATCTGTTCTGTTTCTGCTCCTTTAAGGCAAGTAGTAATGGGTACATACTGCTACAATAAAGATTCACATTAGGCATTTGACACAAACCCCCCATTTTAGAAAGACAAGGACAGAGAAGTGCTGGAGCAGATGGCCTTGAGAGATGGTGCCACCTATGGAAGACTATGAAATCAAGCTGGACAAGTACTGTCAGGACTGAAATGGACAGTGTTTGTCCTGCTCAGTTATAGGCAAGGGCTTGGAATTTATAGCCTTCCTGGCTCCTCCCCATGTAGATATTACTTTGCCACACTGACCTGGCTTTTAGGAGGAGAAACTGCTGTTACTTCTAGACTAAGTTTAATACCTCTGTGTTATTGAGACTGAGTATAGCAGTCATAAACTCCTAGGTGGATGTCAACTAACACTTCCTCACCTGCCCTGTCTCTCTGTGCAGCCAGTGCAGTGCTGCAGCAGCAGGTTGGCTGCTGAGTGCACCACATTTAGCACTTTGCTCCTCTCTGCAGCAAAGAGTCTTTTAATATGCTGCAACGGCATAAAGGCAGGAGGAACTGAACTATAAGTAGGAGGCAGGAAGAATCACTAGTTAGGGAGCCAGTCTGCAGCCTGTGTAATCTTAGTTAAACTGCTGTGTTATTTTAAACATAATGCTTTACAAAATCTCTCTTTTGCTCTCATAAACTCTCTCATTTGTTGTTTCTGCAGTTCCTATTACAACGATTCTCTGCAATGTTGGTGTAGTCCTGTAGTAACCAAGAGTGAAAGGGAGCATCCATGGATATACTACACCTCTGCTCCATCCCACTATAATAAGAAACATTCTAACACTGTGAAGAGCTGCTCCCTCCCTTTTTGTATTTGCTCAGCTAAGTAGTGGCTTTTAGCATGCATATCAAACTAAGGAAACAAAAGCACACAGTAAATGCGGTCTACCTATGATATAGTTTCTTCCTGCATTTTTGGGTTTGAAAATTAACTGTGCCCAGCCAGGAAGGGGTACGAATATACAGACAGGAAAGACTTGCACTGAATTATTATGCAAGCTACTTAGCACCTAGTCATTGCATTTTTCAAAGGGCCTGTTAAAATACTGCAGAAGTGATAGAATACCCCAGAATGGGAGAGGGGCTTCATATGTATCATTTAGCAATGGTGTATAAAGGGTATATATTTGTAACAGCTGTTAGGTGCTCTGAAGCTACGCTACATTTATGGAATTTTCCATTGAGCTCTAAATATTCAGGTCACATACACAGTTAAATTTCCAGCAGTGGCAGTACAGATAAAAGCACTCCAACCGTATGCCATAATTGTGCTCTATTTAGAGAGTGCAGCAACTCAGGCATTTTCACAGCAGTTGTCTTAGATACAGTATACATTCTGTTTTAGAAATGCCAATTCATTAGCGCATGTAACACGTAGCATACTGCTCTTTATCAAAAAAAAAAAGAGAGCACTATGTTTCAGTGAGGAATAAAAATACAGAAAAAAGCTATTACTTAGAAGAAGGAAAAGGAAAATGGAGAGGAGTGCCAAATTCAGTTTTTTTTTTTTTTTACATGAAGATCTGTAGAATATCAAAGTCCATTTTGTAAGAGCTTTCAAATAAGTGGCAGTAATTTGAGTATCCATAAATTAATATTAAAAAGACTTAATTGATAGGAAATTTCCACTTCAGGATACTGAATTCCACCACAGAAAGAGCATATCACTGACAGGACATGGTTTTAAAACACAGTGAACAAACATATGTATTGTTGCATATATTTTTGTAGTGATGCTACACTAGGTATGATTCCAGGCTCCAAGAAAGACAGCAACATTATTTTAATGCTTCATGCTGAGGGTTTTTTTTGCATTCAGCAAGTAATAAGCCAGCAAGTCTGACAAAAACCAGATAGTAAAAACAAAGAAAAATCATTCTATCACTGTAATGAATTCAAATAAAAAACAAAGAAAAAAACATTGGGGCTAAAAATCATGTTTTAGCTCACTGAAGTGCACAGAATGACAGGTTCACCTGTGGTACTTCTGGTTTTGAGACAAGCAGCACAGCTGTGTAGGATCAGGTATTCATGAAAAGTAGGTCAGCACAGTCAATTGGATTGAGTTCCCAGTCTTGCTAGACTTATGAATAAAATATTTTGTACCTTTTTCTACAACTGTGCTCCATCTTGAACAGCAGATCTATTAACCTATTTTAAGATTTATTATGATTGCAAAATGTATCCGTGACCTAAATGTGGACCATTAAGCTATATTTGGAAGTCACCTTTTTGTGGCCTTTCTTTTTAACTTAGTAGACATCAGAGCAAGGTGGTGAAATATATCCACCTTCCACCTTCTCTGCACTAGAAGCCCAAAGAAAACAGAGATCTTTTGCTCTGTTCTTATCCCTTGTTCTGTCCTTTGCCCCGTAGTATCTTGGTGATGTGACCCACCCAGAAGCTTATACATGCATAATCTAAGGAAACCTCAAGGAAGGCTGTGCAGAGGTGACACCTGGGATCAAGGGCAGAATTAGAACATAACCACAACCCTTTGCTACTGAGTATGTTTTCTGGAAACAAGAAAACTAGTTATAAAAACATATTGATGGCTCTGACAGGTGTGGCAAAGGAGTTTTACAACGTTACTGTGCTGTTGCCCGTGTTTTTTTCTTTTCTCAGATTTTACAGCACCTTTGACACTGCTGGGAGAAGGCAACACCTGATTCATGTCCTCTATTTCAGCTCACATCGGGGTGTACAGATACTTGTTTCCTCCAGTCTGCTTGGCTTTGTGTCCAGCCAGCTGGACAGGGAAATGGGAGCTAATGTGCCAGGTTTGCCTTGCTCTTCTCGATGGAAACCAGGCTATGTGATGCCTGCAAGCCCTGGCCTGGGTCATGCCAGGACATGGGGCTGGCAGAAAGGACTCTCCAAGGCTCCTGGAGGAAAAACACAGCTGCTGTGTGGGCTACTTTCCACACCTCCACGTCAGGTTGTTGACTGCCACAGTTCTTGTTTCTTCTCCTTTCTGCACACACCTGGCTCATCTTTCTGGCAGGGGAATTAGGAAGGAGTATTATGCAGTAACTGAAAGGGGGCAAAGACCAATTATCCAGCAGCTCCCAGAACTTCTGATGTTTCTTCTCTACCCTCAACATTCAGATTTACTGAGTTGCCAGCCACAATAGAAGGAGGTGTTTCTTCCAGAGAGCCTAATCCCCAAGATAACAGTTTTGTGAAGCAGTTACAGTAACTTCCTCCTGGTTTCAAGACACAGTGAATGCTTGTCATCCTGACAGGATTTTGATCATTAAGGGGAATCATTAGGTTTTTTTCATGCTGTAAAGAACATGAAACTTTCATGGAATAACATCCTAACCGCTGTTGGAGGTCTCCCTCCAGCCACCTGCCCTCAGAAGGCCCACAAACAAACATGAATTTGCAGGCTTGTTAAAACTGGCTCAGACTGTTTGAAGAGACAAACAAAATCTTCACCTCAGGAAATATCATAGAACCATGGAATGGTTTGGGTTGGAAGGGGCCTTAAAAATTGTCTAGTTCCAACACCCGTCCCATGGACAGGGACACCTTCCACCACACCGGGTTGCTCAGAGCTCCACCCAGCCTGGCCTTGAACACCTCCAGGGATGGGACATCTGCAGCTTTTCTGCGCAACCCACTCCATATCTGGACAGTAAATTCCATGACTAGATGGCTTTACACAGTTTCTGTCCCCAAGCCTTTGACTAAAAAGGACTGCACCATGTCAGATATATTTCTAGATGTACTGGACTGATAGCTCTTGTTCTTTGCTTTCATTCATTGCTTTGGGCATGCTATAAAAATGCTTAACCTGGGTGCCACAAGTGCAGGGAGAAACTGTATGTATATAAAGATGCAATCATGTAGCAATAGTAAGACATTTTTGATAGGGTTCATGCAATGCCTTATAATAGTGTTGCTGAAAACAGACACAAAAAGTGATTTTTTAAAATCTGTCTTAACAAAATTGCAGACACTTGAATTCACAAAGACTTTTTGATATATGGATGATAAATTTAAAATACACATTAGAAGCTGCAAACAGGGCTTGGTCATCCATCAAACAGACAAACCTGATGGTCTGAGAAGGATGCTGATTTCATCAGGGTTGTGCTTGTCTGCTTTTTCTAGCTATTTCTCTCCGTGGCCAGTCACTTCTATTTTCAACTATTTGTGTAGTTTCTCTTGTACTTGAAACAGGGAGAAAAAACTTCTGCAAAATCAGTGAAAGAAGCCACAAGTGAAAGAGGTCTTGCACTGACACCTTTGATTTAATTTTGCCATGTTCCTCTGCCTGTGGTCTGCAACATAAAAAAAATTAAAATTGAGCAGTCTGAGTACACTGTGGCAGCATTTGGGCCACCTGACCAGTTATCCCTCAGGCCCTGACACATAAGCTTCTGTGTTAATAAACTTTGGGATTGTGTGTGGATTGATTTCAGCATCCAAAGCTAATGGAAAAAGAAAAATCTTCAGCTATTTTTATTAATTTTTTTTTAACTTTGGCACTATTTGTTTTCTGCCAGTTGAAGATTATAGAAAGAGTTCGTCACAAAAGTACAGAGAAGAATTCAAATACTGTCTGCCTTTAAGCAGCTGAAAGACTGTATGGAACTAACCTTCATGTCCTTCTAAGCCAAGTCTCTCTAATCTTTCAAATCCAGTTCAATCTTATTATCAACTCACTTGGCAGAACTAATAGACTAAAATGGGCATTTTGCCAAGTTTTTAAAATAACACAGTTTCTATTATGCCAATTCAATTACAAATTATTTCTTCATAAAAATTAATCATAATTAATTAATTAATAGAAGCAAAAAGACCAATTAAGATACAGTTGACTATGTTACAGACTAAAGATGTAATTAGTCTTATAAACATGAGAAAAGGATATTAAACACCTATATTTATACTGTGACAGATTCAAATCTACATGGCACACAGGAAATGAGTAACCAAACTCATCCAAATCTATTGGAAATGAAGGCTGATTCATTTTCGCATTGAAATACCAAAAGTAGATGATGCTAAGTGGAAATCTCTTAGTTCTGATTTGGATAAAATACTATGTAACCTCTTTGTCTGCTCAGCCTGGAATGCCAAATAAGTTATAGCTTCCATAATTAGCACGAATCCAAAAATAAATTGGTTATCTACTGTTAAAACATTGTTATTCTCAGCACATCTTCTTACAGAATTGCTTGGGCCACAGTGGGAGGGATAACATTCACAAACTGTTGTGCTAATAATGTCCTAGTGACCTGAGTTCAGAGCAAAGACGTAAGTATGATTTGTACTTATCTCTTGTCCAGGAACCTGTTTACACCAAAAATACTCTTACCATGCATAGGGATGTAAAGAGCACTCTGATTATTTGTGTGAGGTTACATGATTTCTGTGGACTTTTCAAAATCTACTAGACTTAATTCTTCAAACTGGGAAATGGCCATTACAAGTTAAACAAAGACAGCATTCTGAAGTGCTTCTAATATCATACGAATCAAAAATTCCAGATATATTTACCTAAAAATGCATTAAAACTAAAACATACTGCACTAAGGGACTCATGTTGTTAAAGGATGCAGTAAATCACTGCACTGAAGAAAGAAGAAACATTTATTGACAAAACCAGCCTTGAGATTTGACATCATTCATCACAAAAAAACAAAAAAAGAAAAATGTTATTATTTCACTGAGCAGCTAGTTGTGTACCTGCCCTTCTTGCTCTTTTGTAAAAATGTTATTGTTACTAGACTTAGCACAAGCTCCCAGTGATCTCATGAGGAAGCTCTGTCTCATCTAGAGACAAGTTATACTCTGTCAGAAGAGGTAAGTCAGACTTCTTGGTTTTTTATTGAGGTATCCTCAGTTCCTGCTTGGTGTCTGGCACTTCTTATGAGAGAAACCAAATAGGTTTGTGGTTTCCATTGAATCAGTCCTGCAATGCTTAAAATATAAACTTTTATTATGTATGGATGAGTAGACTTGTAGGACAACTATCATTGCTATGTCCTGTGAAATGGTAATGGTCTGGGATGGTGACCAAGAATTCTGAGGAAACACAGCCTAAGTGGATCTACATTCACTGATTTCCTTTGTAGTTCACAAACCCGGACATGGGTCTCTATGATATAGCAGTCACTTTGCTGAATAATGTGTCTGGTACTTTCATATCTTTCCTCCTATCAAAAGACACAAAGAAAACAAAAATCCTGAAGATCTGCCATTGCAATTTTAATAAAAGGCTCAACTAGTGATGTTAGACTAAAGTGGTGGGGGAAGAAGGACAGCCTGACCTGTCATGCTCAGAGCTATACTCAGAGCTGAATGTTTCTGAAACAGTAAAAAGAGGCACCACTCCCTCAGAGATTCTCTGTTCTGAATTTATCTCAGCCACCTGCTTGCTCTCAACCAAAGCCCATCCCTTGTCTCTACGCCTTACTCCTGAAAGAGTGGTAATATCCATCTATGTGAAGGGCAAGCTTTGAAGCTTTTATCAGTTAAACACTACACCAGGATGTCCCCAGACTGTATGATGCTGACAGGAGCTGGTTTGAATACCAAAACTCTTATGCCTAGCTCTGTTGTGTCCTCTAATGAAGTGCTGTGCCACCTTTTTTGCATGTATGGCACAGCCGTGTGCCGCCTGTGGAGACTGTCAATATCAGGACAACGAGAGGTGCACATAGAATGATGCATACAGGAACATGCCCAGATTGTCATTGCACTTGGATCTTTTGGACTATCCCTAGGAAAAATCAACTTGTTTTCTTTAAGTAAGTTTGTGGTCTCATGCAAGAACAGTTGCTGAACAGAAGTCATGATCACTTTCTTTTCATGTGAATGTTTAACAGAAGTACTCTAGAAAATAGCAGTGGCAACAGACCATTGGTTCTTCTGATCAGTTCTTCTTGGCTAGATTCTCATTCTAATTAGCACAATAATTTAATTAGCAAAATTGTTAATGGATTTTTTTGTGTATGCATTTTGCCCACTCACCCCTACTTCTGTCACTGACCTCATCTGGGTTGCTGGCAGTATGTATGCATGCCTTTTAGCAGATTTAACCACTGTGTGTCATGGTCTGTTGGGAAGAATATTGTGTCTCATTATCCTCAATATTTAACAAAAACCATTTGGAGTAACAACAAACCATACAAACTGCCAAAACAGAAAAACACAGGGCTCAGCACACTAGAAGAAGTTCTATCTGCAGTCTGGATTGAGATGGAGAGCTCTTTAGACTGTGCTCAACTCAGTACCTGAACTAAAAATTATCTGTTCTGTTCCATCAGTTTGTCTTATAAATTGGTATTTTGTTTATTCCAGGGATACTATAGGTCTTCCAATGCACTGTCAACTCAGAAAAACATTAAACAATACAACCTTGAGTGCCCAACGCAAAAACTGACAGAAATGGCCATTTTGCATCCTTCTCATTTCTGAAACATGGTTTTCTTTCAGGTATACCTTCAATCCTTATGGTTCACTTGAGGTCCACAGAACAAGACAAAGCCCATGTCAGAAGTCAGTGGCAGAAGGCCTAAGCACCAAATGTCTGCCTTCAGCTTTTTTGAAGAGGTTTGAGCATGGCTTTTCTGATAGGAGCATATCCAGCCAGCACTTGCTGCATGGGGAATGGAGATCTCACGCTTAATGGAAATGCTTAAATCCAGCCTGTGTGTACATGGGGATACATTTGAGTGTTTTCAAGGATCCAGCCCAGATGGTGTATGTTGGGCACTGCCCAGAAGTGCCCCATGCCATAGGCTGTGAGAGTTTTCTGCCATAGGCAGGCCTGGACACTGGGAATTACCTGGATGGGGTCATGCCCTCCCTGAGCTGAAACACCAGGGGCTGGGTTGTCCCTGCCCAGAGCATTCCTGTGGAGCACATCAGCTGTTTGGAGCAGAAAGATAAGGAACTGGTGAAAGTTCATTGATAAATCCATAGGCTGGGGAAATGGGATTTAGCTGAGCTTCTGCAGGATGTTTATTAGAGTTTGTTGCACATAAAGCAACCAAATTATTTCCAGATCCAAGCCAGATACGGAAACAAGTCAGGTGCTTTTTGTGTGGTGCTGCATTTGTAGGAGCAATTCAGCAGCTTCAGTTTGCTGCTGAGTCTGTAGTGGGTGAAGGCCCTCCACAGTCTTTGCTGCCTTTGGAGCAGGTTTCTGCCCTGCTTGGCCATTGGCTGCCACAGCTGCTGGTGAGTTGACTACAAGCCCCTCTTCCATCTGGACACCTCTCATAAATTTTCCAACTAGAAAGATACAAACACGCCAATGTGATGCATGAAAAATAAAAGAAAGCTTCCCAGTAGAAATTATACACTCATTGCATTATTTTCCAATTTTTGATGTTATAAACCACAGAGAGTTATTTGCATCATGAAAAAGAGGAAAATACTACCAATCTTATTGCAGCATAAGATTATGCTTCTCTTTTAAGGAGAAGTTTTATTTTCATTTTACTGTTGATGGTGAGTTTCTATAGTAATGTTATGGGTGAATATTTTTTCACATATGGAAAGCATAGTTAAACTGTGGAACTCATTCCAATAGGAAGTTTCAGCAACCATAAATTAAAATGACTTTATAATGACAAATTCATGACTAAAACGCTCGTCATGTTAAATACCCTGGTACAAATGTAAACTCCAGCTAAGCACGTTCCCAAACTTGTAACTACTAGAATGGGAGGTGTTGTGAAGCAGTTTGTAATTGCTTTGCTTTTAATTAACTCTTAAGCTGACATCTCTGATACCAGACTAGATAAAGGCTCATTCTGAGTGTGTAGAATTTTAAGTATTTGACCTTCCTCTCGCATAATAACTTTACTCCTTCCAAATGCAGATCTTGTCGTAGAAGACATAATTGCCAGAGATAGTCTATATATGCTTCCAGGGTATGCCAAACAGGATTTGCTGAAGAGAAACCTTAGTCCATGTCACACTTTCAAAGGGATGTTAATGAGATGTCTTTGGGAACTGACTTTAGTTAGTGCCATTCAAAGGTGTGGTCACTGACTTTTTTCTCATTTGTCCAGAAAAGAGAAAGCCCTGCCCTTCAAAAAGTGGTGTCTGAGACCTTATTGTGCTATGAAGAGCTACAGACACCACATCACCTTGCTCTGGAAAAGCATAGCTAGGATCTGAGAATGTCTTGCCTGGGTTAGTAGAAGACAATGGAAAGCAGACTTCAATTTCTCTAAACCCATACTAAGCTCTTACATGGAAAATAAGACTGCAATGACAAAGTCCTGAAGAACAGCTCTTCCTGCCCCAGCTTTGGGAGGCCAAGGGGCTCTTCTGTCACTGATGAACTTGTCAGGTATGACAAAGGTGAAGGTGACACACTTTGGCAAACAACTATAGTGCTCATGTGCTTCTGCAAAGAAGTTGAAGGATGTTATGAAGGTATATGTATGTACAGAGAAATTAATCAGTGTTTATAGATACAGAAGTATATTTCTCCTAGTTATTTCTAATAAATATGAAATTATTTTAAGAGATTTATGTTGCTATTCATAATATAAGTGAAAAAGAATGTCAATGTAAAGTGATTTAGACATTCATAGAGTAGTTTCATAGAATCATAGAATGGTTTGGATTGGAAGGGACTTGAAAGACCATCTAGTTCCAACCTCCCTGACATGGGCAGGGACACCTTCCACTGGAGCAGGTTGCTCAAATCCAGGCCTGTCTTTCATGGTTCTATGGTTCAACCATTTACTGACAGACAGTTACAATGGACACTATACCAAAGCAGGAATATCCACCACTGCCCCTGAGAAGGAATCCCCACTGCAGCTGCTCAGGCTGGAGTGTGGTCCTGGCTGGGAAGCAGCCCTCTGGCACTCTGGCAGACAGCTGAGTATGGGCAGCCCTGTGCCCTGGCAGCAGGAATGGCCAGTGGCCTCCTGGGCTGCTCAAGCAGGGTCACAGCCAGTAGACTGAGAGACGGGACCTACCAGACCATATCTGGAATATTGGATCCAGTTCTCCCATTCCGTAACCCAGCATAAGGAGGACCTCAATAAGCTGGAGTGAGTTAAATGGAGAAGTCCAACCGTGGAGTTGAATAGAGGAGTCTGTCCATCCCCAGGATGGTTACGGGTTGGAGCACATGCCCAAGGATGAGGAAAGGATGACCATGTACAAGTGGAGGAATCTTCAGAGATGAGATATCCTCACCTCAGCCTGAAGTGTATTTGCATTAGCTTAGCCAGTGGAGGGAATCACTCTATCCACTCTTTTTTTCGTGCCTGTTTGGTCTAGTAATGATGGACATTATTTCTGCTTAGCTGAATTATCCACTAGTTTTCCACTGGATATCCAATTGTCAACGAACTGTGAAGGCTGAGGGGAACTAGAGGCCTTTCAGCCTGACCTCAGTGCTGGGGAAGGTTATGGACAAAATCATTTTCAGTGCCACCATGCAATACATACAGAAAAGACAGGGGATCAGGCCCAGCCAGCATGGATTTAGGAAAGACAGGCCCTGCTTGACCAACCTGATCTCCTGTTATGACCAAGTGACCTGCCTAGTGGATGAAGGAAAGGCTGTGGATGTCATCCACCTGGACATCAGTAAAGTCTTTGATACTGTCTCCCACAGCATTTTCCTGGAGAAGCTAGCAGCCCATGGCTTGGATGGACTCTTAGCTGGGTTAAAAATTGGTTGGGTGGCTGGACCCAGAGAGGGATGGTGAATGGAGTTAAATCCAGTGAGTGAGTGGTCACTATGTGGGGTTCCCCCACATTCAGTATTTGGGCCAGTCCTGTCAGTACTGGTCAACAGCCAGCTGAACATGAACCAGTGTGTGCCCAGGCGGCCAACAAGGCCGACGACATCATGGCTTAGATCAGAAATAGTGTGGGCAGCAGGACCAGGGCAGTGATTTTCCCTCTGTACTCAGCACTGGTGAGGCTGCACCTCAAGTGCTGTGTCCAGTTCTGGGCCCCTTACTACAAGAAGGACATGGAGGAGCTGGAGTGAGTCCAGAGAAGGGCAACAGAGTTGGTGAAGAGTCTAGAGAGTGAGTCATATGAGGAGTGGCTGAGGGAGCTGGGGTTTTTTAGCCTGGAGAAAAGGAGGCTCAGATGAGACTATCGCTCTCTACAACTGCCTGAAAGGAGGGTGTAGCAAAGTGGGGATCAGTCTCTTCTCCCAGGCAACTTGTGACAGAACAAGGTGGAAACAGCCTCAAACTGCCCCGGGGAAGGTTCAGGCTGGACATCAGGAATAATTTTTTCACGGAAGGGATGGTTAAGCATTGAAATGGGCTGCCTGGGGAAGTGGTGGAGTCACCATCCCCGTAAGTGTTCAAGAAACTGGGTGTGGCACTTAGTGCTATGCTGTAGTTGACATAGTGGTGCTCTCTCAAAGGTTGGAGGTCTTTTCCAACCTTAATGTTTCTATGATTCTGTAATATTTCATATCCACCATGTTTCATACAGATTTAGCAAAAATTAAAGGAAGTGAATGACATCTGTAATAATACAAGAAACAAAAAATGACATTGTCAGGGGTTCTCCCTCTTGACATGCCTGTGTGTTTTGGTCTACACTGGTGTTTCATAGCATATGTCTTACCAATGGCACAGGTCCAGATGTTGCATTAGAGGTATGACCCCATAGGTCTGTGTTCTGTTCCAGAAGGATGGAGTAGTGTCTGACACCATGTGAGGCTTCAAAAAAGAGACAAGAGCCCTAACTAATATAAAAAGTTGTCAGTGTAGTCCTGAATCTGATTTCAAAGC
This sequence comes from Eulacestoma nigropectus, assembly GCA_013397775.1. Lineage (NCBI taxonomy): Eukaryota > Metazoa > Chordata > Aves > Passeriformes > Eulacestoma > Eulacestoma nigropectus. Next base: position 1,031,379 of record VZTE01003158.1, read on the forward strand.
CCTGCTGAATCTGGGATCAACAATTCCTCTGCCTGTGATTTTTACAGGTTCAACTAAGCAAACAAACAAACAAAGAAGTAAATTACAGTTTTGGTTCTCTTCCTCCCTTGAATGACATAGCATCAAAGGGTGATCTGGTTCTGTGGCATTGCTCAGATTCCCTTACTTCTATGTTTTCAGGAGAAATAGGACTTAGTAATAGCAATAGGTATGCAAAAAAGGAGGTAAGTTGAACAGATGTGCAGAGAAAATCACTGAGTAGAAATCTCCCCCTTGGGCTACTAAACATATTGTATATGAACTCCTCATAAAAGCTCTGCATCCCTTGGCTCTCTGATAGCAATTATGATCAACCTGCAACCAAGCAGCTTAAAAGACTGCTCAGCAGCTGCATTTGCTCAGAGTTCCCAGAGGCAGCCATGAGTCAGTGGAAGCAAATTTAGTCTGTGTGACTTTGCACAGCCTTCTGCTCACAATTACAATCAAGATGGAAGGGAGGCACTTCTCTGATTTTTTTTCCTCACAGAGGGACCCCTCTGGAGACCACACATGCACTGCTGCAGTTACAATCCAGCAGGTCAATAGCAGGACAGAAATGTGTGGTTAATGAATGATCCAAGATTACTGCCAGTCAGTGCGGTGTCATTATAAAAGGATGCAGAACAATGTGTAGAATTGCCTGAAAAATATTGTGAAGGCTCAACTTCCATAAAAATGTCCTATTTTTCCCCCTTTCCTCCCCATTCTGGTCAAAATCTGTGCTACAAATGTCCACACATCTCCCTGTTTAACTCCAACTCCAATGAACATAAAAGGAGGTTGACACTAATCTTATTGTTATAATGCCTTTAGATTGCACTAGCACTGCATCTAAACAGCAGCCACAGGAATGGCACAGTACCCCGGCATAGGTAAAATGCTGGTTTGAACCAGACTGAGGGGCAGCAGCAGGCTGGCAGACCATGTTTAGTCAGCCTGTGTTTTGTTTTCTTCTGAGTTTTGGGCTTCTGCTCTTGGGCTGGCAGCATGACCAGGAGTCAGGTAGGTAGAAGACAATATGGGTCAAGAATGAAAAATCAGCAGTGCTGATTTAGGGCAAGTGAGTTTCTGACCCCTAGATCTCATTGTCTTGTCACACTGGTACAAAAGGAAATGAAGATATGTTTTTCTAAATTAACACAAGAAAAGAATTGGACTCACTATGTCCATGTCGCATCACACTGTGCTCTTAAAACAAGAGTTCAGCAGACAGTTAAGCCAGTTTCCAGTGGAAAACAGGTTCAGCATTATCTGTGATTGCTTCATCCTATCTTTTCTCAAATATTTTCCCATATTTTTCTGAATAACCAACAATATAGCAATGGCATGTGTCACCCACAGCAGCTAGCAACATTAGAGCTATATCACATGGACATCATAGTGTTGCTGGTTTGAAGAGTTCCTATGTTCCCTCTCCCTGACATCCCAAAATCTGGATGCTAGCTTGTAACTCTGAACCACAGTGCATTATATTTCTCATTGGATATTTAGCAGCCTTGATCCATGAGGTTTCCACTGGGCCAATTTCCACTGGTTAACTGGATAAGCTGCCCAACATCAGTTCTGTGTCTAGATGCTAATATTGCCAGGGAAGTGCACTTCAGGCAAGACAATCAACTGCTATGGGGAACTTTGGGAAGACAGTGGGGGACTAAAATTAATAGTCCTTGGTACAGATAGACAGCCCCTGCTGGTAGCAAGAATGCTGCTGAACATGCTGCTGAACACGCTGCCTTTCTGTTCAGCGCTGCCTGTGTCCAATATCCTAAACAAGAACAGTATGCAGATGTTTAGGGATGCTGCTGTTTGGTATCTAAAGCTCTCTACTAATAAGTCAGCAGGACTGTCTCGTTGGAAAGGCTGTGATTGCAGTGCCTGGAGGCAGACCTGGGACACCTCTTATTTTGCTTCTGCTGGCAAGCAGTTTAAATCCTGGATAATAAGCTCCAGGCCAGAGTGGATATCTTGTGGGACTTCCGCACCCCAAGACTGGCTAGGAGTGTCACTGTTACTGGCACCAAAATGGATGAAAAATATCTGTTTGTGCTGCAGTCACGTATCAATCAGACTGCAGAGGTGGTTTACCCTGAATCTGCCTGTGCTTCAGATCTCAAGAGCATCTTTTGTTTCCTGGTCTTTTTGGTGTCCAAGTCATAAGAAATCAGGCTGCTTGGACACTAAATTCTTTGAAGCACACAGGATTGTACAGTGTTTATAGTGTATCTGCTCATTAAGCAACCTGGTTTATTTGAGAGCTTCAGATATTACACAGCAGCATCCCTTACCAGCTGCCAAAGGGGAAGCTGGTCTCCCAGCCACCACGGCATGTCTGAAGTCAGCATCCGTCTGGTTCGCCCCCCTGCTGGCTTCCCTGCTTTTGCAGTCTCAGATGGGCAGTGGCCTGCTTTCCACAGGAGGAACAGAGAGACCCCTTCTCCAGTGTAGCCAGGAAAATCCAGTCTGGAAATTCAGATGGATAGATTGTATAAACTTCTGTCCTATTATTACTGCATTGGATAATTGCTGCTAATGCATGTCTTCCTATGGCACAGTGACATCTACAGTCCATGTTTAAAACGAGTATAGAATGTTACCAATGTCATAATGTTCTACTCTTTAAGTCTGTTCTGCTTGAAAAGAAATGCTGCCATTGCCTTCGATGTCCAAGTTCTGTACTGCAGGATGCTGACAACTCAGTATGCTCAAGTTCTGGACCAGTAGGACACGAGCTAGCTTCAGCCTAAAAGATCTATGACTTGCTATTTTCATCCTGCACCTGCCTTGTGACTACATTTCCCACAATAAATACACAAGCAGGCCCTTCTTTTCTGTGTGAGTGCAGTGATGCTCAGCTCTTGCTAATGTCTGTAATGTGTCTCACGCATTTAGCCATCACTTTCATCTCCTGCTCTTTTTTGTTCTTTAGTGCTCACAGGTTGTTGACCAAGGCAGCCTAATTAGATGTGTAATCCTGGGGTGTTTACCATTCCAAGGAAAGTTTTTATTTCCAGCACTCCTGAGACAAGTAACCTCTCTTTGCATAACTTCCTGCATGAACTTTTCCTCCTCTCTTTCATCTGTTTAAACTTAATTTCTTGCCCTGTTTATTTAGCATTAACCCATCAGGCTGGGCTTTCCCTCAAGTTGTTCTGAGCCACCTGTCATGCTTTTTGTTATATAAATACAAAGTCAGATCAAAATATCATGTATGTAAACTTTAGCACATTGAGCTGTTTAAAATATAAATACAGAGAAATCTTGTGGTTCAGGTGAAACACCTGGAGCTGAATCAACTCAGACCATGGTCTGAGACACAAACAGTGATTATGTCGAAACAGCTGGGTAAGGGAGATCTTTACAGCCCTTTGGTCTGGGTGCACTTTCCAGCTTTCTTCTTACCTCCTATCAAATTGAAGTTGAGAAAGTCAATATTTTCCTCTCCATCTTCCAGAGCTTGATTTCTCACAGGTCCTAACATCAGGGAAATAGATACAGGACTCAGGAATTTCCACAGGCTGCGGTTGTTTTTTGAGATGCAGACAGTGTCTCCCAAGGGAAGTGATGGATGAAAACAAGTAGGATCTATTACTTTCTCAACTCACCCATTAGACCCATGCTGAGGCATCAGGTGTGGATAACCCATGGACGTTTATCATCTGTCCTGGCATTTCTATCTAGTTGAAACCTGAATATGTTTTCTTTTAAAGTATTTGATCAGGCCTGATTCCAGTAATTGACTAAGCAGAATTTAGGTGGTTTTGTCCAAAATGTGTGATGATGATGCTCAGTTGCTCCCTGACTTCTCAGAGTGAGTAATTTCCAAGAGCCTCTTGCATTTTGTCTGGACAGCCTAGAATAATACCTTTGTACATTTCTGAATCATTTTCCTGAATGGTCTGAACAATTTGACATCTAAGTCAAATCTCAGCTCAGTCAGGAGCCAGAAAGTAGGCACCCCTCTGCCTCTGTTTTTGACATGCTCTGTCCTGCTGCAGCTCTCAAAATGCAGCAGAAGAAATCATTAAGAATGGGCTTAATGCTCCATGAAATTGTATATGCTTTATTTTTAAATGATGATAGAGCTGCCTTTGCCATGCTATATAATTAGCCTGGATGTCCATGAAAGATGTGGAAAGATACTGCAAGCATTCAAATTTTTGGGCTACCCAAGGCAGCTACCTTAGCTATGAAGCAGGGTGCTCAGGGTTCTCATTTTCTTTATTTGTTCAGAGAAAGGGTTATCTTTGGATGTCAGTTCACCTAAGACAGTATAAGTCTCCCTTATCTTTTTCTCCACTCTGTAATATCCCAAGGCAAGGATCTCTCCAGCTTGTTTTGTAGCTTCAGGGTGAGGCACAACATCTTGGAGACATAAACAGCCTTTTCCAGATTTATTCTAGTGAGAGTTTTGCTGCCTTCTACAAGACATTAGAAATTCTTTCTTAGTTTGGATAGCCCCTTCTTCTTCTTCTCCAGCCCTTGCCTTCAATGAAAATAAGAACTTCAGATCCATTCTAAGCCAATTAGAGTGTGCTGTTGCTGTGGCCTTCCACTGAACCACACTTCTTAAGGTCTAAACATTTCATGTTCTTTCACTGTTAAAATGACTAGTCCTTGTGCTATGCTGCCTCTGACGTTATATAAATACATGTTCATTTGCTTTCACTGTATTGACATGTTCTGCTATTTCTGCTTTCAGGTCTTGTTTGTTGGGCTACAATCTTAGGAAAACTTCAGCATTCCTATTGTTTCCATCCTCCTTTCAATGTTCTGCATGGTGAAATGCTGTCTGTAATCTCTTACAAAGCTGATAATTCATTCAAATTCTTGCATCACCTTCAAACGTCTCTGTCTTGACTTGCAGAGTTTATGGAAGAGCACCTGCTCTTGTGGATTGTGATTTTAAGAATGAGATTTTTTTTCCCTGTTGTTTTT
>VZTE01003158.1:1036390-1097307 GCA_013397775.1 Eulacestoma nigropectus
TTTTTTTCCTTAGGCCTGTTTTTATTTTCTCTTGGATGTCAAGTAAGACATTTTTGAAGTCCAGATGTTGTTTGTTTAGTGTCTAAGGATTTTGTTGCTGAGATTTAGTCCCTCTCCAAATGGTAAATTTGGCTCTTTCATCTTGGAGCATTCTCAAACTGTGGTTTCAGTTTCTGCTTGAGCTTTACATACATAAATGCTTTGTTCTCTTGTGGGAGACACAGCTTCTCCTGCTGTCTTCTGCCATGGCATTCCCACACAACGTAGCAGGGCCCCATTTTTCCTGCTGCCCACAGCCTCCTGGTGCTGTGTGCATTCAACATGGGAACTTCTTCACCTCCTGCACCCTGTCCCTCCTCCCAGAGTGCCTCAGCTGCTGGTATTGCTGGTGCAGCTGCAGTGAGGCTTCCCCCCCTTTTTCATTTCTCTTCTACCTATAAATGTTATTTGTAGCTGGGCCAGGTCAAATTACCACACTAATGATTTTGGACAGTGCCAACATTTTCACTGTGCTCTTACCTTACTTTAAGAAATTAATCACTGAGAAAAAGTGTAGAATATGTTAAGAAGCTTTTAGAGACTTGATATTTGAGGAGTTTCATTACCTTCTGGAGCAAAGGAGGTAAAGAAAGTGGTGGAGGAGGAGGGAGCAGAGCCTTTTTAAACTTTTCTTTAAAAGCTTTTGTTCTGCTGTATGACCTGAAACAACCATGCACTGTTGATCACATCATAAACCAACATGGTAAAATTTTCCCTATGGTTGTTCAGAAAAACATTGATAATACCTTCAGCATGACTTAAAGGATGTGCAACACTTAGTGTAAAAATTTTAAACAATAATACATTTCAGGTAGAGGTATACAATAATAATTATAATAAACACAAAATATTGTGGGCAGGGAAAAATGAAATTTAATTACAAGAAATATTCACTGTACTGTGTCACTGGTCTGCTTCTTCAAGATTCTTTTAAAGTGCAGTGGATGTTGAATATTTCCAAAAAATCACCTTGTCCAGTCTTTCTCATTATCTGAGTAGTTAAGAATCTGGAGCGAGATATCTTGAGGACAGTCATTCATAAAAATCAATACATTGCAGAAATTTCAAAGTTCTGAAAAGATTCCTTAAATGCTGTGGGTGTTGCAATTTGTTTGTTTAATTACAAAACATACAACAATCAAAACCATGACAAAATAAAGCAAAATGAAGGAAAGATTTTCTTCATCTCCTGTAAAAGAGATGAAAGGTTAATGTCAAAAAGACAGATGCCTTCTTAAGCAGGGTAAAAATGGTTTTTGGGATCAAGGATCAAGTTTGAATCCTGAAAATCCTGGAGGTTATAATTTAGCCCTACATATTAATTTTTATGAATGTTTACCAAATATAGGGTTGGATATGATTTGAAATTAGGAGGATAAAATGATAAAAGCTGTGGAGGCCACAGGCCTGTAAAGAGTGGATGCATCATCTCTGCCACAGGTATTAAAAATTTAGTAGGACAGCCTGCAGGGTCCTATCTGTTGTCTCAGCTGTGCAAAACCTTACTGATGTTAATTTGTGCCATTTGCCTTAGAAGTTCTCCCACTATCTATGTGAGTTTTTGCACTTCAGTTTAAGGATTTGACAGGAGGAAGTCTTACACTATTTCTAGACAGTGCTATAGGAAAATTAATCTCTTACTGGCAGTTACGTCAGAATGAAATTTGTATTTTTGCAGTTTCCCCAGCTAAAGCTAATGGCTTATGTTCTGGCCTTTATTAGTTTGTACCAGGAACAATAATTTCTCTTGGGTCACCAGTGGAATTTTATAATGAAAGACAGCTATTAAAATGTCAATCACAATTTGCTCTTCCTAGGAATCTGCTCAGAGACAAAAGTGACAAAGAAGCAGAGAAAAGCCAAGGGTGCGCAAGCTTGACTTGAAATTGTGTCTTCATGTCTACTGATAGTAGACAATGAATTTTGCAAATTAAGAAATACATGGGAGAATATTACAGAGAAAGTCATTGTTCCTAGGGCTCTTGGATTTGAAGATTTTCTCATATGAGTTTATGTGTGGTAGGCCAGGGAGGGAAGGAGTATAGTTGTTCCTATTCCAAAGCCCTTGTTAGACAAGGAGGACACTACAGAGGTTAAGAAACCTGACCTAAGAAAAAGCGAATTAGGAAATGTTTTTCAAATTCTGCATGCAAAAATGATTAATACGAGAGTTTCAAGGCCATAAGACATTGAGGCAAAGCTTCATAAAGGACTGTATGCACTTCAATTACTTCAGAAGAACTTCCTCAGAAAATAACTTTCAAACAGTACGGGCACTTTCTTTTTCCTGAAGATGGATATTAACTTCATATTAACTCAAACTCTGAAAAACTTCGACATAGAAATCATTATAAACTGTACAATAATATGAAATATATTTTTCATCCCTAAATTAAATATGACATATTATTTTAATGTAGGTAAGATTCATGTTCTTGTGGAACAGCTAATCTGGCAGATGGGGAGAAAGTGAAGCAAGTCAGGCTGACAGGAGAGGTCAGAAAATGCTGGTTTTATCCGAATGAGATATGGTGCCCTGATGATGTTGTACACAACACTCCATTATAAAACAGCAGCTATCATCATTGGTTTTCTCTGCACTTGCTTTATGACTGTTCCACACTGGGCAGAGAAACAGAAGGTCGGCTTATGTTTGCTTATGACAAGTCTTTGGTGTATCTAGGTTTTCGACCTTTTTTCCGCTGTCCCATAAGTTCATGAACTTGTCTGTTTAAAGACTCTCAATGGAATGCTGAAAAACTTGATCATTTTCTTTGGGGAGATGTTTTCTAGTATACAGTTTAACCATCAAGTTTTGCTCTGTAAATGACAATTTACTCTTGGAAGAAGACCTACTGACATTGCATTCCAACAAGCTGGTATGAGGAAGAAATGAATTGTTTAATTTTCTGAAATAATTATTTAGGACTGCAAAATGGTTTTTTATTTTTGTTTTTATTTGTTCTCACTGTCCCTTTAAAATGCATATTTTTCTGAGACATCATTTCTCCTCTGGAGTTAGGGAATCTCAAAAGTTATGATAGCTAAAAATTAATCTGAATTTGTTATTTTTTTTCTTTGTCCTGCTTTTAAAACAAAGTTTTAATTTCTTTTGTATTAGGGTGTTTCAAAAGATCCCTGAAAGTAGAAATTAGGTATCTGAAAGGAATAAGCTGAATTTAAGAAAGAAAACTTTCTATAATCTTCATAGGGTCTTTTGCTTTCTGTTTTTAATAAAAAATTGTTAAATTGAATAGAAATAACTGAACAAGTGCTGAGTTTTTTATTTGCCTCATTTCAAAAGTTTCAAAAATACAAGAAAATTTTTAGCTAGTTCTTAATTAAGTCTAAATCTGCAGTTTGTTTTTGCCTTAGCTGAAATATTAGTGCCTCTGATAATGCAGAATTGCCAGCCTAATCTGCACAGTTGTGACAGTTTCCAGATGAAGGATATCCACATTTATAAATAATTTTAGATTAAGAAACGAAATTAGCTGCCTCTCATGGTTACTTAAGGTAGGATGGGACATATTGTCATATTACATTTCACACTTTGCTTTTGCGCTGAGACAAATTTCTAATTTTGAAGAAAATACTTCAAAGGAGCAAGTAATCAAGCTTTTTCTATGTCATGGCAGTTGCAAGGAAGGATAAATTAGCAGAAAATTCAAGACATCATGAAAACATGACTGATCACTAGTCAATGAGTACTTTAGAAAAGAATTTATTTATAAAGATGATATATGAAGAATGTAAAGCAGAACACTGTCATATTGATAGGAAGTGAGGAGTGGAGCAGAAGTCACACAACACAAAGCTAAGAAAATTTTCACAGTGATCTTCTGGCACAATCTGTGATTTCTTTCTCTCTTTGCCATCATGCAAGTGGTATGGATTGTCTTTGTCCTCTTTGGTGAAAATGACTTGTGACAGCAGTGTTGCTTTCCAACTTTAGCCTTCCCAACAATACTAAGACAATCTGGCTTCTTTTCCTTTGGAGGTGTCATTAAAGTTTGACCTCTTCAGAACTAGACACTATCTATAAAATTTATAAAGATGTCTAAAAAGTGCTTAACATTTTGTAGTTTTAGTTCTGATAATCCAATAATTTTAGTTTCCTCATTCATTAAAATTACAAATACTAGGTTTCCTTTAGCAGGGTAACGGGAAAGACTTTGGCAGGTCAAAGGAAGCAGCTGTTGAACCATATGCAGTCAATTGGCTGATCTTTTTTTAGTCCTACAACCCAGTAAAACAGGATTTACCTGTTGTGTAAGAGATTTTATGTACCATTTTTGAAAGCATGTATTTTTTCTAACCTAATATTTCACCCACTGATTGAAGTATTTTCTTTCTCTCATCTGACATTGGTGTGCACCAAACAAATTTAGCCAGAATATTCTGCCAAAGAATTATTTACATTGAATCACGATGCTGAAAATTTTGCTTTAGAGTATCAGTACAGACTTGTGAATATCATGGTGCTGTAATACCGTGACAGTCCAGCTTTTTGCTTTCGTGAGACAACAGGATTGTTCACCAGCCTGGGTTATTGCCCACGACTCTTACTGTTTTATAGGGCAAAAGTGCAACACTGAGGTCAAGCAGCTATCACTTCTAACAATCCATTTGGTACCAGCTGTGTCTTGACTTTGATTTTCCCCTGATCAGCTTAGAGAAAAAAAGGTAATGCAGAACTAAAATTGTGGAGCACTTTCAGAACCATAGATGCCAAGTGAACACTTTCAAAATTTCCCTGTCTGAACAAATAATCTAAACATCCTGAGAAATTGATTATGTGTAGAAGGAATGAAGAAGCTTTCTAACTGGAAACAGAAAACACTCCCAAAAATAGTTTAGTACAAGGAATGACATTTTACATAAATTTGGCCAAATATTTAAAATTCTTTTTACCAGCAAAAGTGAATAATGATGAACTTTTTTTCTAGTAATGATTTGGAAGAGTGAAACTGGACAATGGGAAAGACTTCGGATGAATTTCTCTGCTAAGATCAGGCACTCCATCAGTGAATTCAAGATATCCCTAAACAAATGTTGATTGGTAGAAGTGCACTTTGTTCTTGGGAGTCCAGTAGAAATTTTAGCGTTGAGATACACGTGTTTGGGCATAAGTCCTGGGATTAAAACAGAGAAGGCTTGTGGCCATAGGCTTGGGGTAACTATAGGCTCAACCTCAGTTGCTTTCTTGTATTTGAAATGTTGAGGGTCCTTTCTAGGTAATGAATATAGCGCTTTCTTATGTTTCAGAGCTTGATTTTTTAATTAATTTTGACCAGTTTTAAATAATATGCTTTCCCTAATTCTGTGCTTTTTAGATATAGTCTTTAGCATCTTCAACATCCATACTGAAAATAAGTGCCATCTTGCTCTGTATCTGTGGAATTCATTTTGAGCTGGAGTTTGAAGTATGACACAACTGGAAAACATCTGTGAAAACAGAAATGAATTGACAGTCTTGTTGGTACATGATGAGATACAGCCTAATGACTTGGTTTCACACAAAAATTTTTCATGCATGGCCAGTTTTAGAAACCTTAGCTGACACAGACCTTCCTTCTTGAAAGCTCACTCGAAATAGGTATAATTACTTAAGACCATTCAATGTGAATAAAGGTTTCAAAGTTTAAGATCTGTGAAAATGGGGGGTGTGGAAGGATAAAACAAATCTGGTGGAGATAGCTGTATTTGGCTGAGTAAGGGTAGACAAAACAAGAAGGCTTTTTTCTGTTAGGGTTTTCAAGAGCAGAACTGCTAAAGAAAATATAGTTGAAGATCCCTTCTCTCTTCATTATTTTTGACTTATGCATAAATAGATGTAGGCAATTTAGCCATCTAACTTGCTTTTCCATTCAAATTTGAAGAACAACCCTTTCCATCTATTATTTTCAACTGCTCTTCCTCCTCTTCCCTTCCAAACAGCTATTTTTTGCACTGGCGTGTCAATGAGACAAGTAGAAAAGAGCTCAACTCTGAATATTGTAGATTTTCAGCTCTCATGAGCTGAAAATCAGCATTTGGATTTTATTCCTCCTCACATGGTCGATGAGAGTGAGGAGACTAAATAACAGTCATTAGGGTTAAGCATGTTTTCTGTCACTTTAATGCAGCTACTCCTCAAATCTGAATAATGAGTTGGTCTATCTCTTCTTGTCTACTCTCATTTGGCCCAACTGGAGTGTGAGATGACTCAGAAGCAGCACTGGTTTCAGAGTATTCATGTAACTTGAGTACAAGGAGGTAGAACTTAATTCACGCAGTTGGGCAAGAAAGGTGTTTCTGCATTGGTTGTAGCAAAGACATGAGGTATAAGATTAGATGGGTATATCCTGTACCCTGAATGGCCTGACTTGCTGTATCCTCGGTTTTACTGGAATCATCATCACACAGTATTTTGATGAGGAAATGGCTGCAGCTGCTCAATGAGAGCTGCTGCTCTACTATGTTTCTTCAGGCACCCCTGAATCAATGAGAAGAGACTGTCGGAGACCATCTTGGCCCGGCCTTGTCTTCTACCTGGTTCCCAGTTTGGAGGAGTGTAAGACTGAGTACCACACAAGAGTTTAGTACACGTGTGGCTCTTACACTGATGATCATGATGCCAGGGCACCTGGAGTCACTGGGAAGTGTTGAGCCGCATTCTAACTAAGCTCATTCATCAGGGGTGCTACCCTGCTACCCTGTTTTAAGTTATAGAAACAGTGATCCCTGCTGTCTTAACTTCCTCATAGCCTAAATATCTTATTATTAGTGTTAACCAGTCCTTTTACCTTGGGGCACAACACCTTGAATAGTGGTTTTTATACCTGATTTGGGCAATATTCTTTTTTCCCACACAGACTCTATGCTGGATTTCAAGCTCAAAATATGTTATCCTTTTACCATGCACAGCTTTGATTTCCCCATGCATAAAGCTACAGACTTTGTGTAAAAAAAATTGCAGTGAATTTTGGGAACATACTTCATACCCTTCAATTAACGTGAATCCTCCTTAATGTCATCCAGAGTACTTTAAAAATTGTCATCCAGAAAATTTCTCTCAAAGTCTTGATCATTATAGGTGAGTTTTCAGTTCCTCGATTCTTATTCAGCACTCTGGAAGCCTGAACTGGAAAACATTGTCCATGGCATGGTGTTGTAACTAATGCTGAAACTGGACATTATTTTTCTGTGTTCCTGGATTTTTGTTGAGCTCATGATTTTGGTTTTCTGCAACCTGTAAAGTTTGTACTTTTGTAGTAGCTGTGGGAGGCAGGGGACACCAAAGTTGGGGTTTGGGTCTCTGGTGGTTCTTGTGACTGTAACTGTGGAGCTTTGTCCAAATTTTCAGATGAAGCAATCATCTGAACAAAAGGGAACTTGTTGCAGATCAGCAGTTAATATGCAAGCTACAAAAATGGTAAGACCTGAACTCAGTGGTGAGACTCCATATGATCCATGTAAGATTCTTTTCTCTTTTGTTTGTTAAGATTGCTGTCAAAGCCATTTCTCCTGTCCTGACAGTAGAATCACAGACTTGTTTAGGATGGAAAAAACTTTTAAGATCATTGAGTCAAACTCTTAATGCATGTCCACTACTAAATCAGGTTCTGAAATGCCACATATATGTATCTTTTAAATACTTCCAGGTGTGGTGATACTACCACTTCCCTGGGAAGCCTGTTCCAATGCTTGACAACTGTTTTGGTGAAGGAATTTTTGCTAACACCCAATCTAAACGTCTCGTGATGCAACTTGAGTCTATTTCCTCTTGTCTATTGCTTATTCCTTGGTAGAAGAGACAGCCAGCCAGACTCCCCCCTTGCTAGAGCCTTGTGTCATGTAGCTGTAGAGAGTGGTAAGGTTTCCCCTGAGACTCATTTTTTCCCAGAGTGTTTAACCAAGTTCCCTCAGCATCTCCTCATAAGACTTGTGCTCCAAATCCTCCACCACTTTCCTTCTGTGGACACGCTCCAGCACCTCAATGTCCTTCCAGTAGTGAGTGGCCCAAAACTGAGCACAGTATTTGAGGTGCTTCCTCACTAGTGCAAAGTACAAGGGGAGAATACTGATGAGATAGACTGAAGAAGTAAGATTTTAAACAGCCACAGTGAAAACTCCTTGATAAGCAAGTCAAGCAATGAAAAAGCATTATTCATGTCCCAAGAGAAAGTCAGAAAAAAAAATTCAAGATGCTGTATCATTTAGTTCTAGAAAATGAGGAAATGCTTAAATTGTCAATCAGAAATACAAAAGGAGAAGAAATGAGACATACCACTCTTGTTCCCGTTTTAATGAGCTTTTTGTGATTTATATTTTATTATATATTTTATATTTTATTTTTAAGTTCAACTTATTAGGAATCAGCATATGGTTGAAATATCCTCTGATTCACTACATAATGAAGATTATTTTCCTGTTTTTAATAGTGACCTTTTCAGTTTACCATTTAGGGACAAACTATTGATGCTGGGCTTGCTTGGGGATTTTGGGGGGTTGGGGTGGTAGGGCTTGGTGCCTGGATTGCATACCCGCAGTACCTACTCTTTCTTCTGTTATCTTTTGCTCTTTGCATTGTGGTGTCAGTGGTGTGGTATTGTAACAACATATGAAGCAGAAAGCTTTTCAAGAGCACCCATGGTAACAAAAAGGGGTGTATTTTATGTCTGGTCTGAATCAGCATTTTCTGTAAGAAATCCTGTTTGTCTGCTATATCCTGCAAAGCTTTTAAAGAGATGATGAAAAACTAAGAGCAGAACCTCGTCCTCATATGATAGCCATATTCCAGCTCTTCTCCCTCAAATCTTTTTCAGGTCATATGGTAAAGCTACAGGTGAAGAACAGGAAGATTTGTTATTCTGACCTAGGAGACACTTATGGCTTTTTAGAAGATCTAAGCAGGTAAACACTGTGTTGTTATCTGGGACTGTGATCTTGAGCCTAAAATCACATGGAGGAGTCACAATATTTCCAAAATAATGATGGTGCTTCTTTTGAAATGGTGGATCACACCACTGAAATGGAGTGGGAAGGAGTAAATGAATAAATTCTCATTCATATTTATTTAACCTAGAGTTTTTCCTGATCAGATTTTTATCCATATCTTCTGGCAAACATATATCGACTTCCTCTTTCTATGGTACTACTCGTCTCATCCTGGGTGATGTATAGCAGCTCTACTTCTTGTTTCTCCATGATTAAAATGTAGAACTTTACACTGAAAATCTGGGCCTTGTAATAGCTGCATGGAATGCTTTACCAAACGGTCAGCAGGAAACACAGATGTTAACACTATAGTTATCAAAGTAGTGCAATGCACTGACTACAGTATGTATTTTAAGTGTGATCAGACTTTTTTTCCTGTTTTCTGAAGGGGTTTCCTGAATACCATAGAAGACTCTCCAGGTCTAAAATGAATAGAAAAAAAATGGGAACAGGGACAATTTCTCTCTTCAAACTAATTTCAATGCATTAAGCATAGTTTCACTATGAAAGGGACTATTATACAGCCCTAAGTTCAAACAACTGTTCTTTCATTCAAGCGATGCTCTGTATCATGCTGAAATCATTACAGAGCTTGGTCATTGCAAGTCACATCTTAATAGGTGACAAGAATAACCACATTAAACAGGGATATTTTGTCTAGACTTATTTATCTCTTTCCAGACTTCCTAACTTCTTAAAAATCTTATTAAACACTAGGTTTAATGTATTTAGCCTAATCACTGTCTCCAAAACATTAAAGAATGTCTGTTACAGATAAAAGAGAACATAATAACTTTTCTCATATTTTTTCCTGCTTTTTCTACTACAATTTTTTCTAGCTTCTTAATTGAAAGAAATCCCTTATTTTGAATTCTGTTGCAATTTTTAAGAAAAGCATCTGAAATAGATATAATTTCATTCCACGTGATACACAACTCTACCATCTTAATTTCAAAACGTAATCACCCTTTCTATTTTAATATGAAAGCAAGTCATGAATTAGCATGATTGTCTATCATGTCTTGAAGAATCCCTTATTCTTAATCCTGTATCTGAATTAGCTTTGATGTCTGATCTTCTTTAATGATTAAACAATATCATCAAATATCTTTTGCAATTAATTGCTGCAGTTGGGCATAGAGCAGCCTGGAAATTGTGGTGTGCTTTTTTAGTAAATTGTATTTGTGCTAGTCTGCCTGGCAGAGAGGGAAGAAGGTCTGTGGCTGTGGTCTGTTTTGTGATGCAGGTGAGAGCTTTTCCAAGGTTCACCAACCTGCATCTTGGGAGCCTGGAGATCTCCTGCTGCAGAGCCAGGAGTGAGAGAATCCTTGGTGGCTGGGGATGAGCACTCCAGTGCGATATAATTCAGCAGAGGTAAGCCTAGTAGACAACAGAGGCCTAATTAGGACCAGTGCCTGTAAACTGGAGACAGGGAAATTCATGTTGGGATTATAGTATCATAAGATCACAGGATAATTCAGACTGGAAGGGTGCTCAGGAGGTCACCAGTCCAACCTGCTGAAAGCATCATCACCTCTGATCTAGGACCAGGTTGCTCAGGGTTTTATCCAGTCAGGTCTAAAAAACATGTATGGATGCAAAGCACAACTTCCCTAAGGAACTTGCTTCAGTTCTGATCTTGTCGGGAAAAAGTTTCTTCTTGTATCCAGTAAGAACCTTTAATGACAGAGACATATTTATACTGTTGATGACTATTGGGATAGATCTGCCACAGGAAGTGGGGAATTCCACATTTATGGTCACCTTCATGACTGGATAATTTTCTGGGAAACTTGCCTTTTATCAAAGATAAGATGATATTTTCTGTATATACAGCTGTTCCCTGTGGCTTTAATTTAACAAATACACGAAGACATATCCTATCACCTAGATAAAGGAGCTGAGTGAGGTACTTTTGACAAGAAAGGAATTGTTGGGTTTTTTTTAAATAACAATTTTGAATCTCTTTTAATTTAAATTACTAAAAATATGGTAAAGGAATTTGCAGGAACTGAAAACTTGGTTTAAGGAACTGCTGCCTTTCTAATCTTTCTATGGCTTTTGAACTTCAATACTTCTGACATACTCCTGTGGCATTTAATTATCAAGTAGCTTGGAAAAGAAGAATATTCGCAGAAACACGTGAATAACCTTGTTTGTACTTGTACAAAGCCATTAGAAAACCTGTTGATTTAAAACAATAAAACAAAAAAAGCAGCCGACTGCTATCTTTCATGTGATAGCATGACACATCATATATGGTTTTCTGTCTGAACCCACATCCCCCACCCCACCCCCTAATGCTTCAAAAGCTTTATTTGCTGAGTGATACAATTCACTGATACAATGATTATCAGGCTAATGGTACATACTGAGAATAGGGACACAGAGGTAGTTTTGAGGCTCTTCTGATGTTTTCCTTTGCTGTTGCTGTCATAATAACATGCAGTAGGTGGCTGTGTGGTCAGAGAAAAAGCCTATTCCTGGGACATACCATTGTTATAAAGATGCATTTACGCCTTTCTGTACCACTTCTTACCCTCAGATTTCTGAGAGGTTCCATCTTGAATGAGAAAATGCAGCAAGATCAAATCCAGTGCCGATGCTACTGTCCATTCCATACCAACCCCCAAACCAGGAATGCAATGATGGACTGAACTCAGTTTCACAGTATACATTTAGTGGTGGGCAAACAAAGCATGCAAACTTTGGATTATCCAAACTGGAAATGGTTAATCTCTGTTTACCTTCTTTAACTTTGGATTGTACAACTTACTCAGCAGATATATGCCAACATTGTTTGTTTATCTAAAGCTATTTATCTAATTCAGCTGGCATATGCATTCAAGACCTAGGGTATAATCGTGGTGTGATTCTCCAATAGTGATGGTAGCATCCTGTTCTCATTTCTGAGTGCTAGGGAGTTACACTCTCATAGTCTGCCTGAAGTGCAGGTGCTGCCTAATTATACAGTACAAAGAGATTTGACTTCTGTGAAAATTTAGAAAAAGAAGGCATCTTATGTAATGCCTGCACACTTATAAAAAGGCTTTGTCTGGAAAAAAAAAAAAAAAAAGAGAAGCTTGAATCTGAATCCAATCCAAGGATTTTCTTTGTAAAAGAGCTGAATGAGTCCTAGTGTGGAAATTAAAATACAGATAAAGGGGAAAAAATTGTTTGTGGTACAATGGAGAGATAAGGTTCCATTTAGCATGTGCTTGTGTGGGCACCTCCAACTTGGCAGCTCTGCTGGTGGTGTTTCCAGCACTGGGAGTCTGCACAGCCCTTCTTTCCATGGCCATGTTCCTTGCTCTGGTGCCTCTGAGGTCCCAACGACTTCTTCCTACTTCTGTTGTCCACCAGGAATTGTGCAATACCTGCCATATTGTGTGTCAAGTATGACCACACACATGAAAATGTGATTGGGAGCAAAAGTGGACAAAACTATGAGAACTTTGGTGTTTCCGAGCAAGGGCTTTGCAGTAAATAAGTTTCAGTATGAGACATGAAAACTACTGTTTTAACTAATTTCTTAGTCAGTGGTATCTAAGGACCTTTGAAGTTGATCCTTACTCAATTTTTTATATGATTTCTGGATTACCATTGTTCCTTTTATGAAAATCACCACAATTATGATTTTATTCTGTTATAAAAAATTTTTCCTTTCTTTCTTAAAACTGTGAAAAAATCTTCAAAAAATATATATTAAAAAACTAATAATCTTTTTTCATTAGAATTTTCCGTAGTAAGTTTTGCCTTTATTAAAAATTTATGCCATTGAAAGAGACTAATTTTAAATACCTAAGTAGGCACACCAAAATTTAATCTTTATTTTTTCGTAAACATCGAAGATAATAATGCTGAATTAGAAACGTCCTGGGGGGGAAAAGATAAGTCACTCAAGTTTTCCTTTTTACAGATAGTTTTTGATACATGTGTTTTCCTTATGAAATTCTCATTGGAAGCCCTGCTATAGATGAGACTACAGCTACACTGCTGTGAGCAGACACAGACAGTTCTGGTTTGGCTTACCTGTGCTTCAAGGCAGCTGGGCATCCTTGGCACTGAAAGCTGCAATGTGCTGCAAGACCAAGCTGAGGGCTGAGACCTTGGAACTGGACAAGGATATGACAAAGTAAACTCTTGCTCCAAGAGTCATGTGTGTTTTTACACAGGCAACATAGCACCAAACAAAAAGTTAGAGAGCCACCACAAGTATATGATGGTTTTATGATGTCTTAAAGAGGATATCTGCGTTTAAAAATCTACTGACAATCAAATAAGTATTTCTTGCCATAAGTAGTAAGACTTCCCATGATCAGTTTGTATTTTAGCAGTGAAGTTCAGTATTCTGGCAACACAAGATAATTTACCTCCTAATGCTAATCTCTTAGAAGGTTTGTAAAAATTTAAAAGAATACTTTCACAGTGTCTTTTGTAGTCATAACAGATGATGATTAGGTTTTGAACATTAACCAGAGGCAGTAGTGATACTGGATTTTAAACAAGGCTGTAAAATTTTAGTGCTCCGTGGCATGACTTAAACACCTAGGACCTATAGAAAAAAGTTTTTAATCTTTTTGACCAGAAGTAAAACATATCACTGGAGATGATCCCTATGACTGTTAAGTGGAATAATGACATTTATTTTATGATCTTGATGTGAATTTCCTGAGTGAGAAACTGACTAAAAAGTTTTTTTATATGTAAAAAACAAGGTGAAGTTGTGGTGCTCTGGGGTGTCTTCCATGCTATTTTGAAGTTAAAAGGAAAACAAAAATTGAGAACAAAACGAAAATAGACATTTATGTTAGAACTTCATTTGCTCCAGAAAGTGGTAGGGATTAGAACATAATATTTTCTTACTTCTAGAAAAGATGAAGGGAAAGACAGAAGACCTCATATGAGCCTTATGTGAAGATTTATTGTTATCAGATAGGCAGATCTATCTGAAATGATTTCATGTTGCTCTGTCAGGCCCAAATTTATCCCATGGATGCCCTTTGCTAGCTGTGCTGTTATTTATGCGTGGTGTTATACATAAACCATGAAGTCTGATGTCCTTTACAGTCACAATCAAACTTTTGTAGAGACGGGAAATGAGGGATATCACACCACCATGTCTCCAGCCTTGCAATTGTTGTTGATCTAACAGTGTATATCCTGTGAATATAAACAGTGTATATTCTACTTCATTGAAACTCTGCAAACATCTGATCTTCTGATGGCTTTCTGTGCTGTTGCTTTGGGTGAAAATTTGCCATTTTCATATAAAGTTAGAAACTAAATTTAAACTTCTCTACCAAATTCTTGAAGAACGTTAAATAGATAATTAACGGCACCATAGATTATTTAATATCTGCTTTGAAAATTCTAGATTTTAATCTAAGTGCTGTGGGTTTAAGTTGTTTCTTATGAGAAAGCATGTGTGAGAAATTAAAGTACTTTATCTAGCTATCTTGTCTAATCTTCAGCTGATTTGAGGTCTTTAACTATGAAAAATGATCTGATTAAATACACTGGTGGGAAAGACACAACATTCATGAAAACCCTTCCAAAATGGTTCAGACTTCTGCAAATGGAAGAAGAGGTTCACCATATGAGGACCATTTCTCCAGTGATGGAAGACTTAGGTGACAAGTTACTGCTTGTTCTGGTTCTGCTCACAACTGTTGATGACAGGTCACAGTTGCTCTTTTGCCCTAGACAACAGCTGAGATGAGGGCTACAGGGGTCTGGGGCTCTGGTTTGGAAGACAACGCTGATAAATTGAACATAGAATACTCCTGTTTCAAGGACCTTTTTCCCCAAAGATGAGAAACCATCTTCAGCTTCAGGAAGATGATCTCCTCACCCTCCATCCAGAGTCTGGGAAAGACCAAATTAGGTCCCCAGAAGAGACTGTTATTTAGACATTCTGACTTGGTGTCTGTAGAAGTCTGCCTCCTTCTGTTGCCTCTGGAAGGGGTTTGGTCTGGAACGAAAACTCAGAGAACACCCTTCTACATAACCAGACTGGTGGAGAAAACAGTCAGTTTGCAGGAAGGTAGGATATAAGACGTGCTCCAGATAGAAGCTGTCATCCCATGACCCAGGTATACCACAGCATGGGAACCCTCCGTGGTTTTCTACTCCTGTGCCTTGTAGTCATAATAGCACAGAACAGCCTTTTTTGTCTCAGACAGTAAAGCAGTAGGAGATGCTTTCCATCACAAGGTGTGTGACTACGCAGCAGGAAGAACTGCCATACTGCACCTTTCAAGTGTTGAGCTCATCAGAAGTTTGAAGCAGAAGACTATAAGTCTGTGGCTTGTTAATAAGAAAAATATTTGGAAAAGCTGCTGAATAACCTGAGATTTTTGTATTGCATTGTAAGTCTTCCTACATTCCGGGAGTAGGTGGGTTCCTGAAATTTCTGGAACTTAGAATATTCAGCATGGGATTCATGTTAGTCAATTCTGCATGTCCACATGAAGACGACTGTAAGCTCCTCATCCAGACTCCTTTTATAGTCATTAAAATGTGAATAAGTATTTCTAGGATGCAATTCATCTAATATTAGTGTAGATGTTCAATACAGCAGAGTTGAGCCATCCTCCACATGTGCCCAATTCTTCCCAGTAAACATGAATTTAGAAACCTGACTTCAGGGTCTGCTATTAGGTGATATTATTTCCACTCATAAATTATCGTGTTTTCTTCAGCCTTCTGTGCTATGGGAGATGGAGATACTACTCCCTTGATTACCATATTTCTGTCGCTTTGAAAGATGCTAAGCACTGAATGGAAAAAACAGGAATTATTTATAATTAATTTTGAAGTCATCCAGGAAGACTTCAAGTTACAGGTTAAAAAACAGATAAAGAATATTAATAAAAAAGGGAAATATAAATAAAGTATCTGTTTAGTTGAAGAAAAAGTAGATGAAATGCCAAAAAATGAACTAGTGGAGAAACGAAAGTTAGTAGAGAAGGAATACTATCACTACTGGAATCCATTCATAAAAGTGGTGTTTTTATTCATGAACTAAGTGGTTGTGTGACAAAAGTCCTTTGGTTGTGCTGAGAAAAGAAGCAGGTACGTGACCAGGTGCATCACTTTGCACAGTCTCTGTATCCTAGTTTTCAGAGGAACCCCCAATTTGGTGTGCAACTGCCCATCTTTCCATCTCCTGTCAGCATTTGAACCTCTATATTCAGCTCTGGGTGCCGGGAATGGGCCTCCTGGGCTTGAAGAAGGAACATGTTACACACCTAGAATGGGAGACTTCCAAAATGTGTGCATTTATAAAACAAAGATAAAACAGTGACAGAATGATGCTGGTATGAACATTATGGAGAATCCCCCTTTTTATTTTGACACAGCTATCCCAGGGTAATGCCGGCACATGGAAGTTCGGCCACGAACCCAACCCAGAGGTCTAGAGCTAACTAACCTGCTGCCCCAAGAACATTTTGGCCTGAACACAAAAGTAGGCTGGGGGAAAGGAAGACATATGCCCATTTATCTGGTAGGGAACTGAGGTCAAGATAAATCAGAGAATGTCCCCAAAGCTTGGTGATCTGAATCACCAAGGATTGCTTCTACTCTCAGCATCCTACGGGAATTTCAGTTGCTACTCCTTTCTCTTACTCAGAGATCTGCATCAGGATTATAATTTTAATAATTCTGAAAGAAAACCAGACAAAATTGTAAAAAAGGTTTATCTCTTCTAATTTTATTTTCAATAAAAATAACTTTTCTCATACTTTGATCACTCAGCTTGTTCTGAGATAGTATTCTGTTTTCATAAGTGCACTCATGACATTTTAACTAGTATGTGGACTAAGCTAAGTTAAAATGGTGTCTTATTGCACCATAGACTACAGTTATATGGAATGAACTTAATCAGATTAAGTGAGCAAAGGAAGAATTTGTAGTGCCAGACCACCTCTCATGAACTTTTGTGTATTTGTGCAGCTAATCTCTTAATTGGATTTTTATGACGAATGTTTGCATATTTATCCAGCTTAGTTGTTTTCTGCTGTAGTCATGGCCCCCATTTTCTCTGAATGTCTAGAGTTCTGTTGAACACTTTATGCAGTTCTGTACTTGGAAAACACAGAGGCAAGCAAACACTATGGGAAATAACAATATACGGAACATATCGTGTGACAAACTGCTACATTTGTACCCAGGCCATGACTATCAGATAAAGCTGCTTCCGTGAATAGCTGCATTTTTCATTCTTCATTCATTGCACAAGGAAACAATGACTGAAAGTGCTACTATCAGGGCTGGATTCCCTCCAGCCAGCGAGGTCATTGTTTGTAAAACCTTACAGGCACAGTGCAGGGCGGCACTTGATCAAAGCAAGGCCCTTGTAAGATATATGCAAGGATGTGGAATTTTCCATTGACCAAGACAGGTTCACAATCCTACAGAGGCATACTTTGGTAGGGGACCATAAAAATAACACTGTGATGGGTTGAGTAACATTCAACTAAAGGTTAATGTAATTACCAGGAAAAACCCTCTGCTAATTACAGACTGTCCTGTCTTTTAAAGCTGTTATAATCACATTGCTTTCAGAGCTGCAGCTGAAGCTCAATTAATGCAGTCTGCTATTTGTGTGTATGTGACAACTTGAGTCAGCTCCAGTGGTCTCTCAAAAATGCACTAAACGGTGATTTTACTGCCTCAGAGGTGATGAACAGGAGCGTGGCAGGACCTAAGGAGCTTCTATTACTGAAAAGAAAGGGACAGGAACAAAACAAAGGGCTGAGAACAGGTGCAAAGTGGAGAGAGCAAAGTTTACTGGAAAAACTGCTTCTGCTGACTGGAAGCACAGGTGGACTATGGTGTTGTTTCTCTAACCTCTGGCTGTTGTCCTATGTGCCATATCCCATGTTCCCCCCAGTCTTTGCAGCCTTCCCCTTCCAGAGCTCAAGCTTAGGTGAAATAGGCAGTGGGAGCTGCCCACAACAACCTTTGATATCTGGTGAATTCAACTCTTCAGGTACTTATTCTACACAATGGAGGGCCTACTTCATGATGATAAATAAGAACTTTTATTCTACAGTGTGAGACTTCGTCTCAATGATTTAAGACTTAAATACACAGGCTAAGCATAAAAAATGCCTTACAAGCAAGTGCTGTGACTTCTAAGCAGTTTTCTTACACTCCAATTAGTGCTACAGATCAAAAAATAACAATATGTACCCAAAAACCTGTGTATACATTTATTGCTCTTACCTGGATCCTCCAGATGTGAATAAAAAGAAAACAGAAATAACTACTTCCAAAACTAATCATGATTTTATCAACAACAATGACAATATAGTATATTTTAATTTGCTGTTATGAAAAGAGTCATAGGGCAACTTCTGAACGCTGGGGGTAGGATTCTTGTCTGAGACAAACAAACCCTGCTCAAACCCTGTCCTGCAAAAGGAGGTCTTGATTCACTGTCTGTTTGATGACAGCTAAAATGAAGGAAATCAATCCTTAAAAACAGTACTTTACAAAAGCCTGGACAGATGCTAGGACACATGGGCACTGGGGTTAGTGCAGGAGTTTGTAATTAGAATAAAAATTGGGGATTAACTTCTGTTTCTGTCAACTGGCATCAGGCAGGAACCCAAAAGGGATTTGTTCTTAGCCCTGAGAGAGCTCAGGAAGTCTTTGAGTCTGATGTTTATGGAAAAAGCAAGTTGGGAGCTAAGACAAGAGGAGTGCACTGTGGGTTTTGACTCTCTGGTGCACAGGAAAGCAAAACTTCTCTGTCCATAGTTTTCAGATCCTCACTTGTGTTCAAGGAAATACCTGGTTCCATAATCATCTTCTTATATAAACAAAATGCAAGGGACTAAATATGTCCAAGCAAGTCAGGTGACTTGCATCTCTCCCATCACACACTTCTGTTTGGTCCTTGAGTCATTACGTGGTTGCATTTTGGCTTGAGTGAGCGCATTCTCTCTTACCAGTTTTCAATACATATTAGTAGCATTACAGAGCATTTGGCATTTTCAGTGCTTATCCTGTAACTTAAGAGATTTTCTGAGCTGGAAAACCAACTGCTAGCAACTACATCCTTAGATGACTTCATTTTAGCATTGGGGAAATGACTGGGAGCTCTTGGGGGACTTTTTGGTACCATTCCTTTCTCTTTAATGTACTTTTCTAAATTTGCTCTGCCCCTACAGAACTCTGTAGGAAGGCAGACAGAGCAGCAGCAGCAATTTCAATGGCAGAAACCTGCAAGACCTGTCATGCTTGTTCCCATAGCTGTTCCTGATCCCAAAGTCATATGGGGCAGCTCCCCGTCCAGCTCCCCAGCCAGAGGTACAGAGAAGACATGTTCCTGGATTTGCTGTAAAAAATTCTTTGAAGGGATCAAAAGGCCAATTTCTATGATTCTCCAGCAGCTTTGATCACAAGTGCTCACTGGTGTACGGTGAAGAGGAAATGAAATGTTAAATAATGTTTTTTTCCTTGCAGCTGCTCCTGGGTCTGTTAGATTTGAAATAAATGTTTGTACGTTCATATTGTTATCTAAATAATGAAATTTTACTCTGATTAAGCACTGGCTGCTAGAAGAGCTTTGTGCTTATACTGGTGCCTCTACGAAATGTATACACTGGAAAGAGTCTGACTGAACTCCTGAAGCACATCCACAGGCCTCAGTCTGGTGGAACAGCCTCTTTCCTAGGGCCTTGTGATAGTCTTGTTCCAGACTTATTTCCAGATGAAGCCACTACAGTGTTCTCTGTGCTTGGTCCCAGCTTTGGGACATGAAAAGGAAAGGCCATGTGAACCCTTTGAACTAGAAATCTTTAATGATTCCGATAGGATCCATGTTGTCCAGACTTAAAACATTATGAAAAACATGGAAATTGAAGTAGTCTTTGTTCTGTATTATCAAGCCTCTGTTAATTTGCATACAGATAGCCTGCATTTTTCACAATATGCCTAAACAGAGATGTCTGTGATAGGCAGTCTGGTGTGTATCACACTGCCAGTTTGCCATCTAGTGGTATAGCATAAAGCTAATTTTACATCCTATTTCATCATTTCAGTAGAAAAATGCCCCCAGAACACAAACACAAGATGATTTTAGCAATCTGTTAGCAGAAGACAGTCCATACCAATGATCCTTAATTCCTAGACCTTGCACTTTGTCCCCCAGGAGCAGAGACTGGCTCAAGGTCTGGACAGTTTTTTTGACTCCACAGGAGGATGGCTGTATAGATCCAGTTGCTGTTTAACACCTTAGGCCTTATTGTTTTCAGTGTTACCCTGGTCTTTTTGACTGTACTTTTATACAAGTATCAGGGAATCCCAAAAAGCGGAATGTGAATGGCACTTGAGAGAGCGTTGTCTGTATGACAGTGGGTCTTCAGTGAGTACCCACGTCAAGAGACAATCAATGCAACCTCAAGAGCTCCCGACAGATGTTTGTTCAGTCTGTTCCACAAAACTTTCTGGTTCTCATGATTTCATAAACCTCTTTGGATGGCACAGGTGTGCTGCCAGGGTCATGGCATTTGTCCTTTAATGCACTGATGCAGACTGCTGGAGGCAACATTGCAAAGAGAAAATACCACTTCCCTGCAAAGCCTGTGAGGGAAAGCTCATCAATTCCTCAATGGGCTGCTGTGGGATGGGAACCTCATCCCAGCCAAGAGCCATTGGTCACTCTGAGGAAGGTTAAAATATCCAGGGAGGAAGTCTGGCATAACCAACCAGCAGCTACAGGAGTTGAGAAAGTGATGAAAAATATGTCAGGGCATAGGGGACACTTGCATAGCATGTCTAGGTTTTGTTTCACTCTACTGTAAGAGTACAGTTAAGAATGTTTTTCCCTTGTATATTAACTTCCATGTCGTTTATTCCTTTATATCTGATAGGCGCATAGACTGTTGCTATATTAGTAATAACTTGGGTACTATTTACTCGTTTTTGGGAAGAGACAAACTACAATTGCATGGAGACCAGAGTGCCAGTGCAGTCAGACAGTCACTGCCTGAAATCTTTGCCATCAGTTAACTTAACCTCCTCAGAGTTTCAATAGCTATTCTGGCAGCATGTTCAGCCACACAGGCCCCTAAGGACTTCAAGCAGTTTTGATAAGCCATTCATTTCTGATTTAAATAAAGAAGGAATGGATGACAAGACAGTAAAAAAACCTCACTTTGGGAAAATATGGCTTTGAGTTTCAAATGTGAAACTCCACAGGGAAAGGAAAACTGGAGAGAAACACTTATTTTATCTCTTATTACCCAAAAGAGCAAATAACCATTTCCATCAACTACAGAACTTAATTTTCTCACTCTGACTGCAGCAGCAGCTGGAACAGAAGACTGGGTTCCCAAATAGTACAACTGAGCCTGTGAATGCAAAGAAATGCTAAATACCTGTGAACTCTTTCATATTACTACTTCTGCCACATACTTGCCAAGGAGCAGGATGGGAAAGACACAAGCTGGAAGAACCATTTTGGAAAAGAGGCACTGTTACTCGATGGGAAAAATTTCAGTTCCATAGCAAACTCAGTTCATATGGGCAGTTCATTTATTCTGCATGCTTTGATGTGAAAATGGTTGCCTCAGTAGTTTTAGTGTGCTTTAGAAAGGGGCAATAATCTTTCAGAAATATTGCTGATGGTTAAATATTTTTTAATAATGATATAGGCCCAGTAGATACAATTTTGGCTGACTACAGTACATTTGGTTGTGGAGCTGATAGCACTGGCTTGCAGACCTTGCACGAACAGAAAAGTAGCTGTGATATGCTCCCTTTGGTAGTTTTGAAGTCCAAATAATTTCTTGTATACTGGGAAGTACCTGTGGGGAAAAAAGCCAGAACAAGTACACTGCATAAAATATTGTACAGCGAAGAAAAAAGGAAGTTTCAACACAGGCATGACTTCTCCCTGAAAGGTATAGAACTTCTTCCTGAAAGGTATAGAAGTATGATGGTTATGGATGGAAAATATAGTCTTTTCTTTTGACACTGAAGATATATCCTAACTTACAAAAGACAATGCTAATAAGACAGTTGGCTGAGTTAAAATCTAAGATAGAACCCTTTGGTAAGAACCTGACAAGGCACAGCCAGAACAGCTGGTGACAGCAAGAAGTGGTAGCAAATGCAGCTCTTGTTACTGCATAAATATCTCATCCAATAATCAGTATATTGGTGTCCTCATACAGTAAATATGTAGAAACATACATGCAATGATATTTGAGGAAGTAATTGAGTCCCTTATTAAAATGAGTATGGGACAACAGTATTCTTCTTTTTGTTTCCTTCAGAGATGTGCAGTCTTGTATGGCTCAGTCTCAGAGCTGGGATGTGGAAATCTGTCCTTCCAGCTCTTCTCTGAAAGCTTCATTTGACAAGGTATTTACCTGAGCTTAGATACAGCAGCGGGCTGATACAATGTGACTGGGTAGCCCCTTATCAAACTCAAAAAATGTGTGTATAGTCCTTCTTTGTGGACTGACTTCATCCTGCTATCTTGGATTTATTTTAATTTCAAGTCAATGGAGAGGAAGGGTCAGAGGTTTCCTTAGAAATCCGACTAATCATATTTAATTTTTGCATTGAACTGTTAATAATGGCCTACTATACTTTTTGTAAAATACTTCTGATATTTGAAAATCATAAGACAGTCATGGCAGATGGAAACTGAAAGGCAACAAGTCTGGCCTTTGTAAATTCTGTTTGCATTGTATTCCACCTGATTAAAAATAGTTGCACGGAAATTATGATAAAAATAAAATATTTTCTTTGAGATATATAATTTATGTTTGTACATTTTTAGATTATTGTTTAGGGTGAGGTTTATTAAATTTTAAAGATATTTCCAGTATGTGACTAAGCTGACTTATTAATATGGACACTTCAAAATCAGTCATATTGAAAAAGCTACCAACCAAGTATATTAATTATTTTCAAGCACTTAAAAAAAAATTAATACCAGTAATGGCAATATATTAAATAACCAAGGCATATTTATTTCAACTAAAAAAATAATTGTAAACCAGAAAGCCTCAAGAGTAAATCCTCTACAGGGCAACATTTACTGGCTTTTAAGATGGGTGTGATTAATGGCAAACCCCTGTGAATAAACCTATCTTAATGCCTCTTCCATCCTGTTTATTAAGATTTCTGTGAAAGCCGTTTCTCCTGTCCTGACAATAGAATCAGTTTAGGATGGGAAAGAATTTAAAATCAAGTCCAACAGTTAACCTAGCACCACTGAACCACATCTGTAAGTGTGACATCTATGTGTCTGGTAGGTATCTCCAGGATGGTGACTCTGTCACTTCCCTGGGTAGCTGGTTCCAATGCTTGATAACCTTTTCAGAGAAGAAATCTTTCCTAATATCCAATCTAAACCTCACCTGGTGCAACCTGAAGCCATTTCATTTCATCCCATAACTTGTTACTTTGAAGAAGAGATCAACGCCCACCCCACTACAACCTCCTACAACCTTTTTCTTCATTGATTTAGGCCAAAAAAAATCTGTGTTCTTCATTCTGCTATCATCTGGTTTCTTTCAGAGATCATTGTAAAATCTTTAGAGTTCCAATACTTTTACAGAACTCTGCACTGAAGCTCAGTTTCAAACTGTAACTGCTGTATCACTGAAATTAGAGGGAGTTTGTAACCTACTACATAATTTATTTCTTAGTCTTATGACAAACTACTCCCAAGAGCTGATGTTCCCATTTCCTCCAATGAGGAATTATTTGATAATCAGCACAGCGTTAATTACCAGGAAGTTTTCCCTGACATTTGGCCAACTAAGTATTTTTGAGTTTTTTGCATCTTAATGTAATCATTTCAGCTTGAGTGCCCTAAAATCACCCTGCAATACTAATAGGAAAACCATGACTCAGGGAACAGTGGTTTAAAAGAGCTTTTAAAAAGCAAGAGTAGATTAGACTGACTTATTAAGTACAAGGAGTGAACTGGTGATTAAGGTCCTTGTTTTGCCAAAGCTTAGGCACCTGTGAGATAGCAAAAGAACTATTTACATGATTCAGATGCAGTTTTTTAAAATGTATTTCCTCTAAAACCATCTGATTACTGACACAAAAGATACTGCCTGGTTTGTTGTAGTTACACTTAAATTTGGGAATTGCACAGCTCAGT
Source organism: Eulacestoma nigropectus (assembly GCA_013397775.1). Lineage (NCBI taxonomy): Eukaryota > Metazoa > Chordata > Aves > Passeriformes > Eulacestoma > Eulacestoma nigropectus. The sequence continues at coordinate 1,060,557 of VZTE01003158.1, forward strand.
GTTTTCCCCAAATAATAGTTGTAATACAGAGTAGTCTCCATCTGTTCTGAAATAAGCAACATGGATTTTAATACCCTCCCATCTGTATGTGTATTTTTAGTCACACATTCAAGTTTGTAATCCCTCTGCTTCAGTCTACATTCCTGGCATAAAACATAAGGCTTGTTATTCAAAAATTTTAAATTATGTTTGTGTGTGCATGTGTCTGTATTTTAAGTTCTTTTCTTAACTCTGGGGAAACAGTTTAAAATACATGTCTGCAATGAGATATTTCCTATTTCTCTTTAATCTTCAAAAGCTTCTATTCTTGAATGGTGAGTCATATAGTTTCTAGATAGCTATCAAGAAAACACCATAAAGTGGAGAAATTAGAGGACAGAGAAACCTGAGCTGAAATGCCACGGGACAAGTTATATTGGAAAGTATCTTTTAAACATGGATTTCCACTTTATAATGCTAAGTTCTTATTTATGAGGATTTGAAGGACAAGCTGAAGTCTTAGGGTGATTGGCCACATGACCAAAGGAGGAAAAATAATATCCCACGTGGGGTTCTCAGTTGTGTTTTTGTGGAAGCAGTGCAGAATAAGCAAACAGTAAACCCAATTACTTAACTAGTCATGGAGGGAAATAAAACAACTATTTGCAGCAACTGAAGAAAATGTAACCACAAGGGAAACATAGCTTGTATACAGAGTTCTTAAGTGTTTGCATTGCCCCTAGCTTATCTTGGTGAAACTATTTCCCTGCTTAGAACAACCACCTATTTAAGGAACAGTGAGAAACAGATATTCCAGCAACAGAGATATCAGTGCAGCAGTTGAGAAAGACAGGACAGATTCCTACTCCAGGACTGCATTAAGGAAGCTGGAAGGCCTTTGTCCCCTGTATTCCAAATTCACAAAGTAAATCCAGTGTGACCTGTGTTGTGAGTGTGCAAATAACTCCATGTTGCAAGTGATAGAGATGTGTTTCTCAAAGGATGTGATTGGGCTTTCCAATTCCTAAGTGCAGGTGTGCTTGCTGGGCTTACCTGGTGGCAGAGAGAGAGAAAATGGATGCAAGGACAAAGAATTGATATAGATGTTCTCAGTCTGGATGACGAGGGGAGTTTGAGACCTCCTGTGGAGCACATTGACATTCAGATTAGCTGCAGCTACTGCCTCTGTTCAGTGCAGTGGACACATGAATCCGATGGCTGGGCTCTGAGGACCTGAGCTAAGCGACAGCCTTTCATCACTCTGCAGAAGGTATTTTGATGGTTTTGAGCAAGTTACTCAGTCTTTGTGCTTCAGATTCCCATCTCTTTATTTTAGAGAGGTGAAGATACACAGCACTTGTGTGAGGACCTTAGTCCCTGATGGCGTAGGGATCGAGAGTCCCTGCTAGAAGATCCCAGTGCAGCCATCTCCACGAGAATTCTGGCCCTGGTGCCAGCTCATGACACATCCCTTATAGGAAGGGGCATGACACTGGGCAATAAAGAAAAATCTTCCCATTAAGATAGATGTTCTTTCCATACAAATTAGTGTTGCTTTATGTCCTAAGACATCAACCCTTCTGTTGCTTTATTAACAACCTTTCACAAATACCTTCTACACCAGAACCATTAGCTAATCCTTTCCCCGCTACCACACTCCAAATTTCTAACACAACTATGGTTCTTTGACAAAGTCCAGTCGAATGCTAGAATTTACAATGGACAAAGAGAAATTTGTTTATTTATTTATTTATTATTGTTTAGTGATAGAATTCTTTCCCCAAGTCTTTATATTACAATTAAGAGCAAACAGGAAAGTTTGATTCAATTTGTGTCTGACTCCTGCTTATTTTTAATGCCTCTGTTAAATTATTTCTAAAGAAAGCTTTCACAATTGCTACATATTACTCTCCTGCAGAGGTCTCTTTCATCTTTGATTCTTCTTAAATTCTTTTTCACACTTCATGTGTAATCAGTAACTTCCTGCAGAGGTGAGGTTGACAGATGCTGGCCCAGTGTTGTAAATATGTTAGTCCAATGAATAAATAGTGGCACATAAATATATTCTATTTTCCATGACATTCCCTTAACATTCTTGTATTTCTGTTGTGACTGGACTTTGGACTAAGGTTTACAGCAGAGCATTGCAGATGTGCTGAAGCTTGGAAACCACTAGAAAACCATGTCTGAGGAAGCTAAGTAGTGAGCTTTGCAGAATACAAATTATTTAACTTCTAAAAGCAAAGGAATCTTTAGACACACACAACCACTGACTAGCTATGTTCTCGCTGCCAAAGGCTATTACTAGATATTTTGGACAAGGATTCTTAAAGAAGAGAAAAGAAATAGAAAGTCAAAGGGAGAATTTTCATTTACTTCAATGAGTTCTGAACCAGAAATTCAAATACAGACTGGACATTACTAAAAAATATATCAAATATCTAATAATAATTTCTCCTCCTTACTAGGTTTTCCCTTTGCTTTTATTTAGCACTTGAATAGTTTTAGTTTTAAATGTCATGATCATCTTTGGGAAGTGCAAAATAAAACTGTGGCATTTGTAGGTCTTCAATTAGAGTAATTACTCCACCATCTTTTGTGAAACTAAGGAAATTAGGGTCTTAGAAAAAATTATGGAACAATACGGAATAAGATCATAAGCAGGTGGAATAATTTTACTTGTAGCATACTCTGGATGAAGTACTTGAAGCACTGTGATGGTTACAATACATTACCACACGTACTGAGCAGGCACGTTGTGATTTAATGGGTGGCTTCTAAAGAAAATGCCACAGTCAGATAGAAGTGTCAATTAGTGCAACATTTCCTAACATCTCACTGATTCATTTCTTCACCTGTGAGTGTCAGAGAAATTGAAAATGTTGCACATTTAAACTGCTCTCCACTAATTTGATTGTTCTGGGCTCCTCATGGTACATTTTATTCCATTTTGGTCATTTAGAAACAATGTTCTACCAGAACACAAAGGAAAATGGATTCACAGATGAGCTGTTATTTCAGTATGACAGCATGTGGGAGGAAAAGTGCATTCAGGTTGCAGACCAAATATAAGGTACGTAAGGTTACATTGGCTTTGTTCAGGTTTTTCTCAGGAAAGGAGTGTGGAGAACAGCTGCCTCTATTGGTGCTGAAGGCACCAGGGAAGCAGAGCCCTGAGACCTCCAGCCAGTATTTCAGTCATTTCCAGTGATCTAGCCACTGCCCTTTTACCCCTGCCATCTCTCATTCATGAAAGGAATCTGGGGCACTTGGAAAGGCCTTTCCTGACTGCCCACTAGAGGTAGACTGAGCTGGTTTAACTGTGATCTTAGGATCACAAATCCCACGAGAGATTTGGAGATTGCTCTCTGTAGCCTATAATAGCAGTGGGCTTGTCTATATAGGAAATTATTCAGAAATAGCTATTGAGGTAGTGCAAATTCACACTCTGCATAAATCTGCTTTAACTTGCAAGTCTACACAAGCCTTTACGCTTTGTTATCTAAGTAAAGGCGATAATTGGTGTGAAATCAACAAAGTAAAAACTCCCCAACCAACAAGACAAAAAGGAAACTAGGCTTTGAACAGGAGATACATTTAAAGAAACAGGTCCTTTTTCCCAGTGGGAGATCTGAGCTGCTGGTTCACACTTGAGGTGTGAGGACCAGCATGATGCTGTGCTCTGCACAGGTAAGTGTTACCAGAGGCAGTATTGATGTCCTACTGCAGCACTGGCCTCCTCTTGATGACTTAACACAATAAAACATTGTTCTCAGGCAGCTAGACTGCATCCAGGGGCGAGGTACCTTTGTTTGACATGCTGTTGTGCTGTACATGTGTACTGTCTGCTGTCACCTGCAGCTTGCTAGAGCCAGCACCCTCTCTGCAGCATGGCCAAGTCATGAAACCAGGCTTCCATGAGAGAGGGCACCAGCTTTGAATAGGGTCATGTCTACCAAATCTGGGTCTCAAGTCTATAATGACTATTGACAGTCACAGCACTGGTCAGCTGAAGATACTTAGTTCATAACTAACCCTCACCCTTTGCACTGACCACAATAGGTCTTTTGGGGGCTCCTATCACACTTGCTGAAAGCAGTCCATGAACTAAGCTGCAGCACAAACATGACATTTCTTCTATCTCTTAGCCTGTATGTGCTCTAAAATCTCTTCTGAAATTGGACAAGAATGTGGCATGAAATTTTCCTTGATTAAAAATAGACCTGCGAACATCTGCAGAAGATGTATATGAGTAAGACAGCAGCAGTAAATTTTTCTGCTGCCAATTGTGATTTTATTGTGAGTCCTCCCTAGAAGCTGCTTTTCTCTGGAGCTCTAAGAGAGAAATCTCCAATTTTACATAAAAATAGGTTTCTAGATGGAATCTAAAGAAAGTTTTATGCATAAAATGCTACACAGGAGGTTGAAGACCAGAAATCAGGCAAAAAGAAACCCATAACACCTTTACTACACCATCAAGATTTTAATAAAATCTTATGATTATACAGTGGAAGACATTTACCCCAAATTTCAAACATTCCAGGCTAGCAACACTGAAATTGCCTCTATGGTAACTATTTCAAGATCAGAGTACCTTCAAGTCTTCCTCCTCCTCTTTTACTACAGTTTCAGGTGTTTAAAATGATTTTAGAAATCTTTAGTCTGGCTTCCAAAATTTTTGGATGAAGAGTCAGCTGTCCAAATTTCATAGAATACAGGTTGGAAGGGGGCCTCAGGGATCATTTCATCCAACCTTTCTTGGCAAAATCATGTTCTAGACAATATGTCACAGCACTCTCTTTCTTAAGAGTCTAACACTAGGGAATCCAACACTTTCCTGGGGAAATTACTCCAGTTGTCTCATTCTGAAAAATTTTTCATTTGTGTCTAATCAGAATGTCCCCAGGATGAACTTGTACCCATTATCCTTCATCTTTTCCATGTGGCTCCTTGCAAAAAAGGAGTCTCCATCTTCTTTATAGCCACTCATGTCTTACAAAACATCACAGTATTTTTAAGAGAAAACACTCAAATGACCCCTTACTTTACTGCTGAATATCGTGCTGTGCTTCAACTGAAGCCCTTTTTGCAAAGCCTGAGACAGACTTCAGGTTGTGTGACATTTGAGGGGACACAGTGCTGTCCTGCTGCAGCATCCCTCCAGGGCTTAGGCAATGAAGAGTGCTGTTGCTCTGGCTGTAGAGCAGCTTTACAGCTTAATTCACATGATGGGCCATCATCATACATGGCAGTAAGAGGTTCAGAGTGCCCGCTGACCTGTTTTCCAGGTTTTGGAATTATAGAATAAGATAGGACTAGAAAAGCTGTGCTAGAAATGTATACCCTGCAAAAAGGTCACTGCACTGAAGCAGAATAAGATGAAAGCTAATTTTATGTCCCACTCTTGTTGCACGAGCATTGAGAGGTCATAGAACTTATGGACTTGCCGTATCTGTGACAGACTTTTCCTCTTTATGAGAGGAGTTCAGGGTATCTTTTGGGACCACAATCAGCCTTTGGCTCTACAAGGTTTATGGCAAAGAGCAACACCCTGTTTAGTCCTACTTCACTGAAAAAAGTTGATGAAAAAGCAACGTAGAGACACAGCCTAATGAGGACTTTTAATTCTACTGGAAATGGTGGAGGAACTCAAATTACAGTTTGTATTTTGGTTTGAAAGTGGTAGGGCTGAGTTTTGGAAAGATGGCATTCCTCTTCCCTAATGTCTCTTCACAGCCACTAGAGGGCCCCAAAGTCCACCTTAACAAATTGCCTTTGGCATTTTTGAAAAGACCATACATAGAAGTGAACGTGATTTCCAGAATTCCTGTGCTTTCTCATTTTGCTATTGTCAGAGGAATGTGTTGGGTGAACACAATCACAAGAAAATAAGAATTTGGGGAAGAAGATACCTTGAAGGGTAGCATCACCAGTGGCTTCTATCCATTAAGGACTTTCATGGCTTTCTGGAATTTGGTGGGAGTGGTATCTCCTCAGCAGCACCTGGATTTCACCTGTGTCTTTTCTGTTTTATGAGACAGATGTATATGTAGTGGATTCTCTGAGAATGCACAAGAGGCTTTTGATTTTGTACCATCCTTTATGAAGATGTTTGCCATATGTTAAACCTCACCTTAAGCCTTACTTCCAAGCTTGACTTTTAGTTGTGGAGGAGAGAAGCAGCTGGGTTGTGCTTGCCGTTGAGTGTGAGTTGTAAACAGGGTGAGTTCTTTAGTAAACAGGAAAAGGTTCCTTTTCAACAATGTTTCTTTCTCCTTTTAGAGTTGAACGTGGAGGGCAGCAATGCCGTTCTGCTCTACATTTGTGGATGTATCTGAGCGAAGAACTTCTGGGCTTTTGGTCATCCTGAAGAAGAACACTTCCTTGTGCTCTGTCTCCTTGCAGTCCAGAGTAGCAACCAGATCTTTGGAGGTGTTCAGATACATGCAAAGTTTAAAAATATCTCCAGAAAATTTTCCTTTTTGTTACTTTCCATATTTTCTTTTCCCATTCCCTTTAATTAAATTAGCCTGCCACCTCACATGCCATGGTCTTGATTTGAGACATTTAGATAAATATGGGTAAAATTACGTTAAATTTTTGGCAACCTTCTCAGCTGAAACTGAAGCTGGATCATATAAAGAGACAATACCTCATTGAGACCAACCATTCACTCACTCCTGTCCGGGGAGAGTTTGAAATGTTGGGCACTGAAATACAAAAATGTCATCATAAATTTTACGGCTTTTGCTGAAACACTTATCATTTGATGGATGATAGCTAGAGCAACTGACTCCACAATCCAGAGAGGACAAAAAAGGGTTCCAATAACAAAACACTAGAATTGCCAGAAACCTTCCTAAAATACTTTGCCTGTAACATACAAGGAAGCATACTGCAACGTGGGCTGGCTCTATCGGCATTTGCTTCAAATGACCTGCATCATATCAGTGGCCCTTCCGTCCCAGACTAAAGAGTAGCTGTTCAGAATGACCTCTGTTATCCACTCAATACACTGTTCCTACACTGCCCTGTCTTTTCAAGGGCTGTCAATGGATACAAATTAGGCATAAACTATGTGTTTTCCTTTAGAGAAAATTTTGCCTTTCTACAAATGAATTAGACATTTGCATAAGAAGTAGCTTTTGAGACAAATGTATAGCTGCTGGGCTAGTGAATTCCAGAAACATTTTTCACTAAATCTAAAGGTAGGTGACTAAAATATGTTATGCAGGTCATGTCTTAGAAGTATCTCATTCATCTCCCTTAATTACAAAAGAAGTCTAGATGACTTCATGGGTTGTATATTATATATATCTACTTTTTGACAGGATGAATCCCACCTGTACTCTCGGTGTCATCATGCAAATCTTGTATTTGTTTATGCTAAATTACCAAGTACAGTCTCTGTGCTACGTATGTGGCACTTGGGGAGAGAAAAGCTTACCCTGCAGGCAGCTTTCAACACATACAGGGGCTTGAGAGACACTGCAGCTCCCAGTAATGATCAGGTAGAGTTCAGTTGTTCCAAAGGAGGTCACTTTTCCAGCCTGGGACTCTGGAGATGCAGCTGTGGGATCTCTCGAGGCACTGTGTGAACAGGTGTAGCCAAGCTTCTGCTTGAGGAAAGCCTCACCAAAGGGCTTTAACTCAAGGGTAACACACTTCTGTGTCCTGAGCACCTTCATGGGTTGCGTGTTGGGGCCTTTCTCAAGCCCACCTGCCAGCAACCCTCCGGGAGTGAAGAGTGTGCTTTGCACAGCAGCCTTACTTGGGATACAGCATGTGAGGAGGGTGACATCCAATGGAAGAACGGAGAAAGAGGGCTCTGGTAAATCATTTAAAATACACCATCATTCTTCAGGGTGTAGATTAACCCAGCCTTTGGTTTCTTTTTTGGTCTTCTATTGCAGATGTTTCACTTGAGTTATGAACAAATGTTCTATTCTTAAAATAATAAAGCTTTCTATTAAGGAGTGGTTTGAATTAGCAGTAATTCAATTTTTATTTTTTATTTTATTTAAGAAGGCATAAATGGAATTATAAAATTCTTTATAGTATTTTAATTCCTTTCATAAGAATATTTTGGGTCTAGAGGGATGTTCATAACAAACACATTAGTTCCAAGTACCTTTCTTCTTAAAACCCTTGTGTTTTGGGACACAGCCAGATAGGATGACAGAATATATATTATTTTTATAGCTTATTTGTTGGGTTGACAGAATGAAGAATGTTTTATCCTTGCGAGAAAATTAAACATTCCTGTCTAATTTAAAAATGGATTGTCTAAAGGACTTGCTGTAAGCCTTTATGTGCTTTCAGGATCCTCTTGCTGTTCATTAGGAACTGTTCCGTATTCTTTTGCAATCAGCTCTCATCATTTATTGTGTCATTTCATATGCAAGTGGTTTAAAAATGCCTAAAAAAGCTCTGTGGACATCTAGTGTGTTAATTGGACGGGGAAGAGGAAGGTGTTCTTGTAGTGAGGTATTATACACAGTATAAAATATCTTGGGCCAAGATACTGCAGTTTAGTGGCTGATTGTATGGTTCATTCAATACTGAATGGGGAGCAAGAATTCCTTTCAAGCAATGGTCTTCTGTTGAGTTGTTTTTGTTTTTATTAATGCTGCTGGCAAGTTTAGGAAAAAATAGGAAGTTAATTTAATTAAAAAAAAAAAGAGAAGGCTTGCATTCTCAGAAAAAAGAAAATTTTCTCAAATAGAATTTATCTCACCCACCTTTAGGCTAATGAATAATAACATATTCTGCTGACGAAAGGTAACTTTAGAAATATGATATCATCACAGCTAAATCTTGTTGATTGATCCCATGCAGTTAGGAGGACACTCGTGACAGTGTCATAAAAATTACCCTCTCCTTGTATTTCAGATCCACTTTATGTTTCTTTTTATTATTTCTCTCATTGTCACTATCTCCAGCACTGGTGAGAAACACCTGGAGTACTGGGTCCAGTGCTGCGATCTCATACAAAAGAGAAACAGGGATGTACAGGAACCAAGTCGAGCAAAGGAGCATGAAGGGATGGGAGCATCTGACACGGGAGTGTCCGAGACAGCTGAGATTGTTAAACCTAAAGATAAGGTGGCTCCAGAGGCATCTCATTAATATGTATAAATACCTAATAAACAAGAGTAAGGAAGAGGCATACTGGATAATCTCAGAGGTTCTCAGTGACAGGACCTGAGGCAGTGGGCACAAACTGAAATACAGGAGACTCCCTCAGAACACAGGAAAACAACTTCCTACAGGGAGGATGCTTGAACTCTAGCACAGGTTGCCCAGAGAGGTTGTAAAGCATCCATTCTTTATTAGCCTAGAGAAAGGAGGCTCAAGGGTGACCTTATCACTCTCTACAACTCCCTGAAATAAGGGTGTAGCCAGCTGGGGGTTGGCCTCTTCTCCCAGGTCTCCCAGATCTCAGAGGTCTCTTCTAACCTAATTGATTCTGTGATATTCCAAATCCATCTGAACATGATTCTGGACAGCCTTCTCAAGATGACCCTACCTGAGCAGGGGGGTTGCACTAGACATCTCAAGCCTCAGCTCTTCAGTGCTTCTGCCACTGTTTCTGCAGTTCGATAAGAGCCAGGACAGGCTGTGGCTGAGCAGCCTCAGTGCTACTTTGTTTATATGCTGGCTTGAGCTTCTGAAAAAGGTTTTATGTTGAATTACAGACTGAGAAAGAGATTTCTTCATTTCCACAGTGAAAGAGAGCCAAAGACCAGAATGGACAAAACATATATCCAGTCTGAAGCCCTGTACATTAAAAGCCATAATGCCTCATCTAAATGAATTAAAAGTAAAATAGGATCTTCAGAGGCTGTGTAGTCTGTCTCTTTGGCCCTAGGCGAAGTTAAATGTACCTAAATCATTACTGGCAACATTTCCAGTCATTAATGATCCTTACTATTAGAAAGAGCTCCTCAATATCTAAGTGAAACTTCAGCAACTGTTGGCCCTAGAATCCCATTAACATGTCTTTTTGCCCCACTGATCACTGAGCAGAGTTTGCAAGACTGCTGCCATTCCCTCCTCAGCTTTTTCTTCTCCAGGCTGAACAAACTCTTTCATTCTGGCCACCTTTTCTTACTAAAGACACAGGAAAAAGTCATGGGGAACTTTGAATCCAAAAAGTGGCACATGCCTGCAGGTTTTCTGCCTAGTCTAAGTGCTATCAAATGAACTACCCTGCACCCTCAGGCTGACTCTTGAAAACAGCCCTGATGTGATGTGTGGCATGTACTGAAGAAAATGATCTTGCAAATGCACTTAGAGGCTTTTGAAACCTTTTATCAAGACTAAAAGCAGTGTTTAGCTCAATCCGCACGCACCTAAACAAAACCAGTGCTCCCCACGAGCAAAGAGGGACACAGGGTGTCTAGTCCCTGGTGTCACTGGGCTTCCTGCCTTGTCAGGCGATGCCTGAGCTTTGGGACAGCAGTTCACTGCAGGTTTACAACTGAGATTCTTTGACAGCTTCCTGTGTGGAGGAGCTCGTCTCCCTCCCTGGGAGCGCTGGGAGAGCTGCCTCCTGCCCCAGGCACTCAGCTGCATTCCCAGAGTTCAGGAAAGCTCTTGTCCCTGGGGCCATCTTCAGCACCTGCAGCACAGCTGAAATGCACTCACCCAGAGAATGCACTGAGGTTAACCAAGTTCACAGAGCACTGTAATGCCCCAAAGTAATGCCCTTCTCAGCCCTGATGGGAGCAGAGACTGCACTAATGTCAAACATGAAATTGGTAAAGTTGGCTTTTGCATTAATGAAGTGCCCGATTATTAAAATAAAATGTTAATGAATTGGGAGTTAATAAAGTTATTGGTTTATTTTAAAAAGTTATAAGAGTTCATATTTGAATGTTTTAATGTTAACTGTTGTATCTGAGTTCTAAACAAGTTTCAGAAGTTTAAGATTTGTGAAAAGATCCTGGATAATTGTTGAAATCATTTCTGAGGACAGGCTTCATTCTAAGGAGACAGACCCTACCCCCACAGCCAAAGGACTGTTCTTAGCACCTCGTCACTGGACACCACGACAACGATGAATTTTAATGAGAAGATTTCCCGCTTCCCGCCGAAAACCCCAGGTGACGTCACCCAGAGACTGCCCCCTAGCAAAAGACGAGCCATTGGAGGAAAGACCTTACATCACCCCTTGACTCGACCAATCACCTCCGACCTAAGAGGCTGGACAATGGGGGAGAGGGGTGGAGAGGGGTGGAGACAAGAGACTATAAAACCTGAAGCACGAGCCCCAGAGCTCGCTTTTTGCCTACACTGTGCCTGCCCCGTGCCTGCTCAGTGCTTGCTGGGGTGCTGCCCCAGCTTGGGACTAGCCTAGGCAAAGCCCGGTGCTGGGTTTTGTAGGCCTGCTTTACAAACTGTTTTTCTCCTGGAGCAAAACCAACAGAGGCCCAGCACTGAGGGTCTTTTTCGGGTTGGGATCCATAGCCGTGCTGGCTACTAAGGGTCTCTCATCACTGCGTTCCTGGGTTATTTTTTTAATTTTGAAATATAATATTAAGGTGTTAGTGGGCCACCCAATAAACACATTTTTCTTTTAATCCTAATTAAGAGTTGTCCCCATTTTTGACAACTAACAAGCACTTGAGGCATTTTATTTGCTACCTCAGAACACCAGGTAAACCTTTGTCTTCAACCACCATGATCTTCCTGAAGAAAGCAGTAGAAAGCAAATGGATAAATACTAGTTAAAATAGGATAGAGAGTAGGAGAAAAATTACTCCACATCATGCCCTCTCCTCCTAGCCTGGTCAGGCAGTAAAGACCTTTAAAGGTGGATTTTACTTCTGTATTTGTTACAATACAAGGCTGAAGGAGTTATGGGTGCACTCAAATTCAACACAAGCAATTCAACTTTCCCCCAGGAACAGCACTATTTGCCCAGAGACAACTTAAAAAATAAGAAGAGATAAGCCTTATATGCCGAGTTAATGAAATCTGTAGCTTCTATACACATTATAGGGCTAGAAACAATAAACCAAGAAAAATGGTAAGAATTTACAATCACAAAAAAAGTTGCTGCTATGAGGAATAACAAGGAACCAGAATCTGCTCTTATAAAAGTCTCTGCAAAATTTTTGCTCACTCATTTCACTTTGAAAACACCTTGAGAAATAATATAAGGTATATTCTGACATTAAAATGCTGCAAAATGAATAGAAATTCACAGTACTTTTCAGTGCCACCTAATCTGTTTTTTTATTCAAGCAAACTCACTGAATAAAAACATAAAAGAGAAATCAGGCCCAAAGTACTGAAGTGGGTAAAATAATTTAAATGCAAAGTGTAGTCTGTTAAAAGTAGAGTGCACATTTATATGTTCAGAAATGTATCGATGCTTTCAATCTCTCTCACATATTACTGAAGTATGAACTATTTTATTCAAAATGTTGTAGTCTAATTCTTTTGTCAAACTTCATTGATTTTAATAAGATATCACTGTTGTAACAAGGTGCAGAATTAGAAATTAAAATGTTCTAATGCAGCCATTTGCTTTTACAAATCTCTTTCAGATGTCCTTGATTATGCTTTGCTGTGGTCTTTTAAATCACCTTCCAAGTCCGTTTTGTGGAGACTACAGTGTTATTCCCAACCTCTTTGGGAAATGCTATTTGTAGGAATTGATGAGGCCCCCAAGGCAGTTTGCAAAGTTTGCATTTCTCAGGATCCAAAGCACATGGGCTGCACCTGTGGCTGTTTGTGGGTATGACAACAGTACTGGCTCCTGGCAGAAGGACTAAGTTTTAAGTAGAACTTCTTATTGTCTGCTTTGACCCATTGTTATGAGCCCTGACAACAAAGGCGCAAGATCACCTATGAGTGCAAAAGACAAATAGACTTGATAGCTCAAGACAGTGAAAATTATTTGAGAAAGGTTAGGAGTTTGAGCTATATTTAAGATTTATGGGTTTAAAGTTCTCTCTGGCAGAATGTCAATTGTAATACATTTATAACATGAGAAAAAATCCCATAATATCATTTTTCAGCAGTTTGACAAATAAGATATTGGGGAATAATGTTTATCCTAGAACAGAAAAAGCCCAGGAAGCTTCTGCCACAGACCATGGACTTTTCAAACCATGATCACCTCACTTGCAGTAGCTGATTAAGCCATATTTGGGACTATCATCACCTTAATTTTGATTTCCTTTATCAGTGTTTTACAAAGACCAGAGCTGGGTGAAGGTTAGAAAACAGATTTAATTTTTTTTTTAATAAAGTTATTAAGCCCGTGCTTTTTATTAGGCATTCATATCTACTTTCTGTTTCCCTCAATAGCCAGAGGGTAAAAGAGATCAGCAACGAGTAGGTCTGAAAGAATACAGATTTGTATGAACAAGAACGTAGAAACAGAATTATAGGGCATGTTTTGAGGGAAAAATGTAGAAAAATGGCTTGGGAAAAAAAGCGAAAGTAAAAAGATACTGAGATATTCTATGAGCTTTTGTTATTTTATATATTCAAAACAATAATCAAAACCATTTGTCACAATGGTTAATTTCAACATTTTTCAAAGTAACATGCTTTACTTTCCAAACTGAAATTGTTTGCTCTCCTTTGATTTCACAAAATCCTTACATTGTTTTAAATGGACAGCACTGAAAGCACATTGACTTACGGTATTTCTGTAATAAAAAGAAAAAAATCCTGTTCAGCTGCAAATAATTCTACTCCTTCATTTTGCTATATTTTTAAAATGTTTCAGTTTTTAGTCTGGCCAGGAAATACTGTATTTTGTAGTTGCTAGTGAGTTAAAAAAGTAAAGTAGACTATTTTTCTTAGCTGATCATATTAGGTGATAGCACTCCATATCATCACGAAGACCAAAAGATACTATGCTCAGACTAACAATTGACAAGGGGAAAAGGCACAGAAAATTTCATCACAAACCCCTGCTAGTATTCAAGTATTTGGTAGAAGAACAGTTGCACTGATTTTGAAGGTAACGTAATCAAAGGTGAAGTAGTAATGATTCATGACAGAGCTGTAACATAAAAAGTCCTGTTTTCTTCGAGGGAAAAACAGAAGTGGTTTGCTAATTTTCCCTGATAAGGTGGCTAAAAATTTTACCTTGAAGTTTTGGTTTAATTTTCTTCATTTGTTTTACTAGTGGTAAAAAAGAAAATAAAAAAAGAAAATGCCCTGATATAAGGAAAACATCAGTGATAGAGGAAGGACAGAGTCAGTCATCTTTTCCAGCTTTTACAGGATTTGGGGCAGCACTGCGAGGGAAAACTGCACCCAAACTTTATAGAAGAAAAACAATTTAATGAAAAATATTCCTGAAAGACATGTATTTTTTCCCGTCACTTTTCTTCCATCTAGAGCATCATTCTGGTTTGGGGAATTAAACTTGTACCTTTTGGTGTAGTGGGAACTTGCAGGCACTCCTGCTCTTTATTTGACTGGAGTAGAAACCCAACCAGCAGAGACCCTGTTGCAATGGCATTGACTCTACTCTGATGTTCTTTGAGTCCTCAAAAAAAGCGGTAGCTGCACAGCACAGTATGTAGTTTGAAGTTGGTCTGGGTATCTATATTACCTGAATACATTTTAATGAAAAAGTGCTGGTAAGAATGCAGTGCTTTGTGGCTTTGTGAGAAATAAGCAGTTCTCTGTAAAGGTTTTTTTTTTACTTTTCACAATATGGATCTTGTCTTTTTTTGTATACCTAATTATCTGCCTTGCATTCTCATTTCTTCATTGTTTTATCATTAACATTTTTGTCATTGACATACGATCATACCATTTGTCACAAATTTCTGCCATAATTTTTTTGCCATACATCCTCATCTTGCCCCTACCCCTTTTCCATGGTGGGCAGGGGTCTGGAGCTGGAAGTGAGTTATGGTGCTCACTGCCACAGCCTAAGGCTGATAGCATCCCCACAGGGCATGACGCCGCACAGATGTCAGACGGCCATGGTGCAAGGAAGGTCTCTCCAAATCTCGTCGTGTTCTCATAAAAATATAAGTCAGTGGAGTAACTAGGGTATTTTGATGGGATTTCCCCAACACAAAGCTAGAGGGGATGATGAAGAGGGAAATGAAGGAGCAATACTCCTAGATCTTGTCATGTGCTTTTTCTTTCCTCCGTGCTGGAAGCTGGAGTTACAGGAAGAAAAGCTGCTCTAAGAGATCTTTGATCAAGATCTAGAAATTTATTTGACAGATGCAACTAAAACCGAAAATGAAGGTAGTAGATTCTGAAAAGAGTAGGACTGATCTAGTTTAATGAAGATATTTGACAAAATTATATAACATGTGGTACAAAAATAGCACTTCTATTCATCTCCATAGTAGAAGAACAAGGCAACTTACTGTAAAATTGAAAAAAAATCCATTTTAAATCTGATAAAAGAAAATATGTTTTTACACAGCATGCTGTTAGCCTGGAACTCCTCACAATTTCTATCACAGGCAGCTTTTGGCTGGTCTGACCATTACTTGTGGGAACACTGAGATAGCTGATAGTAAAATGCTGAAATAAACTCGGCACTTAAATGTGCCTGGGCACACACATGAATATTAGATCATATATTCTTGTCTTTCATGAAGTCCTTATAACAGAGGTAAGGGGCTTTTGTTTTCAATTAAATAGAAATCAATAAAAGATACTAATCTTCAATGGAACTAGTCTGTCTTTGTGTGAGATACTTGCAAAAATAATTATTTTTCCATTCTGCTCCAATTTCAGGCCTCTTGCTTAAAATATCTGTCCAAACGACATGAC
This sequence comes from Eulacestoma nigropectus, assembly GCA_013397775.1. NCBI lineage: Eukaryota > Metazoa > Chordata > Aves > Passeriformes > Eulacestoma > Eulacestoma nigropectus. Next base: position 1,076,313 of record VZTE01003158.1, read on the forward strand.
TCTAAAACTCATCCCTAGCGTTTAAGAGGACAATAATTATCTCTTGCAATGACTCTATAACTGTAGAACAAGCTCTAACAATAATAATAAAAAACTTTTCTCTACTATTTCCTTTTCTGTGCAAGAGGCATATTAAGTTATACTTTTATTTCATGTTTCTAGACTTCTATATTCGATTTTTTTGCTTAAATAAAAAGTATATTTTGTATGTAAAATAGACTTAAACAAAATTTATAGAGTGGAGGAAGCAGAAAGGGGTAATCTGCAGTTATCTTGACTTTCCCATGGTTAAAGGAGTCTGTAAGAGAGTGGTGAATTTATAACATTGTTAATTTCCACCAATTTCTGTTTTCCACTTGTGTTTCTCTGCCATTCCCTTTTTATTTGAAGTGTCTGAACAAGACTCACTGGCAACCATCTGCCATGGATTTTATTTTCATTGCACTGCACTAATAACAAAGTTGTTTATCTCCGAGTGCCTTACTCAATTAAAAAAATTGTCTAGCAGTGCTTGCATGTGGGGCGGCTCTCTCTGCTGCTGAGAAGAGTTCATAGAAAGAACATGGGTTTCTTTCCCTCCAGTGTAATGAAATTACAATGCATATCCAGCTGAGTCATGTGCCATGTATGGTAGCTGTGTGTTTGTTGGCTGAGTGTGGGCCATGAAGACAAATGACTCTTCTGTCACCAGCTGGCAGTGGGATGAAACTTAAATGAGAGCTGCAGCTGAGGACCATGCCTGGTGCTCACCACCACTCCTGTGCATGCTGCTGAAGGTGCTGGGGCAGCAACCTGAGAGATTGCTGGGAGAGAAGGGCAAAACGTCACCTCCAGTTTAGCTGCCTTCTGCTCAGCCTCTAGGTTTGGAGGCTGCTGGAAATAATCCTCAGAGAATAAAAGACTTTTCCTTCCAACATCTCAAGCACCATGCTGCAGGGAATAAATCAACAGCTAACTTGAAAAATATTCTCATTGGCAAAATGCTAAATTTGTCTGTTGTACACTGTTGCTTGCTAGCATTTAAACAAATTTTATACAAATGTGTTTCTCTGCCTCCTTGTTTTATTGGCAGTTTTTTTTTAATTATGAAGGTGGGTCTGATTTTTTGTCTCTTTCTATAACTTCCTGTGATTCAGTGCAACCATACTAGCTTATGTATACGATTATACAATATATACCTAGATAATTTATTTAATTCTGCCTACCTTAAAATGGAAATCAGTTCACAATTATGCATATAGAGCTTAATCTTCACAAAGACGCTTAGCTCAGTAGAAAAGGGGACTGAGAGGCATTAAATAGACCAGAAGGTATCAGCAGCTTTCAAATGCATTTTCTCTTGCTAAGTATTTCCAGTAAAACAAACATGAAAGAGTGCTCTCAGTAACAGAAGACCTTAGTAGATGTTACCTTTTCCCAGTCAGGACTTTTGACAGTCTTTCCCATCAGTTAAGAGCTGTGTCACTTGGTGATGCAGATGCCTGACTTGCTCATTCCCACCAGCAGTGGAGTTTGCACAGGTGTTCCCTGCTCTGCTTCACTGAGCTTCAGCATTTCTAAAGGGTGCTTTGACTTGGCCTGACAGACCTCTCCTGGAGCAAAGAAATAGAATAAGATGCATGGAATAAGAATTGAACTCTTTAAAAGGTACAGAACTGAACTCTTAAAGGTACGGTATTTTCTTAACAGCAAAGTGAAATTTTCTGGAACCCACCAATTACAATACTATTTGGAAAATATTTAAAATTTATTTTGATTTTATCACTTTGTTATTTATAGGTTAATGTGCAATGCTACGGCTATTCCCCCATGTCTGAAAAAATATGATCAATGGCCATCAATGAGTTTGGTCTCAATCCTGAAGTAGTTACCTATGAGTTTATAATTTTTAATCTAAAACTCGTGTTAGATTTTAAGGGGTTTAATCTGAGGCATGATTAACTGCAGAGCATGAGGTAAAGTACAGTAAGTGTAAACACCCTAACTTTTCCATATGTGTATGAACAGTTTTGTATTTCAGAGCCCTGGTGAATGTAGGTCGTATAAACATTTTGAATAACAAAAAAAAAAAAAAAGAAAAAGTACTAAAAAACAAAAAAAGCATTAAGAAAGATAGACTGGCTGTGTCTGTATTGTACTTGTGGACCCAATGTGACCTAGCTATGCTCTCTGCCTCCTCTGTGCCTGTACTGGCAGGGGACACCTCTTGGAGCACTGGCCCTAGCAGAGAGCCACTAGTGAAGTGCACGGATCCTTCATCCTACCCTCTCGGCACACAGGGAGGATGGGGAGAGGTTTGGCCAGAGGGACTTAGCGTGAATTTTCCAGAGGGAGAAATGGTGTGGACTACACTAAAGATCATTGTTATTTGCATCTCTCGTGACCTTTCAGAGTAAGACCCACTGCACACATGGTTGACCTTTCCATGGTCCAGCTGCTGCAGAGTTTGCAAAGAACAAGTTTAACTCTGCTATTTGCAACAGGAATTGTATATTTATAATGCGGGGTAAGGTCTTGCACAAAGACCAGAGGACCTAATCACCCCATATCCTCTAGACCCAGGATAGTCTTAATCTGTTTTTACTACTATGTCCCTTCAAGTAATGCAATGATGATACTTAAAAAACGATTGCATTCATGTCCAGTTTGAGCCAAGATAGGTGTAAAGTTGTCCTGGATAGAATTATGGAGGAATGCAAAATTCCTGTTAAATGTACTGTGTCCACAGGTCATTTGTGTGTTTTGCTTGACTTGCTGTTGATCTTCTCCCCTTAGCTGCCTGGAGTAAAGACTGGGGCTGGACTGGTTTGGGGTGCTCTTCATCCCTTTTCTGTTGAAGGGTTAATACAAGATGGATCTAGCAGGGATCCTTGCTACCTGCATAGCTACAAATACTCTGTGTTCTACTCAGCGATGAAACTGGAAGCACTAGACAAGAGAAAACAAATCCTTGTAATAACGGGACTCTGGAAATAAATATACTGTGAAAACATTTCTTACATAATTGTATTCTGAAGTCATGTGATTGGTGAGATGAGCTGAATGAGCGAGAATGAGGAGTTTGGCTGACAGTGGTCACCTTTGGAATAAGTTTTCTGAACAGGTGTTTACCCTGTATTTTTACTTGGCCTTCCTGTGCAAAGGTGGTTAATGTACATTTTTGCTCTATCTTAGAATCACATTGTTCTTCATTTCCATTGTTTCACTAAAGTGGCACAGCTCTGAAAGACCAATTCTGATGTACGAATTAACCAAGCAACCCATGGCTTAAAATAAATAGTTTTAGAAGGAAATCAGGAAGAATTTATATTACATATGCTAATCATAATAGGTCACTGAATGTAAGATTAAAAGGCAATTTAATATGAAATCTTTCTTGCCTAAGTCTAGCTGTCAAAGCTAAATTAGGAACACACAGGGGAACTAGACTATCAAAGACAGTCATTTAGCGTCTTTCATGTAAGGGGAGAGAAACAGACACCATCACAGAGCAAGTTTTTCAAATATACTTAGATAAGTATTTAAGATATACTTCACTGGTTATGGAAAATCCTAGCTGATTAGCTTAGACTGTGTGATGAACATGTAAATTAGATGAGGCAAGTCTTTATCGTGGTACTGTAGCAAAGCAGATCATGAGATAAGGCAACAGCAAGTTATTAACAGCCATTGCTAACAGTAATGACATTCGAATCATTGAGATAACAATATTAAATAATGAAGAAATCATTCCTGAAGAATCACAGAAGTGTATCATTAACTTACCTGCTTACAGTCTCCCACATTCACAAAGTCTATACTGTCCCTCTGCAGAGAGATGGTTGTTTACACTTCTTGCGTGCTCTATAGGATATAGGGGACACTGGGTTGGAATGTGTGGAGATTAGGTTATATAGACCTGTCCGTGATGTCTAAATTGACAGAGATGTAGCTGAAACACATTAAATGTGAAAAGAAGCACTCAGCATCAATGAAAAGGTAGGAGCTTTTGTTTGGAATTGAGGAATGGTCATTTAGCAGTGACTGGAGGAAACATGAAAATGCTGATGTAAAACCCAGGAAGTCATTCAAATATTTGCTGTTTTCCTGCTTTGTATTTCAGTTTTGAACTTAAGGTTGCTGCAAATGAAGCATGGTAGTCAAAACATATTACTGACCGTAACAGTGGCAGACATTGCTAGCTGCAGTGAAATTAGAAATGTTTGTTTAAAAACTTCCTCTCAACATTAAATCTAGTACTACATAGGCAAAATACTAATATTCTTGTTTCACAATCTAATAGCTTGATTGAGTAAATATTTGTGATAGGAGTTATTTGGGAGCTAGTAAAAAATGACACTTAGAAATTTCTGGTGTACCAGCAGGGTTGCTCAGCTCCTAGGAAACAACATCTCACCAGCACTAGATCAGCAATAGGCTCTGTGCATCAAGAGGGTACATTGCTGGTTACTTCTACTTAGTGACTGTTCTTTTGGTTGAGAGTTGGAAAGAGAATTAATGAGCTCATGGTGTTCCTTGCTGCCTTTGTACCTGGACAAACAGGATGTGCTGAGACTATGAGAAAGGCGACAATTCAATTACTTTGGTTTAAAGCATAGGAAGGCTGAAAATCTTTGCTTTGAGAATGGGGAGGCTATTTAAAAGCTATTTAAATGCTGTGTAGCTGGAATATTAAATAGATATTGGAGAGTATTGAGGGGAGAAGACAGAAATGGCAGGAAATTTTTGTGGTGTGATTGTAACTTGCCTCTGGGTAAGAGGTGTCATTGAACTAGCTGTGAATCATATGAACTTGGCACCGCACCGCGATTTTTGGCCTCTATCAAATTGCAGTGAGTGCCTGTGCATTTGGTGGCTATATTTTCATGTTCCCTCTAATCAGTTCTTGTATGTCAGTCATTTTGTAATTCTATTAAAGGCTAAGCTTGAAGAGCAAGCTGTATGCAAATCCTGTGACATTGCTGACTTTCTATCTGTGCTAGAAAAAAAATGACAACACAAGTACGAGTGGGGTGACCCTGCCTACTGACAATATTGCAGAGCCCGAAAACATTTCTGTAGGGGCCATGAAAAGTGTGGGAAGCAGAAATAACTAGGAAAGAAAGTAATTGTATCCCCAGAATAAACACAGAGTGGAAGTCAGTGTTTCCTCTAAGTGTTAACCTGTGGCCATTCTAAAACCCAGATTTGTGTCCATCCAGATGGCAACCCCAACCACTGATAAGAGAGTATCCTGGAATGCACGAGAGAAACCTGCTGGGCAGCTCTGTGTGCCATGGGGTGTTCTCACAGCTGCTCCTCTGCCAGTCTTTGAGGGTTCTGGAGATGTGCCTGCTGTTTCCTCCAGAGCCATAGATGAGGAAAGAAGGGCTGACTACTTCCCTCCAGAAACTAGGAGTGTTTCTCCTGAAATCAGAAGGATCTGCAGTATCTCAAAAAGGAAGGTGCACTGGCTTTCTTCAGTGGTGTTTCTGGGCCCTCCATCCTCCTTTACTATGGTCCACTGAGCATGGTGGTCTCGCAGGTAGTGTTGAACCCTGCAGCATTTCCCACATTTCTGCTGCTGAATGCCCAGAAGCTGGGTTCTAGGAACTATGTGTTTCTAAAAATGGATTGCAGGCTGTCCTAGTTCCAGCTAAGGACAGGGTTAATTTTCCCAGTAGCCCTGAGAGGATAGTTTGGAGCCATGTGGGCGTGGCCAATACATCCTGTCACCCCATACCATCTTACATCATGTCTGGGATGGGGGAAATGACTCTCACACTTCCGAGAGAAAGGGGCACCATTTCCAGTCATGGGAAAATGTGGTGGATGTCAGGCTCATCTACCATTGTTCACTATCTCAGCTTGGTGAGCATTGTGCTTGTAAATTGCTCTCTCTTTGTACACTGCTGCTATTAGTATTGTTGCTGTTACTGTTCATTTTCTTATCTCATTGCTGTTTCCAGTAAATTTTTTTTATCTCAGCCCATAATCTCTGCCTTTTTTGTCTCTCACTGGAGCGGGGAGGGAAGCAAGTGATCAACATCTGATTTAGGAGAGTCTCCTTGTAGGGGAGCACTGAAATAGAGAGTGCTGTTCCTGAACCACAACACAGCCCCTGCAAGTAGATGGGATTTGTGACTACTCACAGTGGCAGATGTCCAGTACCTGCTCACTTCGTCTCTTGCCTATTCTAATTCCCTGACGAATCCAGTGCTGGTAGGGAGTGCATTTATGATGTGTTATGCAAAGGCGAGCCAGAGGTATAGTTCATGTCATAGTAATGTAGTCAATATCAATACTTTACAGTGCAGTGCGTCTTGTATTATTAGAAGCTAGGATAAAGAATAGAAGTCAAATTAAAATCAAGATTATTGGTTCACTAAGATGAAAATAATTTGCCTAATGTGTAAATTTCACTTAAAAACATGAAGTCATTTTCTGACTTGTACTTTCCTTGAAAGAAAGGCATCACGAATTTTATAGTACTTGTTTAAGAGCAAGTTTCATATTACTCATGGATAAGACTTCTTAAGCCAATAACACTTTATTCCTCCTCATTTGATTTTGTTCTAGAGAATTGTTTCAGATATATTTGGCTTTGAGATAACCCAAACATGGGATTTTGTGCTTCTAAGAAGTTTGTCCCCTTCTGGTCTTGCTCTTGATGGATTAATTCTTTTTCACACACACACAATAATATAATGTTATTGTAATTTAGAGAACAGTAAACCAGTTCCACATGCATGTATTTCCCCAGACTCTCACAGTAACTGAAAGGAACAGACATTTTTGTCAGCTGCCTGCTTTGTGCAAAAAGAATGCAAAGAAAACAAGCAGAAATGTCAAGTTCAGGTAAATGTGGAGGCTTCACAGGTTATACAGTTTGGAATATTCTCTACCATAAGAATTTTCCTTCAGTGACTCTGAGATACCTAAGCTTTTCTGCAATTTAAAGACCTTGTATATTTTTGTAATATGTTGTGGTTGATGAAACCGTATTTTGTGATGAACATCTGTGGTTTTTATTGTAAGCACTTCCCTCTAGCACTGTATGATTATGACTGAATGTACCCCCATAAAAGTTCAGTGCCAAAGTCTGATCCTGTGGACAAGCCTCAAAACAGGGAGGCACATCTGTTGAGCAGGATTAAACCTTCTCTTCCATCTGTGAAGAGGCCACACAGCAGGTTTCAGCCACAGTTGTGCATACAGAAGAGAAGATGGGCCTGATGCTTCTATCACAGGTAATTTTGTGCCCCGGTGGCTTTGCACTGTCAGACAATTTTTCTGGGATAGGTTTCACAGGAGTCTATGCCTGAGCTGGTCACAGGGATGCGCTTCACAGTCAGCAGAGCCATGTAGGGCATGTAACTCGTATCGGACAAATGCTTCTGTTCACCAGCTATCACGGAAATCTAGATAACCAGTTCAGATGTAGACAGCAGCTAAAGACATGGCTGGGGTTATCTGCTGAATTTCTCTGTAGTTGTGTTTCTCTTCTTCTCTATTGCTCAGCTTCTGCATTTTGGAAGCTGCCAATGTCCCCGTCAGGAAATAGGGCCAGCAGAGTCAATTTACATGGCCTTGTTGCTGCAAGTTGTTCCACAGACCACAAGCATCCTATGGCCCCAAAGACATGGTGCTCTCAACTCATGTGTTGATCTGCTCACAAATTTGTGATGCTTATCACTGATTTTCTCAGGGTAATTTGACCATGTTCTTCATCCTTCCCATATTTAGGGTTTCTTGTCTCAATGGTGGATAGATGTTATAATTTGGCACAGAGGTTTTTGTGAAGGGGGATTTTTTTAAGGTTTATGTCCAGGCTCAGTACAGATGGAAGTGTATCTGATCTGCTTGTCTGGCTGATTTGCTGAAACATATTCCACCACAAATCTGGAAAAGCCAAGGCTTTCAAAAAATTGGCATGCAGAGGCAAATCTGGTCCCAGCACTGCAGATGCACAAAGCACTTTAGCAGAGGGATAAATGTGGTTCTTCTGCACAGACTGTGCTGCTTCTCCCTGCAAAACACAATCCTTCTTTCAGAGGATCTCTGCAGGAAAGACAGAGTGGTGCTGATCCTAGGAGATAGTTTGCGGCTTTTCACCATCACCTTTGCAACTGATTCAATGCATGAACTCAAAGCCTGTGAGAAGGAGAACTCTGAAACCACTTCTGCATTTAATGAAGGGCAATTTGGAGACTTCAGAAAGAGTCATATCTTTATCAGTAAAGAGTCAGAAGAAACATCTGCTGTCAGTGCCTTTTTTTGTAAAAGATGGAATTTTGAGGTTGTTTTGTGCCTCTAAAAATGTCTGTGAAACATACATGGGGAGTGGAGAGGGAAATTTTGTCTGAGTGCACTAAGGTGAGATATAACCGCACAGTGGCATTTTAGATTCCCTCTAAACAAAGGGCTGAACAGTAGAGAACAAGGCCTAGGATAGGAAGAACATTGTTTCCACATGTCCTTCTTCTCAAATTATTCAAGAGAGAAGTAGAAAAAATACTTTTATAATGGTGGGCTGGGAATATATAATCATTATTTTGTCCTTATGCTATTACAACAGAGGCCTGATGATTCTTCAAATGAACTCCTGCAGCTGAGAATGCATTAATAAAAGTGTTCTGCTTATCCTGCTTTACTAGACTTTCTAGAGTAGAAAACTGGAAATAGCTTAGTGTTTTCTGTTTTCCATAAAAATAATTGGAAATAAGTTAATCTCTCTTAGAATGGGCATTGGAATCAAATCAATGAATAAAATATTGCTGTTCCCATATGGTCATGTAACTGAACAGAATTGTATTTTAATATTCAACATATAAAATATAAGAGCACTGAAAGACAATTATATGTGTAGGGGAAATTGAGGGAGTTCTGTGGTGTTTTATGACAAGATCTGCATGAGTGAGAAGAAATATGTACAAACTATGACTGAATGTGACAGCACTGCCCATCACTTTGGTCAGAGTTTCATGAGCTGTCAGACCAGGAGAAACAATCCAGTATGAAAATCATCTCAATTAGATAGAAGTTCAGTGTCCCATACCAATGTGAATTGCCCAGCACACACTTTAGAAATAGTGGAAAGAAATAGGTGCCTCTGGTAAACAATTTCTCTGCCCTGTTTTTAGGATTGAACACAGTACCCTCTGAAGATGCTTATTTTTTTTAAGGAAAGCACCTCAGCCTGAGGTGCTGATTTGAGCTGTAAACAAATTATGTTTAAATCCCTAACTTAGGGCAATTGAATCTCACTACTAAACTAATGGGAGGCTTATATGAAACTAAATTTTTGAGCTAAAGCGTTTTATGGAAGAAACAAAAAAACCTTGTATTTAAAATGATCAGTCATGAATAATCTGCTGCATTTTCTAGTAAGTCAGTATAGCTGATATTTGTGTTTATACTGTTTTTAAAGCCCTTTATTTATAGCTTGAATTAGTCTACCTTCAACTTTTAGCTGATAGATCTCCTTAAACCCTGGCCTGCTCCAGTAAACTACTGCATAGCTTTGCTCCCATGCAGCATATGTGGGGATTTATCTCTTTTTAATTCACTTGTCTCAGTATCAGGTGTCTAGTCTGAATAAATCATTTACTTTCCCCTTGTAGCCCACGGAGACAGATAATGATTTATCCAGGTTGTTTGGGACATTTGTTTTCTGCTGGAGGAAAAGCATCCTGGGGTGATGACACTTTCCTTCAGTTACACAGGAGGCCTGGAAGAGGTGACTTACACTAGGTGACACTAGATCAGCTAAGATCAGGTGGAATAAATTCTTCTCTGAGATGTGCTCATGACATTCCTAACCTTGGTTTCATTAAATTAAGCACACTAAGCTGCTGGAAATAGCCTTTAAAGACCTTCTTAAATGATTTTTTCCCCTTCCTTCCCTCTCTTCTAGAGTCTTTTATGTTATTCTCAATTGAATTCTTCTGAGTTTCTTAATACTCCTCTCAGTGAGTGGACAGATGTGGATGAGTGACCAGAAGTGGACACTCTTGGCTCAAAGGAACATACTCTCCTGCTTCTACTTGGGATTCCCGTTTGACTTTCTAAGGATTATGACAGCACAGTGCTTTGGACAATGCCCAGTCATTCATGCCTCAGTATGACAGATTTTCTCCCATGAACCTCAAATCCTTTCTAAATAACCACATCCCAAAACATGGTTCTCCATCCTGTGCACATGGCTTACATTCTTTGAAAGGATAAATGTTTTGAGGGGCTAAGATAAGTCAAATTATTTTTAAATTCCAGATCTCAAGACACATAAGGCAGACACTTTGTAGAAGGGTAATACTTATCTGTAAAATTTGACCTTAGCTGAAATTACAGTGATGTGGCTCAGAGGAGACAGTATTTTGTAAACCATATGTTCTCCACTCATGGAATCACAGTGTAGCCACAGAAAGTAGTCATAAATTAACTGTTTGAATGCCTAAAAATCTGTGATGCAGAGGAATCCTGCAGGAATTCTGCCTCATGCTCACACATCCCTCATATGTGCAGTGGCAGGTCTTTGGAAGGAGACCTACATTTTCTGTGCACATAAATGTCAGTTTGGCTGGAATCTGTTCTCAGCTGAACCAGCCTGAATCTAAAGGAACATCACTGACTGTGCAGCTGTCACTCTAGGTTTACACACTTGTAACTCAGCCTGTTCTGAAATCTCAGTCAGTCTGCATCTTCATGGGCTGAGTGTATAATTTACTGAAAGTTTGTCTGCAAGAGAGAAAATAAGACAAAGGATACACAGCAAAATTTCTCCATTTCACAGATATCCTCAAATACTAGGAAAATGTCACGTGCTTTTAAAGAAAGGATACAGAGACGCATTTGGTGTACTTTATCCTGGATTGTCATACTAAAGACACATGGATAATGTTGGGGAATGCCTATGCACAGACAGATGTAACCTTGTGGCTCTTCAGCTCCAGGCCAGCAGTTACTTGCCCATTGCTGTTGCTTGTGCTCAAAATACCAGGTCTTGCCAAGTATTTTTATTTTCTGGAATGGAGAATGAAATTAGCCCATGGTGAGAGGAAAAGATTGGAATATTTTAACCCCATACATTTTTAAGGAAGTCTCAAGTACTCCAATGTTACAGGTACAAGCATTCCCATGGAAATATATAGCCAACATCAGCCCTTAAAACTAAACTGTGTTATGCTTGAAGTTGTATAGAAAAACTGTAGCACCTGCTCCCATTTCTGTTCCATACTATACAAATGCTCCTGGAAATGTTTTCTCTTTATGTCCTGTTTTTATTTTATTTACTAAAGTCTTCTGATTATAATAAAGAAATACATTCACGTAATTCAATATGGTAATTAAAAGACTTGCTTTATACAAAATAATTGCCCTACATTTTTTCTTCTGGTTTATTTATTCACCTTCCCTTCACTTCTTCCCACACATGGGTCTTTTACTCAGCTTTTTTTCTCCCTGAGGAGTTAGAGATGAAATCATCATCATTAAACATTTAATTTTATTCCATATCCCTCACAGCTTCAGATTCACTCCTCTGAGAATGTGTTTTATTTTAGCCATAATGGTTTGATGGTGGTTACCAGAGGCTAACTTGAGTAAAGGTGACTGAAGGATCTTCTAGAGAATAATTTTCTTTTGGAAATACTCCAAAGAACAGATCTTTACCGAGAATGTATCAAAAGGTGAATTAATTGCAACAGGAAAAAACTGCAACAATAAAACTGCCATGATAGTACCAAAAATATTCTGTGCTGGCTATGCAGAAATACAGATTTTTGGGTTTATTTATTTTCATTTCAATTTGCTGTATGCTTAAATGTAGCACGAAATATGTATTTCCTTCTATGTAGTGTTATACATTTTCAAATTATCACAGTAAAATGATCTTAAATCAAAATAGCTTATAACAACGGTATAAATTCTTGCACAGTGCATCCAAACAACACAAGACTGGCTCCTTTTGGAGCTGGTGCAGCAAAACAACACCCAAGCTCCAGCACGCTTTCAGGCACCCCAACCAGCTTCCCTGGAGTTTCCTGTGCCCTGGAGATGGGTCAGCTCACACCTGAGCAATGCCCTCTGATTACCTTTTTCGCTCTCATTCCTTTTCACATTCCTACCTCTTGCCCCCAGCCTGTTTCTGTCTCCTGCCTCCCAGCCCCTCCTGTGTCCGCCTGATGGCTGGTGGGAGAGTGATGTGCCCAGTCTCTTTCTGGACACTGAAGAGCTGTGGGCTGCCCTGTTTCTTGCACAGGAAGCTGGCAATCACATCTTCCAGCTCACAGCAAAAGCTCTGACAGCCACTGAACAGAGCAAAGCGCTGGGACTGGCTCTGAAATACATTTCTTATTATATAAGGATTTGGGCTTCAGGAAATATAATGATAGCAGGTGGCTTTAATGAAAATTGTTTCGGCATGATAGGACTCAAAAGCCCTAGCTCGAGCCACCATTTGCCCCTTAATATGCTAGTACACACATCAAGAAGATTTGAGTCAATTAGCAAGCCTCAGTCACAATCGACTTGGGGAGGAACAGCCTATCCACTTGAGATTCCTCAGATGTTTAACTAACAACAAGTTGTCAGCTTACATTAATTTTTGCACATCTTGGCTACATCAGAGATATACAGGCAAAATCTAGTGTTCAGAGGAACGACATGGAATTGAGGACTCCGCAGGGAACTTAGTCAGTGCACACATTATATTGATCACAAGTAGTTTTTTCATTGTTATGAGATTTCCCTCCTTGTGTAACTTTTTTAGAATAATGTGTAGGAGAAAAGATAACAGAATGGAAATTGCATCTGCAAAATACAAGAGGCAGTTGGAATATTTTGTGAAATGCTGCTCAGTGAAGAAAACATCTCTCACAGTACAAGTTCTCTGTCTGAAAGATGCATCCAATATGCATAAATTTAAGTGACTTGCAGCCTCAGGAACACGGATTTTCATATAATCATAAAATCATTGAATGGCCTAAGTTAGAAGGGACCTTAAAGATCATCTAGTTCCAACCTCCCTACCATAGGCAGTAACACCTTTTACTAGACCAGGTAGTGCAGAGGCCCACCCAGCCTGGCCTTGAACACTTCCAGGGATGGGGCATCCACAGCTTCTCTGGGCAACCTGTTCCAGTGTCTAACCACCCTCACAGTAAAGAATTTCTCCCTAATATCTAATCCAAACTTACTCTCCGTTTGAAGCCATTCCCCCTTGTCCTGTCACTCCATGATCTTGTGGAAGGTCTCTCTATTGTTCTCACAGGCTCCCTTTGGGTACTGGAAGGCCACAATTAGGATTACTTATGGAGGGCTGATTCTGATCCCAGTTAAACCTGTATGGTCTGAAATGAATTGACTTGACTTTACTGATGCAAATGGGATTCATGACTGGCATCATGTTTAACCTGAGAAAACTGTTACCCTTTTCTGCAATAGCATCATATTCTCAAAAGAAATTGTTAAAACCGATTTTTTTAAAAAAAATCTTTACAAAACATACAGAAAATTGAAATTTGATCTAGAGTCAAACCTCCCAGACAGCTACCTGACACCAGGAAGCAGCTATTCCAGATCTCTCTTTTTACACCTGGGTTAAGAAGATATGCAGCAGGGGCCACACACAGAAAACACTGAGGCAGAGTCCCATTTTATCTATGGAAAATCAAAGCACAGATAAACTTAGTAACTTTGCCTGAAGATACACAGATAATCTCAAGATACAGTACAGGATACTCTCAGTATAAAGGCTCATTCTTTGCTTAAAATACAGAGTTAGTTCCAGTATGAGTCAAAAGAGAAGCCTAAAGTACTGTCCGCTTAGTTGCCACCATTTTGTGCTCTCCAGAGTCGACTTTATCGTCTACAATTCTCCCACACAGCTCCCTGCAAATGTATCTGAGAGTCTCACAAGTGCCAAATGTCCATAACCTAAAGGAGGGGAAACATCATGTTACATAAAATGAAATTGTTCAGCTCAACATTGTTAGAACGTGTTTATTTATTTATTTATTTTTATTCCATCAAGTACACCAAATACATTATTTAGGAGCCCAGTCTCATGCTTCTGATGGCTGAATGTGTTCAGAATACTGCACTTTAATAGAAAACAAATAATGTGGGAAATCCAAAATTTCTCAGTCAGATTTCATACTTGGGCTAAAAATTAAGAAGGATGTTACTAGTTGTGAAAAGTTCCATCTTGTTGTTGCTTTGCTGTTGGGATCTCAAGAGGTTACTGACTGTATTAAGGACCCTAATTCTGTTCTCAATCTAGTTTATTGTAATTTTATTAAGTTTAATATTTTATTCTGATGCTCTGGTGCAACCACCTGAAAGAGCACAATCAAGCCTAAATCTGTATGAGGCTAACATATGGTATTCTTTAAGAGCTCCCACTTTAAAAAGAAATGTGCCAATTAGTTTTTAATAAAATCTCATTATTTTAATAAAACAAAAGTTTTTTAAAATGTGTTTAACATCACAAGCTTATGCAGACTCTAATTCTGGTTTTGTTAAGATACAATCAGCAAAATATATTTTCAATAGGTCTGTATACCTATATATTCCACTTATTAATGATATTTTAATATCTTCCTTTTTTTTCGTAAAGAAGTTTTATCATAAAAAAGACTAGGCAGAAAACGTAGTGGAGTGACTCTGCCTTGCTCACTCAGCAGGACTGATGTTTCCTTTGAGAGGATGTGCTGCTGGAAATGTGTGAGGATTGCCTACCATTTGGGGATGAAGTATTTTACTACCTGAAATATTGCCTATCTGTTACACTATTAAATAATAGACAGTCAAATTAGATGTATGATACACAGTGAAGGCAACCTTACCTTTGAAAAGATAACATTGTCTTTCAAAACTTGTTACACTCTCACAAATTCAGGGGAGTGGGGAGGAGTAATTTAGTTCCATTTTGGGGCACTCTGCAGTGACAGGCCTACATTTGGAGAGGGGAAACAGACCTCTCTCATTTTCAGAAGTCCAACCCAGACTGTACAGTTTCCTCCTGCTGAGCCATAGTGAATCCAGCCAGCAATCCCACTGACCACGTCTCTCTTTCATGCTGGATTGAGTTTACTGCAAAGCAAACTTTAGCCTACAAGCTCCCAAGAATGTAACTCTCTACTCCAAGGCCAAGTTAAACCTGCCTGCACTGATAGAAACTGTGAAAGAGAAAGACTCATCTTGAATTATCAACATTTACAGCTAAGGCAATATTGTGGTCCAGTGACCTGGAAACATCTGAAAAGTGAGTCCAAATGACACTCTGGAGCTGCTTCAAAAGCAGTAATAGCATGGCCCAAGATTTTCCCAACATGCTCACATTTAGTGCGAGGCAGTTTCAGGAAAAAATTGCATTAAATTCTGCAATGCAGTTTGTCCCCCAACAAATTAATCAGTCATCCTGTGTATGACATTTATTTCAGAGGTACTGTTGAGACAGAGCAGATTTCAGAATTAGTGTTTGCATAAACTTAAGGAGCAAAGTCAAAACAAACTTCTGGGGAAAAGGACTGTTTGCTTTCTGCTGAACTTTCACAAGGAAAATGAAGCACGGATGAACAATTTCAATTTCAGATCAATTTGAATAAAAGAGTTAGTATGTAATCCCAAACAATCTTCAGTAACCTGCATTCAGGGCAGAAAACATGTAATGCAAGTCATGGGGCAAAGGGGACTTAAACACTGCCTATGTAATGCTACAGGCCTGGAAAGGATCTTGCAGCTCTTCTAGTACAATACCCTACACTGAAGACAGACCAAAGAAGCCTATAACTTCTACAGAAGTTGTGTGCCTAACTTGTTTTTCAAAATCCTCTAGCAAAAGAAGGAAAGAAAAAGCTGCAACAGCGTCAGTCAGTAGTCTCCCCCATTGTTTCACTGTCCTTGTGGCCAAAAGGCTGTCCTTGTTATTCAGCCAAGGCCAGTTAACTTGTCAGCAGTGAACAGGGTCAATACAATTCATTCTTGTCAAATCTGTCAGCTGTTTTTACCATTTTAATATGCTACAGGCACTTATAAATTGATTACCTAACCACCTATTCCAGAATAATTCCAGGAACTGGTGTTGCACTGAATCATCTATAATTCCCTGTTTGTGGTTGGGTTTTTTTTTTTAAAGGTAGGTATTGTATTTGCTTTTCTTGCAAAGGATCTGCCCATCTTCTGCGAGTTTTCAAAGTTAACAGTATATTTCAGAGATTTTTTCATATTTCTTTTAAGAAGTGAAGTTGAATGCCATCATTGGCATCATCTGATGGCTTCAACTACATTTAACTTATCCAGACATTTTTTAACTTAATTTATCACTATTCTGGTCATGCTCCTATTTTCACATTAAATTTAATGTAGTTAAGTATCTGATGGGAAATTCATCTTTTTATGTGAAGACAGTGAACACTTCAGTACTCTGTGAATTGCCTGTTAGGTTATGAACCTTTACTTTGCCCTTCTTTTTCTTCTCATGTACTTACTTTACCTTGCATAATTTTGCTAACTTTATGTTCCAAAATAATGTTAACACCTTATCCTCTGAACTTTCTCCATTCCTATTAAACTCATATCTAATTATGTTCCTTATTTCTACTTTCTGTATGACTCCTTTTGATTTTAGGTTCTTAGGGAGGTCTTGATGCAGT
Organism: Eulacestoma nigropectus; assembly: GCA_013397775.1. Taxonomy (NCBI): domain Eukaryota; kingdom Metazoa; phylum Chordata; class Aves; order Passeriformes; genus Eulacestoma; species Eulacestoma nigropectus. The sequence goes on from VZTE01003158.1 coordinate 1,092,947, forward strand.
TGTAATGCACTTCGCTCCTAATATTTTAAGTTATCTCCTGTAAGTTTATCACTGTACATTTGATATAGCTCCTTCCATCATTCCTGATGTGCTTTATCTCTTAGATTACATATTTCAGAAACTCAAGTCACACTTCTTTTTACTGATCTCTAGCCTTTTCTCATTGTGCTTTCTTCTAAACTTTAGCTCACTTCTAGCTTTAACAGCCTCACTGATGTAGTGATTGCTGGTTTGTGGGTGACTAAATTAGAGGGTTTTGTTACTGAGATTCTTAAATTGGAAACGATAGAAAACTGAAGTGCCTTTGTGCTTCAGCTGTGAAACTTAACATTGCTCACAGACACAGTATATTTATATATATTGTTCATGTAAAGATTACTGACAATCTCAGAGAATTTTTGAAACATTCAAGAAACCCTGCTTTGAATATCAAAAGTCAGTTTTAAATTCTGTCATAAATTGATGTGTCTTACGTTGTCAGATCATACCTGGATATTATTCACCTTTGCAGGGACTCCTCAGGGGTAAAATGCCTCCTTGGACCTCTTGACATGTGCAAATCACAGCCTCATCGTTGTTATGAGTAATGCCCATGTGGCAGAGAGAGAAGGAAATAAAGGAAAAAGAGGTTGCATAGGGACAGTGTAGTTAAGTCTGGCTTATATTCATGAATTCATGTAGAAACTAAATAAAAGCAAAATGTAAAGAAACCTTCAGAAAAACTTCCAGATGCTGCTGTTATTCGAAGAAGGAACTACAGTTGACAGAAAACAAAGCCTAAACTCTAGTTGTGTCAGCAGATCAATGTCAGGAACATGCCAGTGCTACTCCATAGAGCAGTCAGTGATGACAACTTTTTCTCAGCAATAAGAGGCTTCAAATCCATACAGCCAAAATCAGCATTTCTCCGGCAGCTGGAAAGGTAAGCTGGCATCCAGTCTTCACTGATCAGTAAGCCTCCTTTCTGGCTACTACAGCACACAGCTCAACTTCAAGGACTGGCTTGGTATGTCAGTTTTTGGAGAGTCTTTCAGTGTGAGTATCACAGAAAAGCACTTTTCACAACTAAGAGCATGGGCTTTTGAAAGGACTCAGAGAGCTAGACTCAAATGGCCCATTATGGCAACATTCCCACAGGCTAACGTACGCTAAAGGACACTAGTCTCCCATTTTCCTGTGTAGTCAGTGCAGAGAGAAAGGCTTTCTGAAGCTCTAAACTGTCTTCTGGAAGAAAAGATCTCTCTTCAGCCTAAGCAGGTGGCAGCACCCTACAGTCTGGGAGTTCTTGTGTTAAAACGCAATAGTCACAGCAAGAATGTAATGAACTCTTTGAAAACACAGGCATTGTATATTAATAAATACCTACCTGTGAATGTGTTTGCTCCTTGAAGTGCATGCTTGAAGCTTCTTGAAAGCATGCTTCCTGTCCTTCATAAAAACATTCAGAAAGCATCCAAGGTGCAGAAAGATCCTAATATACTACATGCTACTATAATGTTTCCTGTCCCCAGAAATCAAAATCTGTTGCAGCTACTAATGAACTAAGCTCCACAAAGATGCCCGGAGTCAGAATTTAAAGTAGATATTACCAAAATACCATTAACACAGTATTCCACAGCAGTTATCAGTATTCATGAATAGTAGCCTACAGCTCCCTAGACATACATTAAGCTCCTTTTTTAAGTCCTGTAAGCCTGGTCAAACTTCCCTCATATGCTCTGGGAGAGAAGCACTCCTTATCAGAAAGATAAGGGTAATCCTAGTTTGCTCTATATGAGTGTATTGAAATACCTGCAATGTGGCATCTGTACATTCTGTCGACAGCATGCAGTTGGTCTAGAGGAGCTGTGTTTCTTCTGTCCTCCACGAGAACACAAATTCCCTTACTGGCTGTTTAGGAAACCGTATAGAGCAACTGTCATATTTTATATTTAGTCTCCAGAGATACACATGCATTTTCCCCTCTTACTGTGTCAGTTCTTCTCCTCCCACTACAAGGGTGAAATATTAATTGGCAAAGCTGACAGCAGTACACATATCCTGTTGCAAGTACATCTCTAAAGAAGAAAATGTTACATGCTGTCTTTAGGGCACAATTAAGTTAGTTGCTTCATTTTCTGCAGAGGAAAAATAAAAATCCTAAACACTCCTACTTCAATGACAATATTTCAGCATCTTAGAAGTGATGGCTTGGAGACAGTTGGGGTATCTATTCAAAACCACAAAAATTTACAGAAATTTCCAGGTCACTAGTCCTCTGCCACTCTTTGAAATCAGTCCAGTTATCCTCTGCCTCTTAGGGAAATCATGGATTAATATTATTAATGGTCTACCTACTGTGAGCAAGGTGGCTTGAACTCATGATGTTATGACAATTAAAGATGACCAGAAAGTAATTTTCTGTCCATGTGTAAGATCTTATTTCTGGGATGAATGATCTGCACCTGTGTTATTAAGACAACAGTTCTCTATGCAGGAGGAAATTACTAAGACAGTTTGAAAATTTAATTTATTTTCAAAAGCCTGAGCCCCTACCGAGGTTCAGGTACTGCTTTTGTTTTTCACTTTAGACTTCTGTATGTTATTTTTCCACCTTTAACTCAAAGGGTAGTATCCTTCTTCTGCCAAAATTTTCCCACTGCAACGATTCTATTTTTAACAAATTGCAGCCTGTGCTTTCCACAAAAGAAGCTCATTCCTTCTGGGCAGCAAGAAAACAGCACTCCTCTGACGCCTAGTCTTCACTCTGCCTTTGAACAGTTTTGGTAAGAAAGAGGGGCCCCCTCACAAGACATCACTGTGAAATGCACTCTCTATAATACAGCAGGTGACATATCCACACAGATAATGAAAGCTAGTGTAGTCCACAATTCCTTGTAGTAGATGAGCATAAATTTTACAAGTTATGCCTTACTGAGCAGAATCTGTAGGAGAGCTTCAGGAAATGTCTCCATAACTCTTGAGTTATTACCAGTGCCCATGGTATCTTGTATAGGCCTAATTGGATACTATTGTATATACTGGATAGGGAGAGATTTATTGGTATTTTTGAAGAATATGAAAATGACATAATAAGGACAGAATAGCTTTATAATATTTTTAAGCATCATAATGATGAAAAATTTAAAACTTCCTTCTATCACTTTTCTTTATTATGAAGCAATTATAAATCACCATGAATGTGCTAAGTACACAGCACACTGATTCTTCTGGCATGCTTTCCAACAGTTTCTCCCTGCTGAATATAAAAGGAGCAGGGTCTGGCCATGCTGGAGAGCTCGCCATGTGCATTCTTATCACTCCCAGGCACTTAGATGAAGTGACAGGCACATGCCTGAGTTGGGAATTCATCACAACCAGTCCAGCAAACAGCAGTTTGCAACAGCAATTTTCCACATGGAGCACCAATGACAATTCGTTTTCTTTAATACAGAATTTTAATGCCAAGAGCCACACTGCCAATCCTATAATAAAATTCTTGGTGACGAGAATGTATCTTCTACACTCTTACAAGTGTTTTCCTTGCTACGTGAAGGGAAGAAGCGTGTTTTCACAATTAATATGAAGCAGGTGCTGTTGAAAGCCCTCTGACTGCATTCGGTGTGAATTACTAGGTAGGACTGTGAAAAGACAAAACATTACAGCGTTAAAGGACAAAAACGACTGTTTTTAGTAAATGCAGTGATTTCTGACATTCTACTGTATTTTTTTTAACCTGTAATGGGAAGGAAATTTTAGAAAAATTATATGCCACAAATGTAGCAACAATAGTAACAGCATGTCTAAATACATTTTTAAAATGTGAAATGATATACAGGACAGCATACTCAACAAATCAACTTATCCCTACAGAAAATATGGATCACAGAGACCATTCACTGCAACATGATCATTTTGTTTAACTTATATGGGCTGATTATCCATGCTTGAAAATAAAAAGAGGAGGGAATACACATGCATTGAAAAATAGTTGCATTATCTTTTTATGGACAAAAAGGGAAGGAGAAGAGAGAAAACAAAATTCTTTCATCCCCAAATTACAAATCAACTGACAGAGTTGCAACAACAAATGTCATTCACTTGCATTCGTGAAAGTAGTTTAAAAAATAAGATTTGAAATTTTTTCAGGCAATAGCTCAAATATATTAACTTTTTCTTAGCAGAACAAGGTCAGAGAAGCAAGTATACCCTCTGCTGTTTTGCAAAACACCTCCTTCAACAGGATCCAGCCTTGTCTTACATATCTGAGTGGTGAAAAGCTTTATTTCCCTTCCACCAGTGTTTTTCCAGGCAGGGGTGGACTGCCTGCAAAAAGGCTCAAGATTTTGTTTATTCTAAATACTCACCAAAAAAAAAAAAAA